>JASHHO010000043.1:0-528187 GCA_039763685.1 Aspergillus micronesiensis | reverse complement strand
GTTATATTTAGATCTAAAATATTAGTTTTAAAATAAATAGGCTTTTATAAATTAAATTATTATAATAAGGATATAAATCAAAAAATAATAATTAAATATAAAAAATAATAACTTTTCTTTAAGATTAAAGTAAAGTTTTTTAGGTTTTATCTATTTCTTATATCTTTAGGTAGTTAGTTATAGATAAAATAATATATAAATAATTATAAATAAAAAATAATAAAAATTATAAAATTTTAAGAATACTTAGATATCTTAATATACTCTAAATTTTAGCTATAATTTAATAGCATTTATTTAATATTTATTTATAGAGATATTTTAGTTAAAATTATATATATAAGAAATATTTTAAGACTAATAAAAAGAATATTTTATAAAATTTATTTATAATTAAGTTTTTTGTATTCTCTTAGGTATTTACTTAATTATTTAATATATTCTTTTTAGGTTTTTAAGAAAATAAAAATATTATTAAAATAAATAATATAATAAAAATATCTAAAATATTATTACAGATATGTAAATTAAGTTAAATAATATTACTAAATACTCATAATAATTATATTATAATTAAAATATAGTTTTTTATTTACTACCTTTTTTTATATAAATTTAATAGTAGGTATCTTTAGTATTTAATTTAATAAAGTATTTAGTTTTAGCTAATTAGTCTAGTATCTTAGTAATAAGTAATAATAGATAGTAATTTTTAATAATAGCCTTATTTAGTTTTTTATAATTATATAAAGTCTTAATTCCCTATCTTTCTTAAATATAAAAAGAATAGGAGCTCTAATAAAACTTTTAAACTAAATATATATAACTATATTTTAATTTTTATTAATATATTCTTAGAGGGTATAAAATTCTAGTTAAAATAATAAATAAATAGGATTATATAATAATTTTTTAGCTTTAAGATTAATTATATAATTAATTTTTTTAATATTAATAATTCTTTGATCTTTTCTTAAGTAAAGATATTATAAAATACTTCTAACTCTATAAAAATAAAATAAATTTTTTAGTTTTTTAGGTTTTTTATTTAGCTAAACTTTTGTTAGAAATTTTATAATTATAAAAATAGTTATATAAATTTTATAGGCTTTTATAAATTAACATAATATAATAATTTAAAAATTAGGGGTTTAAATCTATTATTAATAATTTATAGCTAATAAGTAAATAGAAAAATCCTATAAAGCTATTATAAAGAGAAGAATAAAGCTAATTTTACTACTTTTCTTCATAGTAATATAATGATTTAAAAAAAAAATAATTCCTTATAAATTAGTAGTTATTATAGGAACTCGTTAAACTCTAAGAATAGGTATTTTAAGCTAATTAACTATAGAAATTATAGAAGCTATTATTAGAACTTATTATAAATTTATGTTATATTATAAAGTTAATATGAATTATATTAACTTTTATTTTTATATTTAGATATATAGTATTATTTTTAATTTTTTTTTATTAAATCCTAGTAATAAGCAATTAATATAACTATTTTATTTTATATTCAGGGTAGCTCTATTTATATTATTAAATAAAAAAATTAAGGTTATCTTATAACTTTATAAAAAAAATTTAGAATTTTACTAATAATTATTTTTTTTTAGAAAAATATTATTTTAGAATATTAAAATAAGTATAAAACTCTTTAAAATCTTAGTTTAATTAATTAAGTATAAATTAATTAGCTTTTTATATTTAATTATAAGATAGTAGTATTTTTAATTAAAAATACTGTTTATTTTTTAATTTTTAGCTATAATTCTTTTATTTTTTAATAATTATTAGATATCTTTTTTTAATATATTAATATTTATTCTACGTAAGTAGAATTTATATTATTAAATTTTATAAACACTCTTTTTTTAATTAATTAATATTTTTTAGTATTTTTTAAAAGTATATTTTATATTTAAAATCTAGTCTTAATATTACTAAAAATTTAAGCTAGAAGAGAAAAAAAATAATATTTTTTAATTTAATTTTACCTTTATTTTATATTAATAAAGAGGAATTACTCTAAAAACTTTTTTAATAATAAACTTATTGTTTTTTTATTAAAGACTTTCTTAAGTTTTTTATAAATTTTTTAGTATTTCTTATTTTACTAATAGTACTTTTAATAAAAAAAATAGAAGATAAGTCTTATTCAATAAAAAATAATATTAATTAAGATAATAGTTCTATAATAATTTAGGTAAAATTAGAAGTACTTATTTTAGATATTATTTTTATTATTATATAATATTATAACTACTTAGATAGCTTATTATAAAGAATTAAAGTATAAGAATATTTATTAAATAAATTAACCTAATCTAAATAGATAATATAATAAAAAATTATTAATAATATTAAGAATTAACTAATGTAATCCACTATTGAGTGCTATATACTACTGAGTACCGCACCTCTACCCAATTTCTATGACTAGATGAGATTTAAGCACCTTTTACCAACTAACCAATTGTATTTCTATATAAAACTAATTACTAGGTGGATTAGGACACCTAACCCTAGTATACCCCTAAATATAACAATTAGAATACTGTAATAGAGTATATACACATAGTCTAACTATAGAAAGCCCTGGGTCTCTAGATACAGTATCCTAAGCTTTAAAGACCTAATTCTCCTGTTAAAATCACTCCTTATTCCTCTAAATAGAAAGACCCTCTAGAGTAATAAGCTACTTAGTAAACTTTTTTTTCTTTTAAAATTGCTTCTTATTTTAGCTTATAAATTATAAAGTTTTTGATGTATAAGAACTGCCTTATTTAAGACTAACCTACTACATTTAATAATCTTATCTAAGTATATCTTTAAGAAGAGGTAGGTAGGGCTTTATAAGTATTCTCCTATTATATATCCTTTTAAGAAGCTTTCTTTTAATTATAGATACCTACTTCTCGAGCTATCTGATAGTATAGAGTATCTTTAGTACTAAGTTAGTTGACCGGCTGCCTAGTATATAGGTATTTTAAGCTAAATATTAAGCTAACTAAGTACCCTCTCTAGGTTATATAGAACTAGTCTAGTAGTAGAGAAACTACTATAGATATTACTAGTAATAGATCTCTGTATACACCTAAGAAAAGCTTTAAGGAAGTTAAGCTTATTAATATAATTAAACTAAGGTACATCTTAGTTTCTACTAAATCTATATACATGCTTTAATAGTGAAAAACACCAACATCCAGAGGTTATAGTAAATATAAAGAATAAGCAGGTATATAGATAGGAATTATATTATTCTTACTATATATCTTATTAAACTGAGGTATTAGATGGCTGCTATAGCTATTAAAACCAGAAGACAATATTTCCTAGTTATATAACTAGTAGTTATAGGAATAAAGAGGTTTTTAAGCTAGTAAAGGCTTATTTTATTACTAGTTAGCTATTTAGACTAACTTTAATCCTCTAGTTATATATAGATTACTCTAATACTAGTTCTCTATATAGACCTTCCCTTTAAAGATAATATATGAGGAAGTACCTAACTAGAGGCACTAATATACTTAATAAAAGTAACTATTCCTAATTCTTTGCTATATAAGAGGGGTCTTTCTATAGTAATTAGCTCTAGTAATAATATAAGTAGTAGCTACTAGACTCATAGTAAAGCTAGTCTTATTAAAGTTATAGATATCTTCAGGTATAATCCTATACTGTATTATAGTAATTTATACACAGTTAAACTACTTCCTTGATAATCTTAGGGTCTTTATATTAAGCACACTAATAGTATATTATTAAGAAAAGTATCTTTAGTTTATTATATTATTTAGTAAACTTATAGACCTAGTTCTCTCTAACTATTAAATAGGTGTAGTATTATGTAAATAAGAAGAATATTAGCCATTTCTTATATATAAGACGGTTAGGGAGGTACTCCACATTAAATAAGTAATAAAATCTATTATATAAAGCAAATCCTCTTTATATTAAGTTAATTTATGGTTGTTAGTGTGTGTTTTAAGACATATTAGGATACCACTAAGCTATTAATAGAGGGTTCTCTTAGGGATATTATAAACATGCCCTATCTTATAAATACTACGGATTTCATGCTTTTAAATAGTAGATATTGCTAATAGAATCCTACCTTCCTGCTTAGCTAGATTTCTAGCATTTTGACGCGCTTTTGGAGGCATAGCTGGTGGTTAATTAAGAAGGGTAAACTGACGCATTGATTTTTGACATGGTGCGGCGCTCGATGGTGTGCGGCACTCGATGGTGGATTACGTTAATCCTTATTTTTTTAGTAAGAGTAGGAATACTATCTATATCTAGAAAAGGAACTAACAGTTATATTATTATAGATATATAACTAAGTAGGTAGTAATCTATTAATTAATCCTAATTAACTAGGATAATTAAGGGTGTAATTAGAATTCTATAATAAAAACACATTAGAGTGCACAACATGATTTTAGACAAAAACTTGTGGGGCTGACTGTGTGGTTCCTTATAACATTATAGTAGCTACTACTACTGTACTACTAGGACTTCCAAGTTCCCACCCTGTCATAAAGAGGTAACCCTCTCTCTCTCTATATATATATATACATTAACATAATAATACCAACCCTGGCATACTCCCACTATTCAATCATCAGGGTACTCATCCTGGACATTACTAATAAACATGCGTCTATCTTCATCCCACCGCTTAAAATGCTTCCCAGCAACAGTAACAAGGGCATAGGCAGGTCTGACAATCGCGGTGTAACCGGCCTGATGTTCTCCTCAGCCACATAGCGTACACCCACCCTGTCCTCAACACTATATTCCAATTAGCAAGAGCGTTGACGCACTCGATTGTATAGAACATACAGAACATGGTAAAAACTTTGATGTCTCCCTCCTTGTAGATGATCAATTCCATGCGCCTCATCCACTGTTCCCCTGCGCCACACTCCGGGTCCCAACCAGTGATGATACCTGTATAGGCATATCGTCGATGCCTGAATACCTGGCCCACCCGATACTTTATGCTATCATTACCTAGACTACGGCGTTTCACCAGCCTAGGTATCTCATCGACCGCCCGCATCACATGAAGACTTTCCATTATATGCGTATGCTCAATGCACCATGGAACATAGGGCTATATGCTCCTCAATGAGCCAAGTATCCGATGGAAATTCCCTAGCAAAAATATCCATCAACAGTGGCAGATAATTCCTCAGATCTGTATGGCGAGAAGAATTGGACAGCATCACTGCTGACCAAAGCGCAGCGTACTTCGCGCTGACCAAATCAACTGCCCTTAGACGTGTGCCGGAAGACCCAGATAGCCTTTGTATGGAATTCAAAATGTTTCTGCTGCATCGTATGACGATTTCTGGCACCTGCGATTCGCGCAAGAAAACAGAACAATCAACATCAGACAGGCCTAACATGTAGCTGGCTTCGTAAGCTTGCCACTGGAGTTTCCCTATTCGAGCGAAATGGGTCCATGTAGAACGGGTCACCATCGACCCCATCCCGAGTGGGTTTCCGTCAGCATCAAAACCGCGGGGTGGTTTGACTATAGCATGAACATGGAAGGGAAAAACCACAAGGCAGCGCATCGACCCCACACCTTTGCGCAAACACAACAGTAAATCACTGCGGATATAAGAGGAAGAGAGCTATGCTCAATATCTTTCAATGCCATTCCAAGGAAGTTGTGTTGTACTGTGTGATACTCGCGCTGGTTGTCGATGCCTGTTAGGTTGTTTGCCCTCAGATATGTAGCAACAGCCCTGGCCCTATCGCGACACGTATAGCTATCGAGTCTTGGGTATCGTTGCAGAACGAGTTTAGCAATCCCATCCAGAATGCTGCTTATCTGAAAACTATTAGGCCGTCTCCCACCCCCCAGGGACAGAACACATACTTCATCAAGGCTCCCACGTCCAATCTCTGGAATGAAGAGGTCGAATGCACCCAATGCGCGGTCGAGTGCGACGTTTTCCCCGTTCCTGATCTTAGCCCATTCAGAGATAGCAATACTTCGGTGGAGACAAGTCAGAAGTGCTTCAGCGTAGTACCTTTCGAGTGCATCAGTAACAATTCCAACTTAGAGCGCACTTGTTACAAACCTCCTAGCTAGATAGTCATGCCCGGTGGAGTCTGCTCGGATGTTCCGTATTAACGTATCCTTCACATCGTACCCTAGAGCAACGATGGACCTAAAAGTTCCAAGCCTGCCAGTTTGTGTTTGAAGAATGCAGTCGAAAGATTTACTGGCGGCGTGATCGATCAGGTACCGCGTAACGAACAAAGCCTTCCAATCTACTGTGGAAACGGGTTGGGATAGCTTATCGGGCATCCCATGTTTGTTGTCCCAATATTGGAAATGTCTTTGACAGTAAAATCGCCATAGTACAGGTTCACTCGTAGCGCCTCGAAACCGACGAGACGTACTTTCCAAAGCAACACAGGACAAAGGGTCGCAGTGACATAAAATTGCGTAAAGTATCTCTGGCGGAAGGTTATCAAGGGACAGAATCATTCCGTTACATGGGATATAGTGAGAAATAGCTGGCAATGGTGGTCAATCATGAATACTGTTTCTGCCAGTGTGGATTCGACTCTGGGTAGTACTGACTAACCAGAGCCGAGCATCTACCTGGGCACCTCCGAAAGGGTGAAGCACCCGAGAGCAAGGCGGAACGGGAAACGCTGAACTGCTCACAATTTCGCAACAACCAGTTGGAGTCTCTGACACAACCACAACCCCTAGTTCCGTTGCGTGCTTATTGTTGTGGCTGCGTTATTTTCAAATAACCATGGGGCAGTCCCAATCCGCGAATGTTGAGGGCGGTTCAGATGATAGTGCGTTGAAGACGAAAAAGATAGAGATTTTATGAACTACTTAACCTGGAGCCCGATGCCTCTGGCGAGGAGTAAGTTGGCTTCTTATATATGCCTAGAAATCATCTAATACCCCTCACCTCATAGAATAAAGAAGGCATATCGGAAAAAAGCCCTGGAGCTGCACCCAGACAGAAACTATGGAAACGTGGAAGACGCCACCACGCTGTTGCAGAAGTCCAATCTGCCTATGAAGTTCTCTCAGATCCCCATGAGCGTGCATGGTATGATTCCCATCGGGACGCTTTCCTGGGCGGCGATACCACCGCCGAGGGGACCGATTACTCGTATGACACTCGAATGACAACAGCCGCCGACATTTACAATTGTTTTCGAGATTTAGCCCGCGCATGCAGTTTACTGATTCCCCAGATGGTTTCTATGGCGGCCTTCGTGAAACCTTTTCGCGGCTGGCCAAGGAAGAGAAGATCGCCTGTCGCTGGGAGACTGTCGAATATATCCAGTATCCAACCTTTGGTTTTCGTGACGACAGTTTTGGGGACGTCGTGCGCCCATTCTACGCTTTCTGGGGTAGCTTTTCCACGAAAAAGTCTTTTGCGTGGAAGGATGCCTACCGTTATTCTGATGCCCCAGATCGTCGCGTCCGTAGGTTGATGGAAAAGGAGAACAAGCGACTCAGGGAAGAAAGTATTCGTGAATTTAACGAAGCTGTCAGGTCTCTTGTGGCTTTCGTGAAAAAGCGCGACCCCAGATACAGATATAATGCTCAAAACGAGACCCAGCGACAAGAAGCACTCCGCCAAAGTGCTGCTGCACAAGCCGCCAGGTCGCGGGCAGCAAATCAATTGAAATTGCGAGACCACGTCATTCAAGACTGGGCAAAGTCAGAAGGTCATGACGAGGACCAGAGCGACATATCTGAGCTGGAAACCGAAATATACGAGTGTGTGGCGTGTCGCAAGAGTTTCAAGAGCCAAAATCAGTTTGAGGCGCATGAACGTAGCAAAAAGCATGTCAAGGCCGTCAAGCAACTTCGCTGGGAGATGAGGATGCAGAACGAGCAGTTGGGTCTAAAGGATTACAACTACGATGAGAAGGCCCAGGAATATCAGTCTGCTCAACAAAATCCAGATTTCACGTCGTCAGTGAGTCAGGAAACAAACATGGCTTTTGGTGCGGAGGATATATCAAACCACATTGAGGGAGCCGACGAGTTCTGCCGACAGCGTTGCGAGAGCGAAAGAGATGGTGTGGAACCGTGTTCCCAGGTTACTACCTCGCCCAGTCTTCTCTCCGAGCACGTCTCTGGTTCTGATGAGGAAGCAGACTATACGTCTAGGGAGACTGTCGAAAATCGCCTTTCTTCATTAAGCCTAGCTGCATCTCCAGATGCAACAAACGCAATAGACGGCTTACAGGGGCGAGTTCCAACACCCCACCAAGAAGAGCCAAAAGAGGGCGGATCTAAAAAGCTAGGGAAAGCCAAGCAGAAACGTGCCAGGAAGGCGCAGCGCTCACTAGCGAACCCTCATGGTCTGACATGCGAAGCGTGTAAATCATCCTTTCCATCTAGGACCCAACTATTCTCTCATATCAATGAGACGGGTCACGCACGTCCTCTGTCCACACCCAAAAAGGGTGGCTCATAGTCGCAATGAAGTCCTGCCTTGGCTGTTGCTGTTTCTACCTGGCGCCAACTTTTTCTGCTCGGAGCGCGATTGTGCAAAGGACTTGAACGGAATGGGTGTTCAACCCACGAAACGTCTATTCAATATCCATAGTGTGATATGCACATAACTGAGAGGCAGAAAACCTTTATAGAGCTGTACAATCCCTGCAACCCAAGTTGTCCATATCTATAGTGCGATCCTTCTCTATCTCTAACCAAGGCCGGCTTTCGAATTCTTCACCACTTGAGTAACTGGCAGGAGAATGCCCTTGTTATTGGCAGCTCCGAGCGCGGTTCCTGTACTCCATCCCATTTTTCTAGCATTGCTCGTCCTTGTTTCCGGCTCCAATCTCAGGGGCGGATGCGCCAACAACATCACCGTCCATGTAGGAAACATTGCCTTCGGGACGACCGCTTCGAACTTTGGCCGACTTTTTGACATGCTGATCCCACATTTTAGCTCCGCCATATTTAAACTTACCTTTTGAAAAGGCACGGTCTGCTTGATCGATTGTCTTCTCTGTGTACTTTACAGTGCGCGACGTTTTGTGGAGAATGGTAAATCGGTTGGAACCCTTTCCCCGTGACTGAGAGTTCAAACATAGATCATGTGCCAGGTCGTGTACCACTTTCCTGCGCTGCTTGGCCATTGGGGGAAGGGGAAGGCTAGGAAGTCCTCATGAATTCTGGCTTTTCTTTGTGGGTATCATCATCGAATGCACATACCTGTTCTTTGAAGATAGCAAAAACTTGCAGATTTCGTTATTCAGGTCATCAAAACTCATGCTGGTAGAGGAGTATTTGCTTTTTAGGTCAGGGTCATCGAGATCACGGCCTAACAATCCATTGGAGCGAAGATATTCCCGTTGCCGTTTCCTATTCCTTTTCTTCTCTCGATCATTCTGCCACGCCTTCTGCAACTCCATCTCGAGGTCACTATCAGAAAGGACCAAATCCAGTGTGGAGTATTTTCCCTTTTTCTTTGTTCGAAGACTGGGTCTCCCGAAGTCCATTACATCGAATCCATAGTAGGGGTCGGATTCCAGCGAGTCTGCAAACGCCGTCGCTGATGCGAAAATTCGTCCTTTCGGCGGTTATATGTATGCTGTGGCCGTGCGCTGCTCTCTTCGAGCTCCCGAATTATGCTCTCGATCGTTTGAGAGTCATACTCTCGTCGGTGCCACCTTCTCCGAGCTCAGAAGCGGATTCGCCACCGGCCAAAGCCTCGTCCGGGGTATTCTCTTTTGCACATGAATACTTCTCATGGAAGCCTTGTTCGCTGTTGATCTGCTGTATGGTATGCGTGGTTCCTTGGATCCTCAGTATGGTCTCCCCGTGCTGTGCTTCTGCACCAGGGCTGGAGAGAAAGAAAAGCTCACTTACCTCGGGTCGGGTTGATGAGCTTCGCTGGTAGCATGCCAATTGAACTTTGATGTGCTTTGTTTCGCTTTGGTTTCGATGCTGCCTTTTCCGCGCTTCCTGGGGGACTTGCAAATGCGTCGGTCTCTTCATCTGATGACAACGATTTCCAAACTCCAAATAATCATCGTCCATGTTTGCTATGTAAATCTGCCAAAAACCCGTCGTCGTCGTCGTCGTCTTCCTGGTCCTCCTGGCAGTCACGATAGTCACCTCTGTGTTTTGGTGGGTTTTTGATGCTGATGAACTCCAGTTCCTCTGCGCCCGTGTCTTGCGACTCTGGGTATGTGGTGTTTGGCCGGTTTTCTCTCGATGGCAGGGTGTCCTGTGGTGTTTCTGGTGTTGTCGTGTATTGGGCCGGGTGCTTGCTATTTGTTTTCGATTGAATGCTGGCTCTTCTGGTGCTAGGTGTGCAGGTGTTGGCGTGTGGTGATCCTCTTGATTCCACTCCCCTGTGTCGTCCAAGGAAAACTATCTCGTCTTCACTTGATTCGTCGTCAATGAACACTGGACCCGGGACTCGGTCTGATATGTCCGCGCTTTCAATGCCTTCGCGGAGCATGTCGACCGATGGCGGTGTTTCTCTGGTGACCTGTGGGCCGGTTGCTCTGTGGGGGGGTGGGAGAGTGTCCTCTCAAGAGTCGGTCGCTTGGGGCCTCTTCGACTTTGGGTGCATCGGTTTGATTTTCGTCCTCCATCCTCATATCCCTGCGCTCACGAAGCTTACTGCTTTGTGTCTGAGCTGCAGACGGTCCTCCAGATACTGCGCCCCTCTGTATTGAGAGCTTCCTGCTGCATCGTGAACTTGTGGCCCGTGTTAGGTTGGCCATCCGGTCGCGAAATCCTGCGTGGCGCCGCAACAGCCTGGCTCTTCGATGAGGATTTTCGTCCCTTCGTCCGGGAGTTGGCCTTTTCCGTGGCGAGCCATCTCCGGTTGGGTATTGTCTCTTGTTCGGCCTGGGAATGAGTGGCAGTGGCTGAAGAAGGGAAGTGGGTGGGTTGTCAACCGACCAGGCTTGTCGGCTTTTTTGGAGGCGCCACCTGGGCCCTTTACGGAAGGCGGTGGATGCCGGGTGACCTTATCTAGGTTGTCTGTCTTCATATGCGGGGCAACGAGACAAGACCTTGGTCATTCAGTTGCACCCCTCATACACGGCATGCCCTTCTCTCTGTAAAGAATCTGTTTGCTTCATACGGGAAACATTTCTGTAGTATTTAATTGTCAGTGTAGCGGCATGTCGCCGCTGGTCCTCATAAATCCAGTTCGTTTGATTGCTTTGCAGGTGGCCAATGACGTGTACCGGGAGCTTGTCGTTTATCTACGGGGTACGTGATCTGGGTTCCTCGTGACAGTGACCTGACACACCCCCTCCTTGCTACCACGTTTTGTCGGTGTTGAGGCTTTAGATATTTTGTGCTCTATTCTTGTGCGGGTCACGGTTGTATCTGCTGTGGCTGGGTGTGTGTTTGAGTTAGAGGAAAGGGTAAGTTTGTTGGATGCCCGCTTTCTATGTTCCACCCACTCCGCATCTATATATAATCATCCACCTGGCGCGTTCTTCGCAACTCCCATCTGCCACCACCCACCATCCGCCAACAAATCCACAGCGGATTGCAATTTTGAACCGCCAACGAGCACCATGAATACCGCGGATATAAGCAGATGCGGCAAACGCATCGTACAGTACCTATGGGACCCCGAGCCCAGAAATGACGAAGAACCGCTGCTCCTATCTGGTGCCTAGGGATCAAGTTCATGCCCACAAGTAAGCGATATGTTCTATCCCCGACGAACAAAAACTAATCCAACCGTACCAGTTGACAGCCGTGCAGAGGGAAAACATGAAGCAGAGTCCGGAACACCGCAAGAAAAACACGCATGGTTGGCCAGAGGCGTTCCTTTCAGACTTCGAGTCGAAGTTCTGGATGACCTATAGGTCGAATTTCCCACCCATACCAAAGTCCGAGGACCAAGATCCGAGTCACACCATGACCCTTAGCGTACGCCTGCGCAGTCAGCTCATGGATGCCCAAGGATTCATCCACCGACACGGGATGGGCTGCATGATCAGGTCTGGCCAATGTCTTCTGGCCAATGCGATGTCCAGTCTACTACTCGGTCGCGGTATTAGACCCCTTTTCTAGAGGGACACTGTAGAGAATACGGTCGTGAGCTAATACATGCATTTCCAGGCTGGCGCCGCGGGGAAAGTCCCGAGAAAGAGGCTGAACTGCTGTCGCTGTTTGCGGACCATCCAGAGGCACCCCTATCGATTCATCGATTCGTAAAGCACGGGGCCGAGTCATGCGGCAAACATCCCGGAGAGTGGTTTGGGCCATCTGCCACGGCCAGATGCATAGAGTACCACCCCCAAACACCCAACCAGCGGTAGGATATCACCACTGACATTGGGCGCAGGGCTCTATCTGCCCAACATGGAGATCCGACACTCAGAGTGTATGCAACAAATGATAGCCCAGACGTATATGAAAGACGAATTCATGAGGATCGCCTGCAACGGGACCAATGTCATCCAACCCACACTCATTCTCCTAGGAACACGACTGGGAATCGACCACATCACACCAGTCTACTGGGACCCACTAAAGGAAATGTTGAAATTCCCCCAATCGGTTGGGATAGCAGGGTATGTGAAAAAGAGAACAAAAGTCCACTTCCACACGACAGTGCAAGTTATGCTCACTCACCATCACAGGGGACGACCTTCAGCTTCTCATTACTTTGTAGGAGTTCAAGGATCATATCTATTCTACCTCGACCCGCATAATACTCGCCCAGCACTACCGTACCATGCACCCGATGAGCCATACGCACAGGAAGATATCGAGAGCTGTCACACTCGTCGACTAAGAAGAATCCATGTTAGTGATATGGACCCTAGCATGCTTATAGGTTTTCTCATAAAGGATGAAGAAGACTGGGTCCAGTGGAAGGATCAGCTCAGTTCAATGCAAGGAAAACAAATCATTCACATCTCACCAAACAAGATGCACTCTTATCCCAAAGGGCGAGAAGAAGCATTTGACGAAGTGGAAGCGCTGGATGATGCAGAATAATACCAGAAACATATCAAACCGTGGACTAGTGGCTGCAAAGGAAACTGCTGTTCATAACACTCAACTTGCGGCACTTCACTCATAATGAGGGTTAGAATTTCGAATTCTGGTAGAGGCTAATTTGCGCAACCAACCCCATGAGAACGAGTTATGTTACACCGCATTCACGTCTCGAATAAAACCATAAAAACATTTGGCCCAAGGGGGAAAAATAAAGCCATCCCATGACACATTAGAAAATCCCACGAACACCCGATAACCCACCACCTCAAAACCGGAATAGATCACCGAGGCAGCAAAAAGAAAAATCCTGCAAAACCGATTGAAACGACAAAAAGAAAACGCTTATTTGGCGGAGGAAGAGTACTTCGTCACGGCCTTGGTGCCTTCAGACACAGCATGCTTGGCCAACTCGCCAGGAAGGATCAGCCTCACGGAGGTCTGGATCTCCCTTGAAGAGATGGTGGACTTCTTGTTGTAGGCAGCAAGCTTGGAGGCCTCAGTCGCGACGCGCTCAAAGATATCTAATGAAACGTAAGCTTGTGAAACTCAATAAAAATCCGTTATAGCACATACCATTGACGAACGAGTTCAGGATGGACATGGCACGAGTGGAGATACAGTATCAGGGTGAACTTGCTTAAGCACTATCGACGTGTCAGTGTTTTGATGCCCCCAAACCGCCGCATTAAAGACATCACATACCCTTGTAGATGTAGGAAGAGTAAGTCTCCTTGCGGGTCTTGCCGCGCTTCTTCTTGTCTCCGGAGGCGGCAGACGCAGTCTTCTTGCCAGCTTCCTTCTTCTCAGCGGGAGCCTTGCCGGCGGGGCCTTGCCACCAGTGGTGGGCTTCTTCTCAGCAGCTTTGGGAGGCATTTTGGAGTGTTTTTAGAAACGGGGGTGTTATTGACGGAGTGTGAAAAGATGAATGGTGCGAATGCGATGCAAAGATGGAGGCGTTGTGGGTAGTCGGGATGGAATGAGGAGAGGAATAGGAATGAGGGAGACGCGGTGACGAGGGAGGCGCGCTACTTATACTGGCCCGCGAATGCTCAGTTGATCCTGGGGTGGGCAAAAGAGGCGGAATTTCAATACCGTAAGAAAGCCGTATGATCTGTATGATTAGATTGAGAGGAACGCGTCGCACACTGCTTAATGAACGCCTAGATCACGCCAAGCCCGTGGTACTGTAATGTAAACAAATTTATTACCACACCTAACTCGATCTGGCACCCCAACACGACGCCCATGCTCAGAATCATTGCGACCGGGTGGCAGGCGCGTTGGAGTATGATCTCCACCATGATTGGCCAGCCCCGCTAAGCGAGAGGGTGATCTGGATGGCGTCTGAGCCGCCCAACGTCACCCTCACCGCGTCGTTATAAATGTCCTTCGCTCCCTCGCGCTGCCCACTGTCTTCCCACACCTTACCCGTATCATTGCCATCGGATTCGCTCAACCCAGCCCACCTCATCCCATATCTATCCTCTTTCCCAACCTAAAAAACCACTTTCCATCAACAAAATGACTGGAGGCAAGTCCGGAGGCAAAGCCAGTGGCAGCAAGAACGCGCAGTCGTATGTTACCTGATTTGACTCTTGATATCCGTCGTTCCAAATTGACTGTTATACCAGGCGTTCGTCCAAGGCTGGCCTCGCGTTCCCCGTTGGGCGTGTCCACCGTCTTCTCCGCAAGGGCAACTACGCTCAGCGTGTCGGTGCTGGTAAGCTTGTCGCGTCTTCAGACGGGGATGGTTCCATCTAACCAAGAAACAGGTGCTCCTGTCTACCTCGCTGCTGTCCTCGAGTATCTCGCCGCTGAAATCCTTGAACTGGCTGGTAATGCCGCTCGTGACAACAAGAAGCCCGTATCATTCCCCGTCATCTCCAGCTTGCCATCCGCAATGACGAGGAACTGAACAAGCTCCTGGGCCACGTCACTATCGCACAGGGTGGTGTCTTGCCCAACATCCACCAGAGTAAGTCTCACCTGCTACATCTCTTCCAGCCATCAGTTTACTGACTGGGATCCAGACCTTCTTCCTAAGAAGACTCCCAAGGCAAAGGGCAGCCAGGAGCTGTGAACTGTTTCTTTTTAGTTTGGGTTTTATCATTCGGCGTGGTTTGGTTCTCTTATTGATGTGATAACGGGGTTCTGGCCTGGGCACGTTTATGGCTCTTCGTTTCTGTTCTAATTTTATGGTTGTACATTATGTCTACGGACATGGAATGATACCGGCAACTTCTACATGATTCAGGCTTTCGGGTATTCGGATCGGATTAGTGTTTCTTCAATGATTACTTGATGCTATGGTATTCTTTTTCCGTACACTAGAACCCATGTACACGGTAGAACACAAGTCTTCATTGTCGCTCGATTTCGGCGGCCGTGTTGCCCCGGTAAGAACGGCTTGATATCTAGAACCCTCGAGATTTGAAATCATGTATTTAGTGCCAAAGAACATTCCATTTCGATTCCTCAGTGGTGATTCGCGTGATCGGGGGCATCTGAAGGCATTAGATCTGACACGGTGCAAGAGCGTGATGGCGGGTTACGTACAAGGTAATTGACGCGCAGGGAGATTTCTCTCATATTTGCTACCTGTAATACTCGTCAGCCAATGGACTGCAGTATAATAAGATTATACAGATCAGCGTACCGCCCGGCGCAGTGGGTGCTTTGTACGGATCCGGGTGTTTCCAAGTCTCCAACAATTTTTCTGTTTCTCTCAGCAGAACCTGATTGCGTATATCTAAGTCAGCTGGGCTCATATGGTACATCGCAGGGTCAGTCTCACCTTTTGCTGGCGGGATCGCGAACATCTTTGTTGGCGTCGAAGAGCGAGCGGATGTAAACTGCCTGGCCGCGCCAAACTTGCCTGTGAACAGCCCAATCAAGCGCGAGCTTCAAAGACCGCCGATACAGCGATCTGGGGTGTAGTAGGGAGTTAGTATTGGCTCGATACAGCCAGATCCGATTGCACTGATGAGCAACTTACGCAGCAGCGTTGAGGGACATGGCGTTCCAATTGCGACACGGGGGGTGAGGTTGAAGAGGCAGTAGACAAGTGACAGAGTCCTCAGCCCGATGACACTGGTGGGTTTGGGTTTGGGGGGTGAAGTTTTGCCTTGGATGGTTTGCCGCTCGAATGGATTTATCTCCGTGATTTCGTTTCGCATGGCGTTGCGGAGTCCGGAAGTGCTACAGTGGTCGCTGCTCTCGGCCGGAGAAGCGTAATAATAATACTCCGTCATTGCCGGGTGCAGGGAATGCAGAACTCCGTATCCAGGGAAATCCCGGTAGTTTCGGCCCGGGCTTGAGCTCTTGAATTACGCTGGCTAAGATTCGTCACACTCTTTCGACTCGACCGCGAGTACCTGGAGTGAACCTCTTCTTTCAAGAATAAGGTCTTTTAATTCTTCCCCCATTTTACTGCGCACTGGAAACCACCATTTCCGTACCATTTTGCCCAACATGGCTTCTCGGCTACCTCTTCACCGTTTCTCCCAGCAGTCGCTGAGAGCTGTCCCTCGTTTCGCTCAAGGCCGTCACCTATCCGCTGGCAGTCGTAAATCTTACGTCGGCTTCGCTCCGGAGGTTGTATGACGCCCACCAAATACCTCTGGGTTCCAACAAATTCCTGTACTTGGGTGAGGCGCACAGTATCGGGCGAACTTCTTTCTTAGGTTTACTGATTGGTTCCCAGAAGCCAAGTTTCTCCCTCGAGTCTCTCTCGCTTTGGAGGCTACCAAGTCCGGACTTATGGTATGCGCATCCTCTGTTGCGAATCTCAAGCCCCCCATGGTATGACGCTGACTATCTTTAGCGGATACTGTGGTCAAAGTCCCGCAGATGGCGGAATCCATCACGGAGGGCACACTGAAGCAGTTCTCGAAGCGTATGGCCCTCACACCCCGAATATTGACTACTGTATCACGTTGCTTACTGGTCGTCAGAGGTTGGGGATTATGTCGAGCGGGATGAAGAGATTGCGACCATCGAAACAGACAAAGTAAGAGCTAGATGTATTTCGATAGCTCATCCTTTAACTCACGATTTCTAGATCGATGTGTCTGTCAATGCTCCCGAGTCGGGAACTATCAAGGAACTCCTTGCGAACGAGGAGGATACCGTTACTGTTGGCCAGGAGCTTGCCAAGATTGAGCTCGGCGGTGCTCCTGAGGCGAAGCAAGAGGGAGCACCTGAGAAATCTCAGGAGTCCACTGCCGCCGAACAGGCCAAGGCACCGGAACCTGAGCCCAAGACCACTGAGGCTCCCAAGGCTTCGTCTTCTCCTCAGAAGCCCGCTGCGCCGGAGGCATCCAAGAGCCCGAGCCCACGTCTAGCCCACAGACTTCTGGAGATGCCAAGCCTAGCACCGGAGGTCGTGAAGAACGGAGGGTTCGTGAGCCCCAATGCGACTTCAATTCCCTCTTTGGTTCTTATTGTATTGATAGGTGGTTTAAGGCGGACCATGCTGACATACTTCTCCTCATAGGTCAAAATGAACAGAATGAGATTGAGGATAGCAGAGCGGCTGAAGCAGTCCCAGAACACAGCTGCCTCGCTAACGACTTTCAATGAGGTTGACATGTCGTCCCTCATGGAGTTCCGCAAGCTGTACAAGGATGATGTATTGAAGAAGACCGGTGTCAAACTAGGTTTCATGAGTGCGTTTTCTCGCGCCTGTGTCCTTGCCATGAAGGACGTCCCTGCTGTTAATGCGTCCATTGAGGGACCTAACGGCGGTGACACTATTGTGTACCGCGATTATGTGGACATCAGCGTGGCTGTCGCTACGGAGAAGGGCCTCGTTACGCCGGTGGTGCGTAATGCTGAGACAATGGACCTGGTTGGCATCGAGAAGGCTATCGCCGATCTTGGAAAGAAGGTGCGCAACATGAACATCTCTAGGATCCATGTGTTTTGCTAATATTATCATTCGCCAGGCCCGTGACAACAAGTTGACCATTGAGGACATGGCCGGTGGCTCTTTCACCATCAGTAATGTGAGTGATTCTATGCACTAGCCCTAGAATAAACCCGCATATTAATACCTCACAGGGTGGCGTTTTCGGATCTCTGATGGGTACTCAATTATTAATCTTCCTCAGACTGGTGAGCCTTCTCCGTCCAAGTCCATTACTTGTGTGATAAGGAACTAACCTTTGGCAAGCGGTGCTTGGTCTCCATGCAATCAAAGACAAGCCTGTTGTTGTGAACGGGAAGATTGAGATCCGCCCTGTATGTTCTACCTCGCCACTATTGTGTTGGGAAACTACTGACTATCTTGCAGATGATGTATCTTGCTCTGACCTATGATCACCGGCTTTTGGATGGCCGTGAGGCAGTCACTTTCCTTGTCAAGGTTCGTTCTTCTTCACCCATATTATACGTTGTCTCGATGTTGATTTAGAAATCTAGATTAAGGAATACATTGAAGACCCCCGCCGCATGCTTCTTTGCTAGGATTAATTGTCCTGCGTGTGGCGCTGTTGGTCGGTTGTTGAAGGGTACCATGGACGCAGAACTCTTTGGTTCTGGTTTTGTTTCGAATATTCATCATCTTGTAGATTAAACCGAATGCAAAATATATACGTGACCAGGTGTTTTCATGTAATGGAGTTTGACCACAACAGTACACACATTCTCTAATATTCGGTGACTGCTGAATTGCGATATGTGGCCTTCATCGCCGGTCAGTTGGCTCATAGGCCCGTGCGGGATAATGTCACTACTATGACTACTTCTGTTGGTAGCGGGGACCTAGGTGCTGCAGTGGACTATGGGTGGTTGGTATTGATGTGGTTCCTCATCGGATTCCAGCCCTTTCCTTCAGTTGCAGTGTTTCCGCACGACTAAGTCCATTTAGTCTCCCCCTTTCGAGTTGAATCAGGATGGGGGCTCTTGTGCCTTCACTATTTCAAACAAGATGCTGGATATCTCGTGATGGAGCCGATCGGGGCCCAGTTTTTCGGATAATTGTTCCGTATGGCTACGGAGAGGAACCCCGGGCGGCGGCTCAAAGTATGACAGATAATTGGCAAATACTTTGCGTCCTATGTCCATTTTCAGCTTCTTGTCCACCTGGGCGGTGCTCTGGGTCAAGGTATCCTGGATAGGCCTTCCGGTGCGATTGGAAACCTCAATGGCGATTTGAGCGATCAGCTGCGCCCCAACGCTGGTCCATTGGGGCTCTGCTGTCGATGGACAACCCCGGTTGCATAGGGTCAAAAACTCAAACAATATCTCCATTTTGTCTGCCGCTGGGGATGCGGTATATCGAAGGAATGCATTGGTCAGGTTGAGGAGCCGGATCCTTGCCTGGGCGTCTTCCGACATTATTTGTGTGCTAGGTAGAAGTGATTGAAAATCTATCAGTGGGCCTGTGGTGTTAGCCTGCCCTCCATCTTGGCTTGTTTTGTTCTGGTGGGGTTCGCACGTCTTATCGTGTCTGTATGCCAGTCTATGGCATTTGCGTCGACGTGTTTCCCGGCCCTCGTTTGATGAATATGGAGAGCTGACTCTAACGCTGTACTGACAAGATAGTCCAGTATCATGAGGTCTACCTCGATACGAGTATCCGTTCCAGCTTCCGGTTCCATTTTCGCATCGGCATGGATTGACATGGGTTTCTTGAGAATTATGTGGCATCTGCTGCGGATTTGTTATGAGGTGTACGTTGGCCGTTGTGTTGATGACTAATCGAGTGGGAAGGTACAAGTCCATATTGATGGGAACATGCGGTCCTTGGGCCTCCGACTGATACTTGTTCTTCTGCGGTTAATGTTCGTTTGACGGGGGGTTATTGGGGTCGCCGTTTGCATGAGTGGTCCATGGTAGTCATCTGGTTTGATTATTGTGTCCTCGCTAGGGGCCTCGGCGCAGACATGTATCGAACGGCGACAGTTGGCAATACATATATATTCTCATAGGCTATGGATATATCGATGTCGCACTTGCAACAGAATGAGATTTGCAGGTGCCCAACCTATCTAATCACATAGTCAGTCACCTATCCTATGCAACCACGGGATACGCCCAGTCATGTGACTGCATGGCGACGTGACTATAGCGTCATCAATGAGGCATGTCTACGCAGTTCCCACCCAACAGTCGATGCAAGTGCCATAACATCCCACTGGCACGACATAAAGCGTCG
This sequence comes from Aspergillus micronesiensis, assembly GCA_039763685.1. Classification (NCBI taxonomy): domain Eukaryota; kingdom Fungi; phylum Ascomycota; class Eurotiomycetes; order Eurotiales; family Aspergillaceae; genus Aspergillus; species Aspergillus micronesiensis. The sequence goes on along the minus strand of JASHHO010000043.1, from coordinate 508,013 downwards.
ACTACTGCCCACAACACCACAGGAATCACATAGGTGATCTCACATATCCAGCTATGAATATACGGTCGACTAACCTATCACCAGCACAAAAACTCGATTGTATGTTTCACAGGCCAGCCAAAGCAAGCGCCTACCTGTACCTGACCAGACACGTAATTGCCCGAAAACAGCACTCGATGGCCTGGTACTGTTCTGGATCAACCAATACCGAATTGGTCGAGAACCTTTTCAAAATGGACCTCATAAGAGACGGACGAGTAAAACAGGCCATGATGGGAGTAAGTACATTGCTCACCGCGATCCCTACGATCCCCACACGACCTCCGAGGCCATGATCACACGCACCGCAGAGGAATCACCATTGCCAACGCTCGCTGATGATGGAAAACAAGGTTGACAGAGGCCACTATGCACCGTCCAGACCCTACTCGGACTCTCCGCAGCCCATAGGATACAGCGCAACAATATCAGCACCGCACATGCATGGTCATGCATGTGAATATCTCATTGATTTCCTCAAACCGGGATCCAAAGTACTGGACATTGGATCTGGTTCCGGATACCTGACGCATGTATTTGCCAACCTTGTAACAGACCCTTCCAGCAGCAGCCCCGACGGTCAGGTCATTGGCATAGACCATATACCGCAGTTAGTGGAGCTTGCCAGACAGAACATGCGCAAATCAGAACAAGGACGCGAGCTACTAGATACTGGCAAGGTAAAATTGATCACCTCCGATGGTCGTCTGGGGTGGAAGGAAAATGCACCATATGACGCAATCCACGTCGGTGCAGCTGCAGAGTCACTGCATCCGGTACTGATCGAACAACTTCGAGCACCAGGCCGAATGTTCATACCAGTCTCGGTGGACAGCGAAGGAGCACCAGAGAGCGCAAGGTCACAGGGGGGACAATACATCTGGGTTGTGGACAAGAAAGAAGATGGATCGATCCATAAAGACCGGGTGTTCCAAGTCAGCTATGTGCCTCTAACGGACCCGCCAAAGCGATAACCTAAACTGCCCCGGACGCACTGAATCGCCCCTAGGCAAAGGCAGATAGATTGAAGACAACGGACAGGGGGACAACGCCAGGTAACATGCGAAGATGCGAAGCATTTCGCACCAGCTAGGCAAATGACTATGATCACCACATGTTTGCAGACTTGCGCTATAATGCTAGGATATTTGGTTTCATTGGACACAGGATTATCTAAAATAACATATGAACTCGCTTCACAGCTCTGTCCACCACCAATAAAACCATCAACGGAAAGGAAAGCCCCCAGGAAAGTTGAAACCTTGACCAGAGAACTTGAACTGTGGCCCACCCTGTTGGTAGAAGAATTGCTGCCCGGCACCGGGTCCAAAAGGAGCCCCCTGGAAAGGGTTACCTCTTTGAGACTCTGGATCATTCGGATCATCACCGTTGTCATAACGTGTCTTGAGCTCAGGGTCAGACAGCACCTCATAGGCTTCATTGATGCCAGCCATCCGTTTTTCAGCATCCTCCTTACTGACACCAAGGGCCGTGGCCTTGTCAGGGTGATGTTGCTTGGTTAATTGGCGGTATGCTCGCTTGATTGTTCGTTCATCAGCATCCCGAGACACCCCAAGAATTTTATAGTAGTCTTTCTGCTTAGCGCGTTTGAGCAAGACATGTGCCTTCTGTAATAGAGACTGAACCTCCCGGGAGCCCGGGTGATGCTCCTTGGCTTTATTCAGGATGCCGATAGCTTCTTCAAAATGTTCTTCGTCGATGGCTGACTGGCCTGTAAACAATAAAGCTGGCAGAGAATGTGGATTTGTCTGAAGAGCCTCTGTGCAGAACCTCGATGCACGCTTTGGCATATGAGCCTGGGTGTGAATGATTCAATTAGCCATATTGAAAGACTGGAAGGAGATGGAGACCGAATACCTCCTGGTAGGCGTTACAGGCCTGTTCCACTAATGACGAATAGAGATTGTTAGGAGCGGCAGGGTGAATATGACCGGCTTTCCTCTCTTGATCGACATCATCTTTTACATCATCAAGGAGACCGGTATCATCACCCACGCCGACCAGCATATTGATTGCGTTATTGAACTTCCGTGACTCGGTGACTTCGCGTAGTTTTTGGAGGCGTTTGAATATCTGTTTCTCCCTCCGGTAAAGGCGATTGCATGGTTTGGAATCAGGGTCAGAGTGTAGACACCTTCTAATCTGCGCAATGGCACGTTCACTATCATCCAGGGAATAGAACAACATTGCTGACATCTCCAGATGAGGTTGCACCAAGCCTGGTGAAATTTGTATCATATGAGCGAGGTCACTAATCCCTTCCTCAATCTCACCCTTTTCGAAACGACAATGCGCGCGTGTTTGTCGCAAGCTCAAAGCCAGATTTGCCTTCGTAATGGCAGCATTCGCATGTGTCACGCAGGAGTCCCATATCTCATCTTTCTCGAAAACTTGGGCCTGAAGCGCGGCCTTCTGGGCTTCTTGAAGGTCAAGATAGTCAGGCGTAGATTTTTTACCAGCTTTCTCTAGGTCACCTAAGGCGCCTGTCCAGTCACCAGAGGAGGCTCTCAAGCGGGATCGCTGAAGTAGTGCGCTCTCAAAATCTGGTTTCAGGTGAAGGACACGATCAAAGTCGTCCAACGCTTGCGAATTTCGCCTCAACGATAGGTATGCCGCGCCTCGTTGGAATATTGTAAGGTAGTTCGTTGGGTCTCTCGAGATAGCGGCGTCGAAATAGAGTATAGCATCGCGGGCTGAACCGCTGGCGAGGTGTGATTTTGCCGAAGCAATCAAGAATGGTAACGGGGTATCAGGAGCTATCTGTGAGGCCTGAAGACCGTAGCTGGTCGACAAAATGGCCAAAAAGACCCTGAGATATACCAGTGAAATGATCATGGTCGCAGGTCGGAGCACATAAAAACAAGATAGGATCGCTTTGGACGACGGAGCTAGAGGGAGTGGGCTCAATGGTGCATAATTGATGATGGCTGCGAGCAGGTGAGATGATACAAGCTCGTAAGTAGCTGTTATGAGAGTGAGACAGCTCTTTGGAGAGCAGCGGGCACAATTACATGTTCAATGAAATTGCATTATCAGCAGGGTTGGCGGAAATTGCGACGTTGCTTCTTGAACGCCAGTTGATCTTCCTCCAGTCTGGCCTTTACGGTTTCTTACGTATCTCGTAACGTATCCAGTGTCTGCACCGCCTTCCTATCTTGGTAGGTTCATTCACCCGACCTACTCCGGAGTACGGAGTACATACCATGCACGTGACTGACTACGGGCATGTGGGGACAGCCTTTATCCTTTCGCCATCCAGGGTCTCCCAATTCAATTGAGCTGTTGCGCGTGAAAGGAAGCGTGTGCCCTTGATTCACAAGCAAAGCGACATGTTTCGCGCGTCTTGGATCTGTTCTCGCTGTCTTGCGCGATCAGTCGCAAGGATTGCTTCAAGGCCCAGTTGCTTCTTACAACAGCGGAGGTCAATCGCAAACATAGGTAGAACACCTTGATACAGATGGGCCTAGAGGACTTAGAAGCTAACATGCCTCAATTAGATACCGGACTATCACCAGCTCTACTCACGCGTGCTCGCGCGCTTGCCGCTGAGCATTCTGCACTCTCATCGAAACTGGCCGATTCCTTCGATGCGAAAACGGCGAAAAGAATTGGAGAACTAGCACCCGTCACAAAAGTATTAGAGGAATGGGATAGTACCAATGAGGTAGGGACCGCTACAACTTGTGAGTGATGGAATTATGGATGAGATGTGTTGCTGATAATGTCACTTCCAGTTGATTTCAGAACTGCGGGTCTTGCTTGCAGACCCGGATACTGATGCCGAGCTAAAACCGCTCGCAATCGAAGATCTTGAAAGTAGCAAGAGCAGTTACCATCGCTATCAGAAAACCTAAAACAAGCCCTCGTTCCCCGCCACCCATTTGCAGGGCTTCCTTGTCTTCTTGAGATTCGGCCCGGTGCGGGTGGTGATGAGGCTGGCCTCTTCGCTTTTGAGCTCCTAAAGATGTACACTGCATTTTGTTCGCGTCAGGGATTTCGTCCGAGTCTTATAAAGCTTGAGACTGCAGAGGGACCAGCTGAAGATCGTCTGAGCGAAGCCATTATAGAGGTTGATTCGAATGGTGCCTATGGTATCCTAAGGACAGAATCTGGCGTGCATCGAGTCCAGAGAGTTCCGGCTACAGAGTCAAAGGGACGTACTCACACCAGCGCCGTTAGCGTTATGGTTCTTCCCAGTTTTCCAGACACGGGAGGAGGCGGCGATAATGCGCTCAATTTTGACGATCCGAACAGTGACTATTACGTTGATCCACAAGAAGTTCGGAGCGAAAAGATGCGAGCCGGTGGCGCTGGTGGGCAGCATGTCAACAAAACCGAGTCTGCCATTCGTCTCACCCACATACCGACAGGAATCGTTGTATCCATGCAGGATTCAAGGTCCCAACACGCGAATCGTAAAAAGGCCTGGCAGATTTTACGGGCCAGACTGGCCGAGTCGAGACAGGAGGCGCGTGAGCAGGAATTGACAGAATTACGCCGAGGTGTGATGGGGGGAGTAGCTCGAATGGGCCGTGGCGACAAGATCCGAACGTATAACTATGGCCAAAGCCGGTGCACAGACCATCGAAGTGGTGTCACTATTCATAACTTGGAGAGTGTCTTGAGTGGTGGTGATGGCCTGGATATCGTGATGGATAGTGTGCGGACCTGGCTTGTCGACCAGGAGGTAGCCGCTATGGCTACGGAAGAGCTAGCAAAAGATAAGGGTGATTCTCTCTCTTATCAACGGTAAAATGCACAAATCCCACCAGTCCTCTATATAAGCTGGGCACCTCTATAAATCATGCACATATCAGCATCAAACCTTGCCTTCTCATGCAGAAGCTAGTATCACACAGCGACACCCAATTGTTGTTGTTTGACGGGGTTTTCCAGATCAAAGTCATGCGTTGGCATCGGAAATCAATCATATGTATTTCCTTTCCGGGTCCACGGAGTCCAGCATATCAATCGTTTTTTCATACCTGTGAGACGTAGATCAGCCTTTCGACTCTTAGAAGACGCAATCTGATTGACAAACATTGTGAACACGATTCCTCCACTCATAATAAGTCTTGCTAGGCGAGGAACGGCCCCAGACCACAAAGTAAACACTCCTTCATCTTTGAATATCTTTGCCGCACATTGGAAGCTGTTTTTGTAATTCTTGCTAGCCTCCAGAGATTGCATCCTGTCGTCAGGTTAGCACGTGCTCCAAGATCATATATTTGGGGGCATAGGTCCAACCTAGTTTTGACCGTATCAAGAGGTTGGGTCACGTATCTGTGGAGACAAATCAGCTGCGCCCTGATCTTGATATGGAGTTAAGAGACAGAAGAAAAGTAAGATGCATACACCGTTATGAGACCAGCAATGCCGCCAATGGCAAATGTGCTCAAAGTCCCCAACTTTTCGCCAGGGGCAACGTAGCCTTGGGCCATTTGTCTCAACATCGTGTAGCTTGAAAATCTCACCGCGGAATTGGCAGCTTGTCGAGCTGTCGTTGGGACGAAACCTTGGAAGAAACCACGGACACCCCGCTCTTGAAATATAATCTTACTGCCATGTAAAAAGCCGCGCATCCGGGGGTTCGCGGATTTCCTGTCGTCGATTCTGTAGTTTTAAGGGGGTTTAGCTTGTTTGACGTGGGTAACACCAAGGCAATCCTGACTGCTTTAGGAAAGGGAAGGAAGCGCGTAACGAACAGTTGGGTTTTGATGCTCTCGAATGGGGTAACAGCCAAAAGTGATTCGGTAAACCCAGCTCCAAAGCCGGCGATGACAGTTTTTGGACCAGAAATGTTGCCACTCTCATCTTGGAGAAGGGATTTAAATGTATCAAAGGCAACGAATCCTGGTGACCGAATTTCGCATTAGAGACTATCACCAACTGGCTGTTGGAGCGAGGGACTGGCGAAAGTGAACTTACGGATGCCAGCCTTGAGGGAATTTCCTATGATCAATGTAGTGCATCCGGCGTACCATTGCTTTCCGAAGGGGGGCCATGGTAGCTTTTGCCCATCAGGAAGCTTGCGGTTTAGCTGTGATCGGGTTTTGGCGACTGGATATGCCAATGGTTAGCCCAGGAAGGATGCAGCAACGAGGTAGGCCATACACTCAGCAGGGTAGGTGATTGCTATTCTGGTTGTCAGTATGAGCCAAGCCGCGTTATCGCTGCAAGGGAGGGATACCAATTTCAACAGCACCCGCCGTTGAGCCGGCAATGATGGATCGTAGGCTGCTGGGCTGTCGTCAAGGGAGAATGCAGTTAGCGGGATCCTCGACCTGGGTAGTCCAAAGGGATGAAGTGACTTGCCTTCTGCCTCTGGTCCTTCTGTGAAGCCGTCGCCATGATCGGTAGGCACCAATGGGAAGCACGGAGGAATTATGGACGCTTTTGAAGCTGATGGCCGTTGATCTGGTGATTCCGGAATCATTGGCACGTTACGCGACGTTCAACGCCGGCGCGGCTAGGCGGCGACCAGGCCAATCACGCTGCTTCGGACCGAGGGCCCAAGTCTGGAGTAATCCTCGGGCTACTCCGCGGCTTTGCACATACATACCTAGGTACATACAACCAAATGCACTACCGGTCTACTCCGTCTGTCAATTGACTGACTTAGTCACCCGTGGATCGTGTGAGGAGACTATACTCTTTGTCATTTTGTAGATGCTATCTAGAAGTTAAGCTAGCTTTCCAGATTCTCATTAGCTTGAGCATCCCGTAAAGCCTCCTCACTTTTTTGTTCCCAATGTTTCAATTTTTTTTCCTGGTTTTTCCCTATTTTTTTCTTTTTTCATCTGTCCCTCCATTGCTTGTTTTCCCCTGCACGCCTGCAGGAAGAGGTTAAAGTAAAATTCCCTTTCCATCGCCAGCGTCCCTGCCCCAGATCGGACACCTAACCTGGTGTCACTTGCCCTGACCCATAATCCATGACCGAACCCCAGTGCAATTTGAATGACATAGGGTTTTGTTTACCAGGTACCTAATCGCCCCAAATTATGGGTGGGCACCGTCCACGAAGAATGCCACACAGGGGTCGAAAACAACGCGCCAGCCAGAGACACCAAATGAGACACAATATGCAAGGACACGATAAAGTCGCAGGCCGGGAATAGCCCGCAGATGCCTCTCCATGAAGCACTGGAAAGAAAGCTTGAATGCTGTAGGGGTTGTGATGAGCCGCAGTCAAAAGAGTTGATGCCAGAGAAAGTCAAAGAGGTAAAAGAAAGCCACCCATGAACTCCAGAAACGTCGCAACACCGCTGGAAGGACACCTGGAAACGCCGCCCTCCGTGCTCGGAAATGCTGGGATGCAGTCCGGTAGTAATATGTACAACCGGCGAAGTGACAGGAAACAAACGCGAAACTGTCCAAGGGAGCTGGAATGTGATGTATCCCATTGTGCACCATAGACCGTTCAAGAGAGATGCGTTGTGAAGGTAGGCCAGGTGCTAAATCAATATGATACAAATTTCAAAGCAACTTTACCATATCATCATTGGCGAAATATCCTGCATGTATGTATGAAGCAACGAAAGTGACTTGCATATATCGCAAATGAGCGGAAGGCGGGCGAGAAAGATAGAAAGGAGACAATAGCAAGAAATGAACAAGCCGAAAGTAGAGAAATGCCCCAAACAGGGATGAAGAGAAAAGGAAGGCAAAGAAAAGTAAAGCAAAGCGAAAAATCTGGTTTAGCCAAGGCGCAGTAGTCATCATTCTGGAACGGTCTCCTTGTTTTATGATGCTGGCGTGCTTTGGGATTTTCCGGCTTGTTGGTTTTGAGACGTGTTGAATTTGTTTGATTCGTGTTGCATATTGCGACGGGGACCCTGCCCACGACTTCCACGATACGAGCCTCGTCCTCGGTTGTATTGATGGTGAGCACCGTTGGGATGATTATTGTGACGCCGGTCACCCAAAACTTGTCCTGAAGCGGAACTGCTGGCTTGTGGGGGCTGGGAGGTATTGGAGATAGGCCGAGGAATCGTATCTGGTGAGTCATAGACATAAAGCTTCTTGTCGATATTTTGAGGAATGGGTTGTATCTCAGTTCCCAATTCTTGCTCGATCTTATACAGATTGAAACGGTCATCCCAGTTGATAAGGTTGATCGCGAGACCCAAGTGACCAAAGCGACCGGACCGGCCAATTCGATGGAGATAAGTCTCAGCGTTTTTCGGGAAATCGAAATTGATGACCACGTTCACGGCTTGAATGTCGATACCTCGAGTCAGCAAATCGGAACAGACAAGGTTACGGCATACGCCGTTCCGAAAGTCGTGGAAAACCCTATTGCGATGTTGCTGCAACATGCGTGCGTGGGAATAGAAGCACGAGTAGCCCAATTCCGTGATTTTCTTTGCGAGTAATTCAACCCGGTTTGTCGAATTGCAAAAGATAATCGATTGATTGATCTGGAGCTTGGAAAAGAGCGTGTTCAAGCAGTGAACTTTCTGCTTCTCTTCCACAAACGCGTAATATTGGGTGATACCTCGCAGTGTCAGTTCGTCCATCAGATTGATTTCGTAAGGGTTGCGCATATGTTTATCCTGTGAAGAGTTACAATGATGATTCGAAATAGATGAGAGGAGCTGGGCTCCGGGGGTTATACCTTGAAGGATTTTACGATGAGAGGAAATGTCGCGCTGAATAACATCACCTGTCTGTCCTTGGGATGGAATGACAGGAGTTGTTCGATAACAGGGGTGAACTCAGGGGACAACAGCTTGTCCGCTTCATCCATAACAAACGTAGGGCATTCGGAGAGGTCGGCCACGCCCTTGCTGGCAAGATCTAGAACTCGACCCGGAGTTCCGACAAGAATATGAACAGCGTCGTTTAACCGAATGATATCATCCATCAAACCGGTTCCTCCAGTCGTGACCATCACATTGATGCCGAGATGCTTGCCGAGTGTTTTGCAGACATGCGATGTTTGAAGTGCCAGCTCTCTGGTCGGGACAAGAATGAGCGCTTGAGTTTTTGTGCTTTTGGGGTTGATTCGTTCTAGAGTTGGGATGACGAAGGCCGCTGTTTTTCCTGTACCATTTTTTGCTCGTGCCAAAATGTCTCTGCCAGTTAGAGCGACCGGGATGGTTTCTTCTTGAATTGGCGAGGGCTTCTCAAAGCCAGCCTCGAAAATGCCCATCATGAGCTCACGTTTAATATAAAAATCTTCGAATTCAAGGCCTTTAGTAGCGGTAACGTCCTGCAATGCGTGTCAGAGATTAGATAACTGGTTTGTGCCATGTTTAACAGGCTAACCTCAGTTTGCGGTCTTGCATCTTTCGCAGGTGTTTTCAGCTGGTCCCTCCACTTCGCATCTGAGCTGGCATCTCTAAAGGGATGGTTAGCTATGCCAGTCGTGTTTAATGCTTCGGGCGATGTTTTTTGACGTACCCTAAGCTGGTGCTATTCAATTGTGAAGCAAGTGCGTCGGCCATTGTGATAAGTGGGCTTTGATACAGGAAGGTGTCGAGCAAGGTGGACGGTGTGCTCGAACAAGTAGCGGAGCTGAGCTCGAGGGGATATTAGCGAATAGGGCTATTGATCAAGCAAGATAAAACGATTGTGTTTCTTCGTTGATAGTTCTGCTTATGCCCGTGAAGTTGTAGCCCGGGCGTTCCTAGCTTGAACAAAAGGTGAGATGGCGAGCGAGTATTGGGATAGTTAAAATCTGGGCCCTGTATTCTTAGTTAAGCAGGGATTTGGGTAATGGTGATCGGTCGCGAGACGTGAATCTCCTTAGAGGTGAATCAAAGGTGGTCTAATCCCAGAGCTGCTGGCGAGGAATCAGTAGTATTGGAAAACCACAAGAGGTCGAATGTGTGCAGAATTTGTAGAACCCTGAGAAAAGTATTTGAGAAATTCAATGGGTCAGGCAGATGAGTTTCAATGTGTGGTCTGAACGGATAGGAGGAGGGGTGGCAGAAGTGCGTTTGATGGGGTAGGAAAACCTGGTGGGAGGAAGTGACTCGGAATAATGGGAGTCTTGCTGGTTTAGACAAGTGGAGCAGAGTGGGCGGCGGCGGTGGCCTTGCCGCTTTTACAGACTGTACCCTAGGCTTGCGGGCACCATGGCGGTGGCTCTTGCTGGCTGCACGACGAGTTTCAAAACAGCAATGTGATTCCAGCCAAAAGTAGGCTGATACCAATAATACCAGTTTATTGTGCACCATTGGAAAGAATATGGTGTATTCTATACTACCAAACTGCCCCTGTGCCTTGCAGGCTTGACTGTGCCAGTCAATGACGGTGAGTTTCGTATCAATTGTGTTTTCGTGAAAATGACTTGTTTCTGTCTATCGGAATGAGGTAATATCATGGTAGCAATTCATGGCTCCTTCCTTTCTCTTATGATTTTCTCCACTAGGAACGAGAATACGTAGGACGATGAAGAAATTGATTCATTATTATTGCCCACCATCCATCCATCCATCCATCATTGACGGAAGGATATCCTGGTCTGCCCTCGTTCAGGCTCAGCCAACCTAGAATCTTATTAGCCAGTAACCATTTGAAGGGCAATAACTGTGCACAAACTCCTTCACTCGCACATCAGGGGCCAAGCTAATCTCAGCTCTGGAGCCTGGCGTGATAAGTATGAATTGCCTGCCAACTGAACGCCTGGCAGCGAGCATCTATCAATGTTGTTTAGTTTCTGGTCGTATAATTTTCAAGGTGGACTTGACCTACAAGCATATCTATCGCCATCTTTCTGTTAATGTGGTCCATGTAGACGTCGCTTTTAGTGTGAATTAGCAGCTGTTCATGGGCGATCGGATCATTGACATACAATTCGTCAAGACATCTGATGGGAGATCCCATAGCTTCCCAAAGTGCCAGTAAAAGACAGACCTGTGAGAAAAGACTTTTCTCCTCCAGAAAGAGTCTTTGCACCTCGACCTGTGCTGTCCTTTGTAATGTCGGGTTCGACCTACGCAGATTTTCGTTAGTAAAACGCAATCCTTTCTGGACAGGCTAGAAAAGAGAGATATCCGAAAGACATACTTGTAGATCTAGAAGTTTGCCCTCATGGTCAGTCAAGAGCCGGCCCCGGAAGCTCCTCTCGCTCAAGAGATATGTGAATTGCGCTTTAGCTCGAGACGATATATGAGACCTGAAAATCTGCCATCTTTTTTTACGATGCTTGAGGGTTTTCTTGAGGACCTGGAAATGTTTATTGATGAGTCGGAGAGCATTTCCCGTGAGTAGAATGGGATATCTGGACGTACATCTGCAAGTAGTCGGAATTCTTCAGCCTGCTTCAAGGCTTGTTCATAGGTTGATGCCGCTCTCTGTGCTTCCGCAGAAATCTCATCTCGGGAAGCTCCCAACCTGCCGTGTCCAATGTCAGCTGAATGACCGATACATGACAATGTAGACACCAACTCTTGATTGTATCGCTCGATATCTCGATGGAGTCTGTCCAGCTTCTTATCTAAGCTAGAGGCACTTTCTCCGTCCTGTATTGGGACGCGAGAGACAAGGCTAGCCTTCTCGCTGAAATCAAGCACACGAGCTTCCATGGTCTCCTTTTCTTGAAACAACTTGTCCCGAGTTTGTTTTCTGTCTTCAATTCGCTCGACTGCCACATTCTTGTCACGAATAATCTTTCGACGCCTGTCCGTCGCTATTAGTTCTTCACTCTGGGCAATGCGCAATTCCTCCTTCAGCTTGTTGATGTCTGCTTCTTTGGCAGCTAGTCTTTGTTTCGTTGCTTTGAGTGCCTTCATCATTGTGTTCATGGCATCCGTACCGTCTTTCAATGACGCCTCATTGAGACGCTTCTCTTCCTCAGCTTCTTCAAGAGTAGCTCGGAGCACTTCGAGACGGCCGTCTTCCACTGTCTCCCTGTCAAAGGCATGCAAAAGCTCCTCATGGTAATCTTCTTTTCTCTGGGATTCAATCCGCAGTTCATTGGTTTCCTTTTTATGCCTCACAACAGCTTGCTTGCAGTTTTGTAGGCGAGATTGCGCAGAACGGAGGTTTTGTTCCTGAATGCTCAGTTCATGCCTCAGATCTCTGACTACATCTTGTTGAACCCTGGAATGCATATGAGTCAGATGCACTAGATGGAGCATGGTAGAAATACCTTATTTGAGTAGCAATATCAGACTTCATTCGGGGGCTGCCCTTGTACACTGGCACTGGTGCTTGACTCGGCTCTCCCGTGCGACTGTAGGAAAGATGAATACCCCGTCGTCTGTTTCCTTCATCGATACAATAGCATCTCTTCACATTTCTTGGTCGCTGTCCATCAAACAGCACGGACGTTGCTTCTTCTAGTCTCTCAATTAGTAGCATTTGCTCTATTCCGTGGTTTATGATTAATTGTCGACGAACTAGCTCATTGTCGATCTTCAGAAAGCACAAACGTTAGAGAGTCCATCTTGTTAGCCTATAACTAGCAACTTGCCTGAAGAATACGTAAAGCCGTATCGAAATGACGGTCCGGCTCATGGTCCGACGTGTCAATATGACCGTCAGTCCCGATGAAGATTGGGCAAACACTTGAATACCATGTCAGATATTGATCAATAGTGAAAAACGGGGGTGAGAGTTTGGTGCGACCGAGTTTACCAATTGACTCTTTGCATGATGTTAGATAGAATATTCATGTCCCTCTTCGAGGTTACAACGAAGCTGGTGAGCGTTGTACCGAGGGAGTTTTCCAATATCGAAGACCATTCGGGCTTGAGCAAAGTCACATGGTGTCCTATGGGTCCGACGGGGGCTTTGGTAAACGACCGTTCTTGATGAATTGCCTGAGAAGGGCCGGTATCCTTTCATTGAATCCGAGATTTCTAGGACCACCTTCTCTTTTCAAATCGCGAAGGACAGACTCAGCTTGCTCAACATCAGCCTTGATTTTGCCAATAGGCACTTGGCATGATTTCACAGCATCGTCTGCTTCCTGCACTTCCTGTATCAGGCGGGTCGCATCCTGCCTGTGTTCATCATACCGCGCTTTTGCATCAGAAGCCTCCACTTTTGCAGTTTCGAGTTGCTCCTGCTTTTGCGTAAAGTTCCCACCATTTAAGTCGGCCAATCGTCTATTTTCGTCGTCGATCTTCGTTTTCGTATCCATAATTCTGGTCTCCGCTCCCTTCAGATGTTCTTTGATTTGACGTTGTTCAGCCTGCAGATATTAGCACAGACAGAGGCGCAATTCGTCATGCTAACAGCGATAGTACCTGCAAGTCATGCCGCTCACTCATTTGTCGGTCCCATTCGCTTTTTATCTCTTCCTTTTCACTCTGCGTTTGATCAAGTCTTCCGGTTGCTTGCCGCACGTACTCAGTAGCACTTTCGGTTTCAGCTTCAGCATGCCTTAAAGAGTCATCAAATGTGTTGAGTTCAGCTTCGGCTCGCGCGATTCCATTGTCGGCTTCGATAAGGTCCTTTCCAAGAGCATCCCTCGCCTGCAGGGTTGTTAGCAACGCGATATACTGACATGTTGTGTTTTGTTTGGTCTGCTTCTCAAATACCATACTCTTTCTTGTTCCTCAACTTGAGCCCAAGCCATCTGATTTCGAACATTTCTCAGTCTGTCTCTGAGGGACTCATGCTGATCGGATATTTCGAGTTTTTGCTGTGCCGCATCTCTGAGTCTCTGTAGGATCTTTATATCCTGTTCTCTACTTCTCAATTTTTCCTCAATCTGATCGGCAGACTCTTCTATCAATCGATAGTCGTTGTCAAGTTGCTCCAGTTGTACACCCTTCACGAAGAATTTGTACTTTTCGGCTGGACTTGACGAGCTGAGAAACTGTCGTGCCATATCCTGTGACAGAACATTCATCGGGTTGTCGAATTGCAAGGTGAAGTAGTCAATAATAGAATCCAACTCTGCTTTCTTGGTGGAGATTATGCGGCCACTATCGGATTTTATTTTGAACCCACTTGCACCACTCTTGGAGAAATGACGTTCTACGACAATGGACTTGCCATAGTCATCAGGCATATACGCCCCCTCTCCTTGGTTCTTTATCCGCACAACGATTGTCGCATTTCTACAATTTGGTCAGAGGATCATAGCCGAAAACAAGTCAGTTACTTACTCTTTGCCCTCCTTGATGAAGCTTTTGAGGCTCTGTCCGCGGTTGGTGGAGGACGCTTTGCCACCCAAACAGAGAGTAATCGCTGTGAGCACTGCACTCTTTCCACTGCCATTTTTCCCAACAATAAAATTTATCAATGGACCAAGTTCAACATGAAAGTGATCATGGCACATGAAATTATAGCATTCCACGCGCTCGAGAATGCCATATTCAGCCGGGACGTTTGGCCCATCGCTAGCAAATGAGTATTTTTCTTGGATTGCCTGCGTGGCGCGCAGTTCCAGTTCATCCTCATCGTCATCGTCAGGAGTGTGCGTGGCTGAGCGGATTCCTTGACTGTCTGTCGACTCGCCATCCACGCCAGAACTCAAAGAGGCAGATCTACGAGGTCGTTTCTTCAACAAATTAGTTTTTCTCCCTAAAAGAGCAGACAGAAGACGGTATTATTGATGTTACATACCGAATAAGAACTCACTGGATAGCCATCTGCCTCATTCGAAATCTCCGGCTCGAGATCAGCTTGAGAGCGTTTTAATGGTGCCATTGGGACGACGCGACGGAGCTAGGTGGATGGAGGGCGTGTCATATTCTGCTAAGGGCGGTAGGTAAAGATGAAAGGTGAAAGTTCGAGAGAAATAAAAAAGGAGATATCTAAATGCTCTTGCTCATTACCAAGTTGACAGCAATTGTGGGCCTCAACTGTCGAGTTGGTGACTCGTCAAAGAATTGATTCCCGCACTGCGTCGCGTGACGCGTTGACACGTGAGACGGTCTGGGAGGTGTGGGTGTGCCAACAAGGCTACGAAAATCGGCCAGGACTCCGCACTGCCCTCCTTCCCTTGTGGCCAAGACTATTAAGTCCCGCATCCAGCCCCAGAGTTTCTCGTTTGGAATATAGTATACCCCCTCATATCACAGATTTCGCAATTTTCCGAGGATTGCCCCACCAATATATGCAGGATAAGCGCAGGTATTCTAGCTACACTACCTCTTTGGGATCCCTTATGAAGTTCAATCCGTAGGCGACAAACGCGAGTACATATCAGATTTACACTGTTTTATATGCGTTTAAAAAACCTGTGGCGTGTAATTATGCAACTAGGTGGAACTTCCGGAAAATTGCGAAATCTGTGATATGAGGGGGTAAGGCAATGGATATGACATATCTCCCTCCTCAAAGTTATTAATGCTCAAAACAAATGGACATGCTACCCCGTCCTGCGCCTATATTTAGGCAGATACCGGATACCTGGAGGCTTCTCTGGAGGGTTCAGCACCAACGAAAGCCTTGGTACAGGAAATTTAAGCATGTTGAGTTGTCAATTGGCTACTAATGAACTGTGATACCACCAGCGCATCAACAATGGACTACTGTACTGGACGATTCCATAAAATCGAATGCTTGTTCCATAAGTTAAGAAGCTAAGTTGAATAAAGATTGGCGTGTTTCGGCCATATCATTGATGTGAACAGAAATGTCAGGAGATTTGCCTGCTCAGCAATTATGCATTAATCGGCTCTTCTGCCACATAGTGCAGATAAGCACCGAGCAATTTGACGCCTTCGATGTAATTCCTCTTGTCCCAGCTTTTCATTGATAGAGTGTGCAGCGTCGGTGGAGCTCCCCATAGGCAGAAGCAAAACATTCTTGCCTGTGGCTTGTTCAAAGCTCAATGTGACGGGGATGCTGTTTGATGCAGGTTAGTTTTCAAATCATAGCAGCGATATATTGTAAAAAGGAGTCGTAATATGTAAACAAACATACCTGCCACCTTCACGGTCAAGTCTGGCTCAACGCCAAAGACTTGCTTCACAGCCCTGCTTGCAGCCGTGAAATTCCAGTGCTTTGGGCTGGCCACCCACCATTTGCCATCATGCTGAAGCCATACATCCAACGTATTTTTGCTGTTCAGCTTGGCAAACTCTGCTTTAATGTGATCAAAAACAAGTTTGTTCACATCTTCACTCTCCATGTTTGGAACAGTACGAATAGAGAACTTGCCAATGACTTTAGCAGGAATGACAGTCTTAGCACCAGGGGCCGAATAAGCTCCCTCAATACCGTGAATAGACAGGGCAGGATACCTCCACCTGGCCATGAGGGTTCTTTCTTTTGTTGCGTGGATGCCAGTCTCACTGCCCAATGACTCGTGTAGGTTGTCCATGGAATAGCTGATATTGGGATACAAGGCTTGTTCCTCTTCAGTCAAAGGCTCAACCAGGTCCATGAGTCCAGGAATCAAGATGTTGCCGTGCGTATCAACAAGCTTTGACAATACATGGACGAGATCGGTCATCGGCTCATGGGCAGAACCGCCGAAAACGCCACTATGGAGATCCTGGGCGGGCCCTGAAACACTGATCGAGTAATAGTTGCAGCCTCGGAGTCCATAGGTCAAACAAGGCTTTTCCGTTCCAAGCCAGTAGTTGTCTGAGATACAAAACAGCATCTGCGTCTTTGAAGTACTTCTTGCTCTCAGCCTGGATGAACTCCTCCAAACCTTCTGAGCCGTATTCCTCCATTCCCTCAAAA
Source organism: Aspergillus micronesiensis (assembly GCA_039763685.1). Classification (NCBI taxonomy): domain Eukaryota; kingdom Fungi; phylum Ascomycota; class Eurotiomycetes; order Eurotiales; family Aspergillaceae; genus Aspergillus; species Aspergillus micronesiensis. Next base: position 491,351 of record JASHHO010000043.1, on the reverse strand, counting down.
CAGCAAAGAAGGTTGACGGGTAACTCAACGCCTTTTTCTTGTGGGCTTCAATGACATTCAACCAACCCAAGACAGGTCCTTTATCATCGGTACTGCCACGGCCATACATCCTTCCTTGGTCATCAACGGTCAGTTCGAATGGCTCCGTAGCCCAGCCATCTTCCTTGAGGGCAGGCTGAACATCGTAATGGCCATAGACCAGGATCGTCCGCTTATTCTTATCATTGCCATACCGAGCAACGACAACGGGCGGGAGGTCGAGGTGCTCTTTGCCAGGCTGCTTGCCAAGGGGTCTTTGTTCCACTTCTGCACCTAATGCTTCGAGTTCGGATGCAAGGAATTGAGCCATCTTTGGAGAAAATCGTACATATCAGTGACTTTCAATAGGTGCCATAATCCATCGCTTGTTCCTACATACCCGGACGACGTCCTTCTATTTTCATCCTGGGCAGAGATGGAAGGAATGGCGACAGCTTTGCGTAGCCCTTCGGAAAAGTCAGCGCGCCCATGTCCAGACAAGCGTAGAGAACGAAGTTGACGTACGATCGATGAAAGAACCAGACAAGTCATCGACCCTTTGTATAACCGATATCTAGGGTTAGCTTACTGAGCTTTGTAGATGTAGCAGTGGAAAGTGGACAAGGCGCTGCAAGAAGGGAAGTAGACGAGGGGGTAAATGAATCAAGTGAAGAAAAGGAGCTCACTGTTTGAAAAACGGTTCAAGATGAGGCGCCATTTTTGGATCACTAATGTGCCCGTAGTATGAACGGCGAGATGAGAAATCGGGTCTTCGATGGATGGAAAAATGGGATGTTCGATGTGATAGAAATGGGCTGGCGAGAGATAGGTTTGGACTATATCTCGCGACGGATGCTGTGATGCGACGGAGGGGGAGGAGGGGCATTTGGGCAGCGGCGGAAGTTAATCGAAGTACCTCGATTTGCTGGTTTTGGTGAGTTTACCTAACGAATTAACCTAGCTTAATGTTGCTGAATGCGTACTCCGCATCAACGGCACGCGATCCCGAGACCTTCCCGCGACTAAGCGAGACTTTCGTCTACGTGACAATTGGGAAAAGACGTGAGGTAAGTTGAGAAGGTGCCACTTTTAGGTAATTTTTACATAAGGTAGTTGGTTTCTTTCTAGTTACAATATACGACTCAATTTCGCCAATGGTAGAATACATGTTTTGGTACATCACTTGCTGAACTCTGCATGGGAGCGATAGCAAGAAGTCAAGAAGGCCCTTCGGTCAGGCTGGGCCATAGAAAAGATACAAGAAGCTTGACGGTCAAGACAGGTGATGGAAACAGACAAAAGAACAACAAAGGGTGAGAGGCAGAATTCAAACTGGGAGCTTAAGAACGAAAGCTTTGACGAATAGGCTTGAAAGCACTTATTCATCCCGTCCCCAGGATTCTTTCCGCAACTGTCGGTCTTCTCTAGCCATCCGTCGCTTCGAGCCCCATCTAGACTGAACCGCTTCCAGGACCTGTTTTTGTATCTCTTTCTTCTGTGGACCTGCGTCACAGATCATAGCAATAAACATTGGAGAACATTGGAAACGCTTGGCAAGTTTCCACCGACTCCAGTTCATGGGGTCGTTCAACCGAAGTTTGCGGATCTCTTCTATATCTGAACGGCCGAGATGGTACTTCTTTTCCGTCGATGCCTTGAATACGGGAGGCAATTCTTCGGGTTGAGTGTGGTTCGATGGACGTTCGGTGCGTAGCGTTCTTCGAATATCGTCCGGGGGAAGAAATTTGGTCGGAGTGTGGTACACAGACGGGGCACTTGAAGGTGGATTGTGAATGATGTGCTCCTGAACATGGCTCGAAGACACACCAAAGGAGGCATCTGGCTTCACACGTAGGCGTTGTTTGGTGCGTCTATACGAGGATTGATTCCGGCATAGTTGTAGCGCAATGGAGTCGCATGAGGACGGGAGAAGAAAGGGGAGAGCCAAAAATGGTCTCTTGGGAGCAACAATTGATGTTGCCATGATGAAAGGAGCGCAGATGGAACCTTTTGATACCAATGGGTTTCGATGGCAGGGGAATGAACAAAGTTGCGGCGGTCGGTTATCAGAAGGGAGAAGAACTGCAGAAAAGTTCAGGATGTTAACAGGCAGGTCGATATGGTGATAACAAGCAGACACTTGTGTGTGCGCAAAACTTAAATAGAGGGCAAGACACGATTGATTTACCTTAGTATTGGGTAACTGTCCTCACCACATTATTAGAAAGCTGAGGCAACTTGACCCAGGTCTTCTGAATGAATCGGCTGAATCAACTGGAACTTTTCCTTGTAAAGTTCAAGTCACGTGACTACCACCGAGCTCCCCTAAGGTAAACTACCCTGGTAATATTACCGTACCTGGTATACCTGGTAAGGTATCACCTTACCAAACATTCCTCCGTAAGATACCTGCCTATCCAGGTTACCTAGGGTAAGATACTATGTGTTCCCTACATACTATTTCTCCCTTCCTAAGACACTACATTTCGTTTGACTCTTTATGGCGGGCATATGTTGAGAAGACTGATACACGCTCATGAATAGCTGGATAGCAATGGATTCAGAAGAGGGAGACGACTTCACAGGTGCCGAGGAGAAGTGGCTGTCCGAGGCCATGCCAAAACCAATTTCATTGCCAGTGGTGATGCGTATAGGCGGAACCGATAGAGCGTGGCATCTTTAGATCACTGATTGTCTGGTAGGTATTAATATGCTGACGTTGTTTGGGGACAGACTGTGTTGTATCCGTCGTTGTCACCATGCTATTTACATCAAGTTGATTCAGGGGTTCCAAGTTGCGACATCTAGTTTTCTATACGGGGTTTGATGCCTCTCTAGTATATAGATCTTCTTGTTCAAGTTAAAAGCTCATGTCATAGAACCCCGAGAGCCGAAGAGTCAAAGACGTTCCCCGGACACAAGGCTATCAGAGAAGCAAGCTTATGCGTTAACGTTTGCCACTGCCTCTAGAGCATGCTGAATGCGACCTCGAAGATCGGAAACATCCTCCAAGCCAACGCTGATGCGAACCAAGTCGAATTCCACACCGAAAGACCCGGCCTAAAAGTATAGTCAGATTTGGCAAGATCCAATAATGGTTGCGAGAAAGCGTGTTCGTGGACATACCCAATCCAGTTCTCCATAATGGGCTAGCAAAGTATACGGGGAACTGCATTTTTAGTTAACATGCTAGTGTCTCGGATCTCTCATGGTAACTCACTCACCTTAAGGTAAAATTAGTCCCCAGACTAGGCCCTTTCAGTACCTCCAGGTGATCAAAGAATGCAATGGCTTCTGCCGTTGTATTGAATGTGACGGAGAACAGTCCTCCATAGCCCATCAGGATTGCGGAAAGCCTCATAGAGTTCCCTTGAAGGGTTGTACTTAGGATAGTAAACGTTTTTAACTTTACTCTCCGTTAGAGACAAACATTAATTCCCGAAAGAAGTGAGTTAAAGAAGACTTACCAAGAGGTGACTCCTTCAACATTGCAGTAATCTCTTCCGTAGTTTTGTTTTTTGGCAATTCTTGTCACGAAGTCACGACTGTTTCTTTCCAGAAACACAGCATCTTCTGCCCAAAGTATATCCTCGTACTCACGAGCGAAAGTGTCCTTTAATGATACGTAATAGCGACCATGCGGATTGAGCACTGCACTTCCTCCCATGACATTGCTATCACCGCTAAAAATTTTGGTGAGGCTGCTGACGACAATATCGGCGTTCGGCAGTACGTTGATGTTGAGGAAGTTTCCCACTGTTTCATCAACGACAACAGCAAAGTCATACTTGTCCGCAAGGGCACGGATTCGTTTCAGGTCGGGGGACTTCAGCAAAGGGTTGCCGGGAAATTCAGTGAATAGCGAGAGAAATCGCTCCCCTTTGCTCAATCGGGACTCCAGATCATCCAGATCTTGGGATGAGCCATTTCCATAGAATAGACAACCAGGGCCCCACTTTTCCAAAATTTTGAGTGTGTCGATATAAGGGAATCCGAAACATATGCTCTTCATGGGGCCTCGAGCAGCTAGCAACATCTGGTGAGTATTGAAAATCGAACTCATGCCAGTCGGAAACAGGAAGACATCTGACTCTGTCAGGCCTGCCACTCTGCCCTCCTCAGCTTGCTCCTCGAGGGCTTCACTTAGTTCTAAATCGGCAGTGATAACACCTGCAATGCGCTTACGCACAGCCAACCGTGCTTGATCTGCAAGGGAGGTGCTCAGGTTCCGACCAAATCTTTCTTCGATGAACTGCACATATTCTCGTCCATATTTCACTCCGGGAGTCTCTGGAGAAGAGCCTGCTTTTGCCGCATGGGCTCCACCTCCGCGCGCCAGCCCATTCATTGAGCCCTTCCCTTGATATCTCCGTGGGCCTTTGCGGATTATCGGGGTAGATTCGTCTGCCACTGATTTCTCCACAAGAAATCCATCTTGCAATGCCTCGAGACAGAACTCTGCCCGACGGCTTGATACGCCGTTGCCTGAGTGTTGCCATACTTGTTTGGCTGTTGACGCATACTGTGTCGGGTATATGACACACGACAGGAGTGAAGTCACAGTAGGTGACTCAGCCTCCGTGTGTGACGAAGGGACGAAGTCGACAACGCGAAGCTTTTGGGATGCATCGGCGGGTATCCTCGATAAGAAGAAAGAATGGCACACCCGCGCCGTTTTGGGAGTAGGAAATAGGATGGCAGATTCTGAGTCAGGGTTGCCATGAAGGTAGACAATCTCCTTTGCGAGATCTTGGATGATCGGGTGCACGAAAAACCGGGGATAACCGCATTGCATCTTGTTAACAACCCATGCTTCTCCTTCTTCGTACGCGACATTCGATTTCCATGTGGGCAGAGATACGCTGACAGCCTTTCCTCGCGATAGTTGTCAGCACAGTCCAAACACAGACATTGAGCTAGAGTGCAAACAGAACGTGCTTGAGTGGCGTTGTATTCGTCATTCATTGGCTTCTGCGCAGAGAAAGGTATGGATGGATGGGTATGTCTTTCTGTGCGCCAAAAGCATTGCGAGGGCGGGGTAAAATCGCAGATGGTTGGGTTCTTACATGGTCAGTGTTGGGAGGCACTGGGCCTCCAATGTCCTGGAGCATTCTAAAAGAAAGCCTGCGGGTGTGTAGTGTAGTGGATCAATTCCAAAGGTAAAAAGCAAGGTAGAGAGGGCAGGGAGATGGTAAAGTGTGATTGACTATGAGTAATTATGAGTATCCCAAGAACTTGGGTTTGCTTCGGAGCGATTTCGGAGACACACCCCTCCCCGCTCTGGCTAGGTTGGTGCCGGTACGGAGTAGTGGCATTATTCATACCTGCCTAAAGTTAGGTACCGTACTGGTACTACGGAGTACTCCATAAGAGGTCCACGGGTACTTTGGAGGACCTGGGGCTCGGGGGGTAAGGTGCCTCCTCCAGCTACCTTAGGTAACACCGCCGCGCCGGTAAGGTAACCTTGGTAAATCTGTTGCGGCACCGGCAACTCCATGAGGTATGGTACTGAAATTGAGATTAGATAATACATTTCCATCACCTGACTAGAGATGGAAAGCGGAGTTTAGCTGAGTGGTCCTGGATTTTTTTTTTTTTCAGTGAGAGCATCTGAAAGATTGTATATCTGTTTGCACCATGGCTGAAGCCCACGCATGATAACATACCACACAGCTCACCATTACTGTCACCATATTTTCTTTCCTCCAAAATGTCTGTCCATTCCGCAAAGAGGAGAAAACTGAGTCCCTCACCTCAAAATTCCCCCAATGGAACAAGCAACACTTCCCACCCCCCGAAGGCATTAATGAGTGATCGCCCAGCAGCTGTCAACTCAGCCAGCCAGGGGAAAACATCACGCTCTGCAGAGCTAGCGTTGGCGAGTGGATTCTACAAGTCCAGTTTTTTCAAGTTACAGTTGGACGAACTGCTCTCTGATTCAAGACCGAATTATGACAAGTACACCTCAAAGCTTCAAGAAACCCTTCATAAGCTGAAAAATGCCATCGAATGTTTGCCAGAAAGGCCACCGAGACCGGCATTGGATGCTGAAAAAGATTTGCGCGGCAATCACGGCATTGCAATTCCATACCCGGATCCTCGCCCGGGGAAGGATACGAAATATGCCGTGTCTTATGCCCGACCGACAAATATCAACGTGGTGGGGAGTTTTGCTCTCAGAACAGGGGTAAAGACCACGGCACCATACACAGTTGATCTGGCCGTTACAATGCCGAGCGCGCTTTTCCAGGAAAAGGACTATGTCAATTACCGATACTTCCACAAGAGAGCATACTACATCGCTTGCCTCGCCGCCGGAATAAAGGAGACAGAAGGGCTGAACCTTGGTGTCAAGTTTGGGTACTACGATGGAGATACTCTTCGTCCCATCATACTTTTGGAGCCCACCGATGCCTCGAGTGGTCGTGGTAGTGGGTCTTCCAAATTGCAAATTCGTGTGATTACAGCGGTCAACGAAGACCTTTTCCCGATCTCTCGTACCCTTCCCATGAGAAACAACATACGTCAGGGCTTAAACAACAAGACGGAGGATGGCAAGCCGACTCCATTCTACAATGCTGCCCTCCGTTCCGAGGCTACCGTCGGGTCGTTTCACAAGGCTCTATATTCAACGGCCAGGAACTGTGAGGCTTTTCGAGATGCTTGTGTCCTTGGTCGCACATGGCTTCGACAACGTGGCTTCGAGTCTGCTTTTCAATTTGGCGGATTTGGTGGGTTCGAATGGACCTCACTTATGTCTCTTCTATTCGAAGGCGGTGGACCAAACGGAAAGCCAGTTCTTTTGAAATCATATAGTAGCTACCAGCTTTTCAAAGCGACCATGCAATTTTTGTCGGGCAGGGACTTGAGAGAACCGTTGATGTTTTCCGCAAACAACATCGATTTCCCGGATACTACCCCTGTACTGTACGATGGCAAAAGAGGACTCAATATTCTTTACAAAATGACTCCTTGGTCCTACGCTTTCCTTCGGCATGAAGCTAGCCTCACTCTAGGCATGCTCAACGAGTCCCGCGATGATAATTTTGAGAAAGTCTTTATCTTCCGAGTGAACGAGCCCATGCTCCGATTTGATCGAATTATGACTCTTCCGGATTCAAGCAACGAAACTACCCTTCTCTCTCTCCGAAATCAAGCTTCTTTGTACGAAGTACTTACTGGAGCTCTGGGGGACAGGGCGAAGCTCATCCACATCACTAGCAGCAGTCCTGAACCCTGGCCTCTGGAGACGAAGCCTCCACGAAGCAAGAAGAATTCATTCTTGTCTGTGGGACTCCTCTTGAATTCTGAGAATACTGCACGCGTTGTTGATCACGGGCCATCTGCCGAGGAGAAGGAGGCGTCGGCCTCTTTCAGAACGTTCTGGGGGGAAAAAGCAGAGTTGAGACGATTCAAGGATGGTAGTATCCGAGAGAGCCTGGTTTGGTCAGATCAACCGTCTTCGCCTTCCATATTGTATCAGATTCTGGTATACATCCTGAGTCGACACTTCAACTATGCGGAACAAGACGTCCGATATGTTGGAGACGAATATGACGAAGAGCTAAAGGCATGTGGTAATGGCGTACTGTCTCACTCAAGCCCTTCTTTCCAGCTGATTGCAGATGCTTTCAGCTCACTGGAAAAATCTATTCAGGTGATGGATGAAGTTCCTCTGACTGTCAGGCATTTGGCACCAGCTAGTCCTTTCCTTCGGTATACTGCTCTCAGAGTTGGAAATGCCTCCTCCCTTACCCGCTGTCCTGTGGATGTGATCCTCCAGTTCGAAAGTTCCGCAAGATGGCCGGATGACCTGGCTGCCATCCAGATGACCAAAGCTGCTTTCTTGGTCAAAATAGGTGATTGCTTAGTGACATCCAATGCTGCCTCTGAGTGCAAAGTTGGGCTTGAGAACGAATCAAACCGATTGATCAACAATGCCTTTTTGGATATAATCCATGCATCTGGCGTCATTTTCCGTCTGCGAATTCATCATGATCGGGAGCAGACATTGCTAGAGCGTCAGCTGAAGGAGAAAGGATCAAACCAACAAGCCAAGCAGGACATTGCTTATGCTTTATCTGCATACAAACGACAGTTTATCCAATCAGTTCGTCTTACGCAATCGATTCGCACACTGTGCACACGGTTTCCTTTACTGTCAGCGACCATTCGTCTCGTCAAACATTGGTTCAATTCCCATCTTTTCTCCGGGTTATTCGGGAGGAGGTCATAGAACTACTGGTGGTGAGGGTCTTCACGCAACCATTTCCATGGGAGAGTCCCTCAAGTGTTATGGCTGCCTTCCTGAGGACTATCCACTTCATTTCGCGATGGGAGTGGCAACAAGAGCCGTTAATAGTCGATGTTGGTGGAGAACTAAGTCCCGATGTTATTGAAACAGTCCGAACCCGCTTCTCCGCTTGGAGAAGCATTGATCCAGCTATGAATACTCTCGTCCTATTTGCGGCCTCTGATGTTGATCCTGATGGTGCGACATGGACACAATATGAACTGCCTCCCAAGGTCGTGGCGGGTAGAATGACGGCACTCGCTAAGGCAGCGGTGAAGTTATTACGTGAGAAGGGGCGTGCACTTGATATTTCAGAGCTGTTCCATACATCACTATCACCCTATGACTTCGTTATCACTGTGCGTCAGAAGATTTTGGACGGGCGGGCAGCACCTCCACCAAAATTCAAGAATCTGGATGCCGACCATAGGGGCCGCACAGTTGATCTAAGCATCGCCAAATCCTTTGTTGATGATTTGCAAGCTTGCTTTAGCCCGAACATCCTATTTTTCCACGGAGACGAACGGTGCAATGTTATTGCTGGGTTGTGGAATCACAAACAAAAAAGCCAAGGGTTGGAGCTTGAAAACAGCTTACTCAACAGTCCCGACCAAACTCGAAGATCCAAGTACACAGGACAATCTGGTTTCTGTTAATCGTGATGCCATCCTCAACGAAATTGCCCGGTTAGGCGCAGGTTTGATCGATGATATTCGCTTGGATTGAGATAATCTTCATGGGCAACACTATATGCTTGTTGTTTGTATTATAATATACCTGATAGCGCCGTTGCAATGCAGTCCAGAACTCAGACAGAAAGAAAACAACAGTGACAAAATGAGCCAAATCTTCGCAGGGAAGGGTAAAAAGAGCAAAAAAAAAAGTAGCTTGGATCATTATGTGACATTGAATTTTTGTAGCTTGTTAACCTGAAGTAGACTTCTCGGACTTCTCTATTTGAGCCTGAGAGGAGAAGGAGCAGAATTTGTCCTTGATGGCTACAACTTCATATGTTCCTTCATCTGATGTTTTGATGGTCTTCATATGTTCATAAGACACATCGTGTTTAATATCAAGTATCTCGGGCTTCCTCCCTTTGCGAGGATTGGAGCTCCGGATATAACTAGCAGTATGCATCAGTTTCTTGCCAATGACCCACGTAGAAATGAAGTAAAACTTACGTGAACTCAAATGGCGGCGTACCCCAGAACTCGAAATGGAGTTCTGCCTCTCCACCTTCGTGTATATCAATAACAGAGGTTTGCCCTCTGCTGATTCTGACACTTGGCATCTCGTGAATCGTTTTGGTGATGTTTTTGTGAGCCTTGCACTTTCCACTTGCACCATCACTGACCGCAGTAATAGTGAAGACACCCTGCCGTTCAGCAATTCGCCGGAAATTGGTTGTTCGCGAGGTAGCCTTCCTGGAAGCTCCATCGAATGTATAGAACACATCAAAAGGCGCGTGGCCGGACAGCGAGAAAGATAGACGTTCACCAACACAGTAGTCAACCTTGGATTCAAGGGGGATGATCGTAGGCACATCTGACACTGCGACTCTCACGGACGAAGTATCGTACTCAGTTGTCCGCTGACAACCACGCGAATCCTGGACTTGGCGAATGCTGACGACATGCTGGCCAAGATCTAGGTGACGCCTCGGAATTGGCAAATTGTGACGGTTGGATTGAATGTTAGGGATCGTTACAATTTCCGGCTTTGCTTTGGAGTGGTGCTTGATTGCGATCTCGAGAGAAAACGGAGGTACTCCTTCGAGGCTGATGGGAATCAACTCCTCACCACTCACGTCTTCCTTGCAGAACCCATATATGCGACCCGGAGCATCAAATCGCGCAGAGGGAAGTGGGTTCACTTGTTGGGTGACGATCACAGGCCTGTTTCGGGGGTCATGATCATAAAGATTATCGCCAACTTCCGTAAACTTGTATGTGTATAGTCCAGCTTCAGACGTATCCATTTCAATAGATGTCGTGTGAAGGGCAGTTTTCACACTTTGCAGACGGACAGAGGGGGATCCACGAGCTGTCTTGCGTTGCTGCTCATATCTGATACTGAGAAGGGGAGTTGCCAGACAAGCGGAGCTCAAGACTATCATCGCCCCCTTGGCAGACTTCACGCTTCTCCAGACGCCGGCATCTGAAACGGGAGACCCATCAATAGCAGTAATCTGGGGACGCGGAATCCAGGTTATGTCAAAAGTACTGGCTGCTGGATCCACGGAACCAGGGCAAGAACCATCCGACACCGAAACTAGTTCATAGCGGCCTTCCTGTGTCACTGTCAAGGCACTGTTCTCTTGCCAGAATGTCTTCTCTATGACAGACGATCCTCGATCCATCTTGTACCGCACAGTCCATGGGCGCTCGCCGCTGAGCCGAAGAGGGATATCGACTTTGGAGCCTTGTAAGGCCGAGTATTTTCTATTCTTTTCAATCTCACCGAAAGAGGCACGGGGAGGCTTTGAACGGGCATCAATTTTGACGCTGTCTTTCAGAGTCCGTTTGCAGTTGGAACGATCCTTGACACTTGTCAAGACAAGGGTGTACTCGCCGCCACTGATCAGCTTATCAGTCACAATAGTGGAGATGTCAGCTTCAGACACCAAGACGTGCTTGGTCTTCTTTCCATTGTGGACAAGCTCGTACTGCAAAGTCCAGGGAGGTTCGCCAAGGTATGCAACATCGACAGACACAGGCTCCCCAAAGCATGCTTTGCGTACATCTCTTGATCCCAGGAAATGTGCAGACGCGGGGGGTTTCACGTCTTGCTCCAATACAGGAGTCTTGTCTTTAAGTGAACGGGGTGCATAAACCGTATCGGCAATGTCCAGAAACCGGTACCGGTATGATCCGGCCTCAGTCGGGGTAAAATCAAGTTGAGCGCGTAAACTGTCGATAGTCTGTAGCTTGGTTTCAATTCCCTTCGAATGTTCGACGACGTATCTGAGACGGAAGGGCGGAGAGCCGGTAAGATCTAGATCAACAAGCAGCCCCACTGGATTATTCGCACATTTGTCAAATATCTTTTCGTGTTTGATGATGACTTCAGGTTCTGGTGGGTTGTGCAAAAAGCATGAGGACGGTTCCAAAACGTCCCCTGAGCAAAACTGACTCGACACCGAGTTGAGACTGTACCATCCGGATTCTTTGATCTGGGGTCTTTGGCTGAGGTTCTTTAGGGTGAGCTGCCGAACCTTATCGGTTGGGTCCTCGTCACTCTCTTGGTTGTTGCCAGTATAGGAGTAAAGTAAAGAGAAGGGCCCGTCGTTCTCGTATCCTTGGCCAGACTGATGAAATTTGATAGGCAGGTCGACATTTTCCCCTCGTGCAACTTCGATGAAATTCTGAACGTCGCACCCGGATAGTGAGAGCCGTGGCCGTTCGTGAACCGAGAACTGGTGCCATTGCGCCAGCGACTTGAGGGATGATCGATCATTTTCATCTAGAAGGGTCGAGTAATTTGCAACATTGCCACTGCCATCGTGAACTTCTTCAATAGAGTAAAGCCATTCACCACCAGTATTTAGTGATTCGTTCAGAGGAAGTTCAATCGTCTGACTTTGAGCCCAGATCACATCCGGCTCTCGGGCATCAAACAGAGCTCCAGAGCTCCTTTGGCTAAGAAGGGGGAGCGAAGATGATCTGGCTGAATATTCTGGAAAGAAAAGCCCCGGTCATGACGGTTGACTTGTCTGCTATACTTCACTTTCAATGGAGGAGTGCCCTCAACTGTCAATACCAGATTGGACAATTCGCCTCGGCATTTATGTGTATGTGAATTTTTGATCAAAGCGCGGGGGCAGGAGACGCAATTGAGTCAGAAGTTCGTAGATGGACATCAAGATTGGATTCATCAACCACTCTCTGGAGACGATAAATCCCCGGACGCCGAACTGGGAGTAGAAGATCCCGGTAGGGAGTGCTTTTCGAATTCGAGTGGTTTTTATCCGACTGGCGCTTCAACTGTTTGAGTTGTTTAGAAGGAATTGAGATCGTCTCATTCTCTCCGGTGTTGAAATCAAGTCGGAAAAGCTCGATCAAAATCGGGTCGGTTTGATTGACCCGAATGGGCAGGTTGACTGTGGTCCTCTGCGAGTCTACACAAAGTGGGATTTGTTCCGGATTCAATATAGCGGATCTGAATATGGTTAACAATGTGTCGATATCAGTCGGTACTTGGCATTTCGAGGGATACATACCCTTCGGGCAGAATGTGAACAATTTGTTTGCCAAGGATAAGCGAGGCATTGTGGATGATATCTGCGGGCTTTACACTGCGCTCCGAGATCGACAATTCTCTATCGTAAGCCACTTTGGCCATGCCTGAAAGCCACACTCCCAGCGGAATCTGATTAAGGGTCAGCATTGTAAGAATCAAAGTTAACGATAAAACAGTACGAACCGGTATCCGGAACATCAAGAAAATGTTGCCCACAACATGAACAAGAAAGATTGCTAAAGTTGTGGGGAATGCCCATTCCAGCCACGGTATGCGCAGTGCCTGCAGGCCAAACAGAAAGACTCCATCAATGGAGGCCCATTTTAGGAACAACCAGGTAGAATCCAGATCATCGGATGCCGTGTAAGACTCATAGAACCGCCAAGCATTCAGTGCCAGATAGAAAGCGACAACATAGAGTCGTTGTGAGGGAGCATCAATCAAGTTGACGGGGACAAGCGGCGAAGGCGCATCGGCGATGCTCCGAGGGGGCGCCTTCAACGGGGATTTGCGTGTGCCAGCATCTCTGGATCTGGGTTTCGATGTAGGTGTGGTAAAGCCTCTAGATTTCGGCGCTGTCTGGGGAGTCTGTGGAAAAGCAGACCGAAGTCGGGGAGTCTCGTTCATGGCATGCTGTGGTCGTGGGTCCTCAGCGCCCAGGGTCAAGTATACCTGCAAGTCCCGGAGGGCAGAAAGTGAGTATGATAGCACAACGGAGGACGGTTCCATCAGGGTAAGAAACGGTCCATAATCATGTGGGGATACAAAGCTCCATTGCAATTTCGACTAGTTGGAAATGTTGACAGGAAATTGTTGAACCCGAAGGGGAGAAAAGCTCTGCATTGCGAAGACCTACCTCAGTTGGAAAAGACAGGGTCGAAGCAATTCTATGACCGAGAGGACCAGCTGTGAGGCGGAGGTGGACTTTGGACCTTCCGTGACCCTCGAGGAGAAAGTGATGAATTGGTGGGGGGGAGAGAGCGAGGCTGCAAGGGCGAAGAAAGAGAGAGAGAGAGCGAAGTTGAGGAAGTGCCGTCACGCGTGGAGTTCGCGTCTCAGCGGGAGCTTCCCCAGTGACCCAATCAGCTCCCACGGCCTTTTACCTCACCTGCCTGAAGCTTGTACCAAGCTCAACGTATCTCGCCTCTGACCACCATAGGGGCTCCGTTAGAATAAAGAACCCCGGTGCCCACGAATTGGGCTCTTATCACGATCTTGGGGGGTCACTATAGCGACCTGACGTCTCGCTTCCTTCCCCGACCAGGGTTCCAATGGTGCCCCAGTGCGGCTAAGTCGTCTTGCTCACCACACGGCGGCTTCTACTTTGCACCTCTTGATCTTCAACTTTGATTATATTACTAGCCTCCTGTATATCACCATTCACTCTGCGAGCCTTCCGGTGGCGGCAACTGGCCAGTATGATCCAAAGCGCCAAACGAAGACGGTTGAATGCCAACCACGAAGGCTCTGACAACGCACCGAATGGACTTTGTGATCCATGTCAGCCCGTAACTGCCGGCGAGAGAGAAAGCTGGAATGGATTTTGCGAGCTTGAGTCAGAACCTGTATTGTTTGGCCCTTCCAACCTACACTGGCCCCCTGCCACCTCCATTTATATTTGCTAATCACTAACACAACCCAGGCGTTATTTAACGTCATGCTTCGAGAGTTTGGGGTTAAGGGGGTGAAGGTTCAGGAAGTGGTGTCGTTAGATGACGAAATGCTTGCCTTTCTAAAGTGAGTATACTTACCTCTCCTTTGTCGCCCTCGTTAACCAGATGGATGCCTATTTTGATAGCAAGCCTGTCTACGGATTGATCTTCTTATTTCGTTGGAGAGAGACGACCCTAACAAGCAAGAGGCAAGTTGTCCGGAGGGATTATGGTTTGCAAATCAGGTCGGTTGGTTCGTGTCTCTTGTCTATCGAATGGTCGCTCACACCGCAGAGCAGACGGCAAACAATGCATGTGCCAGTGTGGCGCTCTTGAATATAGTCAACAATATTGAAGGGATCGAGCTAGGCGAGAATCTGCAACACTTCAAGGATTTTACGATGCCTTTCACCCCTGCATTGCGCGGGGATGCCATTAACAATTTCGAGTTTGTTAAAAGGGTACATAATTCATTTGCAAGGTATGTAGAGATTAGAGCTGGCGCATCGCACCGAGATTAATCGTTATTCCGGAGCAGGAAAATGGACATTCTCAATTCAGATCTTCAACTTAAACAAGAGGCAACATCGAGGCGACAACGCACTGGCAAGAACAGCCATAGTGAACATGATGCAGATGCCGCTTTCCATTTTATCGCGTTCGTTCCTGCACGTGGTAAAGTCTGGAAATTCGATGGCTTGGAACGCCAACCCCAGGCTCTTGGTTAAGATCGATCCTCTGGCAAGCCAAAAGGCCCCACTAACAAGAATCACAGGACCATGTACGACTGACGACTGGCTCGATCTGGTCAAGCCGAACATCATCACCAGAATGGATGAGTATGAAGAGGGCCAGATTGAATTCTCTATTCTGAGTCTGGGAAGAGATCCGCTTCCCGACCTCATCGACCAGTTGGCCGTGAATGTGAAGACCCTGGATAGTCTTCAGCAGCAGATTGCTTCAACAAATCAAGCACATCCGGGTCTAGAGCTAGCATATGTCGTGCCTGACAACACCATCATGGGACCAGACGACTCGTACGGCTTGGCCAGCAGCCGTCTTGACCAGGCTTGTGTTCCTGAAGACCTGCAGGAAAGATACCAAGACTGTTCCGTTGCAGAGGCCTGTCAATACATACAGGAGTTGGGCCTGTCTCAGCAGGAGCTGCGATTGGCCATCCGGGAGGAGCAAGAGTCCCATCAAGCCGACGACGACTATGCGACGGGGCGGCGGTATGACTATGGGCCGGCGGTCAGGACATGGGTGCGATTCTTGGCGCGCAAGCGGATGATCGAGGAGCTTCTGGTAACGTGATCCGCTATGTACTATCCATAGATACCTGAGGAGTGAATACCTACACTTGGGTGTGAGTGGTTGACCGCACCCAACGCCAACCGGGAGTATGCGTAAGTACTGGGGGACTGGGTTATACGGCCTCGTGATGGACCGATTGGACGCGAGTGCATGTGCTCGGTCTGCTGAACCTCTCCGGTGCTTTGTCTGATCAAAGACCATTTAAGGTTCAGTCGGCTCCTCGTCGGCCAGGCGCGTCCCTCGGCCGCTCCACGTTCAGGAGAGGAAGGATTCTGCGGGCGGGTCGAAACATGAGTGATTCGCCGCCAATGTCGGTGTCGTACTTGTACTTCCCCTCTCCCGCAGGCCTGTCCCCGTAAGGCGACAACCCAACGTCACCGCCTGCCCTGCAGTCCACCCGTTGTGTTTCAGCACAGGGGGGGAAAAAAGCCCCCCTCAATAATACCCCAAATTAGTTCGAGAACACCCCCGATCCCCTTCGAATCCCCGTCATTTGCTGGTCATGTCGGGCGAGGCTGGTCACCTCTTGACAGCTCATCTTCTTGTTGACTCCTCATTTTTGCCGCCCCTCTCGGTGATAGTCGGTCCCTTGCGCGCTCATCTGTCGCCACGATCTGCTCGTCTCAACCCTCCCAAATCTCGCTGCCTTCCACCCCCTCAGCGCCTCTCTCTCCAGCCTCAGAATGTCGTCCGCCGTTCGCATCGGATGGCCCCGAGAAGGCCCCCGACGATTCCTCAAAGCTGAAGACCTTCCTATCCATCCTGAAAAAGTATACTTCGCCATCCCCTTCTCTGGCCCAGCTGACTCGCTATTGTCGCGTCAGGTTTGTTGGCGTCGCCGACATCGCTTCCGTTCGCTTCTCGCTGCCTGCACATCTTCTGGAGCCAACTCCGAATCTGGGTAGATCTCGCTCTCTGTACATCCTCATATACGACTGCAAGCATACTGATTCCTTTGGTCACCGCTAGAATACTGGAACTATTTGGATAGACCAGAGACCTTTGCAAGGTCAGCAAGGTAGCCTGTTGCCACTCAGTCCTGTTTTTCTGACAGTAGGTTTGCAGCATTGGTCAATCGGATGATCCACTTGGTCGGATGTTGGAGGTTTTGAGGTTCTGGTTCACGAAAGATCTGGTATGCCGTCTTCGCAACCGGCTCCCTGACCAAAAGACACCCATCACTTAAGATTATCACAGAAGTACATCAAGGGAAAACCATGCAAGCCGTATATAACTCCACTCTGGGCGAATTTTCAGGGTAAGCTCCCTTTGCTCCTTTCTTGCTTGCCCGCCGAACCTCCTACTTGCGTGTACTGATGAATCTATCGCAACCCAGTGTACCTGGGAAATCGATAATACCCTGCCGCAAGTGACATCCCCTCCCCAATCGGCTGCAGCGAATGGGACTTCCACTGCCACGGACAACAAGGGAGAGCCGGTCAAGGTATGCTACTTGACCGAGCAAACATCCCATCATCCACCGGTGTCTGCGTTCTTCATCGATTGCCGTGAAAGAGGAATCTCGGCCCGTGGCTTTGACCAGATCAGCGCAAAGTTCACCGGCACCAGTATACGCGTCACGCCGGGCCAACACAACTTGGGAATATTCGTCAACATCGAGAAGAGGGACAATGAAGAATACCAGTTGACTCACCCCGCGGCTCATCTGGGCGGTCTATTGAGGGGTGCCTTGACAATCAGCGTGTCCGACACGTGCTATATTACCTGCGCCAAAACACGCATCAAAGTGATCTTGCAGTATCTGGAGGAAGGCTGGCTTGGTCGGGCCCAGAACAAAGTAGAAGGCGCCATCTTTCGGTACGATCCAGACAACGATACCACTACTCGTATGAAAGACGTGCCCGAAGGTGATATCCTAGCCAAGATCAGTGGCTCATGGCACGGGCAAATCTTCTACACTGTGCCTGGAGGCGAACCTCAGCTTTTGATCGACATTACTCCTCTCTTCCCTGTCCCGAAAAATGTGCCGCCTGCGGAAGACCAGCTTACGAACGAATCCCGCAAGTTTTGGTCCAATGTCACGGACGCAATCCTAGACGAGATACAGCCAAGCCACCAAATAAAGCAGGAAATTGAAGAGCGACAGCGGCAAAAGGCTACCGAAAGACAGGAGAAGAATGAAACCTGGCAGCCTCGGTTCTTTACCGGCGCGGTGACACCCTGGGGAAGCCCGAGTTAACTGAAGATGGCTGGAAAGCTCTTGAAGGGCTGCACAATGATAAATATTACTTTGGAAGAAAGCGCAAACCAAGGCGCATAGATGGGTTCTCCCAATTCCAACCAATTCATCGACTAGACGCGAATTGGCGTGCCTGGCAGAGACCATACGATCTATGCCTAGATCTAGTCTTTGGTCTCCCCACACCATCCAGCTCGTCTTTCCTGCTCCCACATGTTACTGGATATAACAGGCGCACATTTTAGAGTGTGCGGGTTTTGATGTCTTATAATATAATATTAGATCTTTTGTCAGTTCTAGCAAGGTCATAGCATGGTATCTCACTCACTTTTCCCAACCTCCCTGTCGTTCTGTTCTTGTATCTTTTAATTAGAACACCTGGAGAATACAAGAAAAAAAAATGCCGTCCATGGCATCCTTCTTTCTCACAGCCTCACCAGCACATTGTAGTAGTGCGTGCTGGAGGCCCAATTCGAATCTCTGACTTGCTTTACTAACATGTTCATGCTGGGGAAACTTCATCTACAAATGACCTCCGAGTTTGAAGTATGCCATAACGTCAAATTTCGCGTGGAGCACATTATTAGAAATAGCATGAGAAAAAATAAAATAAAATAAAACCCCGTGTATGACCGACCACCCAAAATTGATCGTGACCCCATGACCCAAAATTTACAACACCGCCCGTCCTGCGCCATCACCCCTCCATAAAAGTATAGACATCAATAGAAGATCACCTGTACGAGAATATACAAGATTCCTAAGCGTTTGCGGTAACGACTTTGTTGAATCCTGCGCCTACTACCTTCGCGATCTCCTCGTTCTTATGGGGAAGAAGAGACAGGCGTAGGCCACGTCGTTCCATTGCCGTTCGGTCTCACAACGTGGAAGTCGGGCAGCCAGTTTCTCTGCCAATTGTCGCGCATGTTTCTCCTAGAACCAATATGTTAGAATTCTGAAATAGAATCTATAGAGTAAGTTGGTTCCAGATTTGCATACCTTCTCAACGAAGCCAATGAGGAACTTGACAATACGTTTCAGCGACGCTTCTTCGAGGTTTCGTTCGGCACTGAGAAGACTGAACATATCCACGAAGTGGTTATAGACAGCATTATCCTTGCTTGCAAGTTCGGTAAAGAACATGCGGGCCAGGTCGGCAATCCTCTTATCGTCATCTTCGAGACACTTTGCCATCTCGCCCAGCTGTCCTTTGACCTTGACTTGCCCCGCAAGAATGAGGAATGTGAGAGTCATGAGGCAGGTGCGCTTAACAGAAGCATCGTCATCGTTGAGACGACGATAGAGGAAATCTGTATTCTCATCAATCAAGTGATTGAAACACACCGCCATATCGCCAAGGGCGATGACAGCATTGCTTCGGACAGTCGGGTCTTCAGAACGCTCCATAATGGTGATGAGAAGAGGAAGATTTTTCTCACAATACTCGGCCGACACACACATTAACTTAGCCATGCACAGAGTTGCTGCAGCCTGGAGGTTGCGATCGGAGTAGGTGTTGTTGTTGGCACAGATTTCAGCAACCAGCGGTCCAAAGTTGGACAAAAGGGAATTCTCCCCGTACAACAGCTCCCGTTCGCGGATGTGTGCCATGGCGTCAGTAAAGTCATCTTCTGTCGTTCCGCCGATGAGATCCAGTTCGTTATCCTCAGTTTCATTGTTGTTCTGAGGCGCCGCATTGGCGGCTTTGGTCTTTTCTTGTTCCGCCTTGCGACGCTTGAAGTCGAGTTCACATAATTCTAAGTGAACAATCTGCTTGATCGCAATATGCCCCACCACGAAAAGTAGTTGGGAGAGGGCGGCAGACGAGGTCTTATGCGGGGAGCCCTGTCCATCAGTGGAAGCTGTTCCGGGTCGTACTCCATCACCATCGCCAGAAGCCTTGGAAGAGGGTCGTTGCATCGGCGGCTGAAAGACAAATCGAGTCTTCCGTTTGAGGATATCAGAACAGAGAACGTCTGGGTGTTTTGACAAAGTATAGATCGCACTGATAGCTTGTTCAGCGACACCATACCATTCCTTGCTATCAGACACGATTTCAACATTGCCGCCAGCTTGGCCAGAACAGGATGGTCGTTTCCGAGCTTGGGAATTCCAGCCTCCTTGGACTTCGCTTGCCGGCCAGGTACCATCCGTCTCAGTGCAATACATGTGTATTTGGCGAGCACCAGGTCAGATCTTCCAAGGTTTCCCAAGCCAATCCGCAGCATTGCTTCAATCTCTTTGATGGCCACCTCAGGATCTGCTAATGCTAGCATACCAAGAACGATGATAGAGCCTCGACGTTGCGTTTTCGAAATCTCCTTTTTCTGTATACCATAAACTTGCCAAAGCTTGGCTATTACAGCATCAGAGATATGTCCAGCCTTCATCATAGTGCTGATCAACTGTTCTAAGCAGGTCAACTCAGCGGGGGTCGATCCGAAAGTCAAGCTGATCATGTTCCGGGCAATATAGTTCGCGGCATCGTTAGGGCTGAACGAATCCGGTGCATCGAAGAAAAGTCCCTTGTAGCAATCAATGAGGTGTGTTTGAACGCCCTTGCCTTCGTCACTGTTTCCCTTGGTCCATATGAGTCGAAGCATTCGTCGAATTCCACTGCGAGACGTTTCCACTTTGTATGCATCCAGAACCACAAAGAAATCCATGGCCTCAATAGCCTCACTTTTGTTCCGGGACGACAATAGTTGCGATACAATGCTGGAGGCAGAGTGGAGGACTTCGATAAATCGGATCGCCTCGTTGTAGTACTTCCTAGTCAACTGGAGTCGAGTAAGTAGTTCACTGGTTGCCGCTTGCTCGGCAGCCTTCTTTGCAGCCGCTACCTTCTCCTCCTCTGTCATGCGCGGTGCCTTAGATGGCGAATCATCTGGCAGTTGGGTTGCATCATCCAGTAGCTCGCTGTCAACATGCGATACCTCTACTCCGTCGAAGCCAGGTGTCTCGGGAGGCCTCAAAGCATTAAGCTCGGCATCGACATTCTCGAGTCTGGCCATCCACTCCTTATATGAGAGTTGTCCGCCATGCATGACACTAAAAGGATGGGTTGAAACTAATTTGCCAAGTAGTTTGATGGCGTTGCGTCGCACGTTGCTGCTTTTATCTTCAAGGCTCCTTGCAACGAGTTCTGCAACTGCCTGTCGTCTCTTGGGGAATTTCTGTTCGAGATCACAGATTCTCATGTAGACCTGAATGGCTCGGCAGCGGCAGTAGGGGTTTATATCGAGGAAACGCTCTTCGAGGACATCAAAGAACGCATTGATCTGTGTCTTATAGTTGTCGCTTCGCTCCTCTTGCCGACTGAGGTCAGCAATGAGGTTTCCGCAAACTTCGACAACCGCGCACCGAAGGGTGTAGGACTAAAAATATCAGTGATGATTCAGAAGCCAGTTCAAAAGACACAGAAGTCAAAAAGTCAAAAATAACGAAACCATCGGGAGTAGTACCTCGCTGTCCAGTTGCTTGGCCAAGAGGGTCATTTGCTTGATAATTAATCGCGGGGCAAGCTCCGATAGCTTGACAATGAATGCCGACACAGATTTCGGGCCGCGGGTATCGTTAGAGTTGAATTCCTTGTTCCCGAGTTCCCTGGCATGACATTAGCCAATCTTCAATGACTGGATCCAGTGGTTGTGCTTTTACTTTAAAATCTCGTCGGAAAGTTGCGGATAGTCATATTGCTCTGCGATGATATGTAGAAACTCCGCCATGGGCTCCGACAGGTGTTCAAAGTACGTCAAGCTCTGCACAATAGATGTCTGGGCACCTTTTCGTGATTTAGTTATGTCATCGGTAGATTTGGTGTCGTGGTAGGTGGCTTACCGAAAGCATGGCCATGGTGTTTTACCGCAATACAGAGGACTTTGAAAGCGTGCATCCTCACAGTCATACTCTTCACGCGCTGTTCGCTTTCGAGAATAAGGTATACTGAGCGGGTGAACAGGTTAATGAACGTGTCGCGATCTGAAGTAGTCATGAATATCCTGCTCAGTTTGAGCTTCATGACTTTGCACATGGTTTCCATTGATACTTGGATCTGGGCCGTCCAGTCCCAGTTGCCATCCTTGGTAGATTTTGACCTTGACGACTTCCCTACACCTCGCCGAGCCGGTGCGGCCTCGGCAGGCTTCTCTGCTGCCTTCACTTCGACGGCGGAAAGGGCCCACTGAGTAGGAATCCATACATCTCTAGAAGCTGCTTATGGTGTTGAATCCCATCTTGTTCGTCCGATTCAAGATCGCCGTGGATGATATCCGCCTCGACCGAGAGACCGGACACGACCAAGTCCAGTAGTTTGCTCAGTGACTTCGTAGGAAGGAAGGAAGAGTATCTGCAAAAATTCAAACGTTCAGAATTGGATCCAACAGGGCCACAGATATCGGGTAGGGACTTAGGGACCAAGGCACACTTTAACAGAAACTGCAAGGAGTCAAAGAAGGAGGACCTCGCGAGTCCTTCAGGGTTCTCGGCAACCGCATCAACGATCGGGTTTAACACATTATCGACCACATTTGAAGGTAGCTGATCCGGGTCAGTCTCACAATCCAGCAGCTCTGGATCAGCGTCGGAAGTGGGGACAGATGCCGGATCACTCAAGTAGTACTTGAGCGATTCGTTTATATCGAACTGGATCCGGTCCTCCATGGCGGGCGGGCGTCCTCGGCGGACGCTTGGGGGCTGAGGTCGAGGACGAGGTGAGGCGTCTCTTGTTAAGTGGCTCGAAGACCCAACCTGTACACCAAATGAAGGCAAGGTGCGGGGGAGAGGGGCTGCTGAGAAGGCGCACACAAATCGCAGAATGGTGGTGATGATGGAGATCACTGACGGAAGAGGGGAGGGACGGAAAGCGGTTTGTTTGATTTGATTAGTTTGTTTGTATTTTGCCCTTTCGGTAGTTCCACGGGCGGCGGTGGTTGACGGGGGTGCCGTCACGCTGTATTATTACGCCGGGCGGTCTTTACATGGTCAATGACCATACCATACCAACGCCCGCCAACACGAACCAGCAAGTACCGACCTACCTACAGGATCATCAACAACGCCTGTGTACCGGAGGTGTTCACCAAAAATTTCCTCCGCAATAAACAAACATCACCAACCCACCTTTGGAAACTCGCCTCGTTCATTTCAGTGGTTCGACACTGTACCCCAAAATTACTCGTGAAATCGGTTGCGGGAAGGAAGCGCCTTGAGAAGTGGGAGTGGTAGCGTGTTCCTTATCACTACTGTGATCCTTGCCTGCAGACTTGCTCTGCATGAGTGAAAACGTTCTCCGCTCGCGCGCGACGTGAAAGAGCCAGTCTTTACGTGTCACCTTCACCCTCGTCTGATTGATCGCGACTACCTCGCCTTGACAAACAAATCCTCCTCAGTCTGGCCGGTCTCGAGTCGCAGCATTTCTCGCCATTGACAAACAGACGATGTCCACGCTCGATGCGGCTCCCGCCGGAGGTGCTTTCGGCATCCAGGATGCTGGCACCGCACACCCTTCCCACATGCGGCCCCCAAGACACGCGGATGAGGATGCTGCAGCTACAGACACTGATCTGTCGGGAGCTCCATCTCGAGAAGCGAGTGATGAGGAGGAGGAGGACATTGACGAGTCGGTCAAAGAAGACATGAAGAAACTCGAGGATACTTTCCCGGGCATTTCTGATCAGTTCAGACTAGTAAATAGGATTGGAGAGGGTATGGTGGCTCGAGAGCTTTCCGCGCTTATATGATGCTGGGCCACTATGACTGACACGCCAATGATGCCGCAGGGACATTTTCTACAGTATACAAAGCAGAAGATCTGCTGTATGATGGCTACCGGAACGACTGGGATGTATTCCAAGACAAGCAGCACGCGACGTGGGCTAGTCCTCCGTCAAAACGACGCCGAATTGAGAATGAGAATGGTAATTCACTGCCAGTCAAACGGAGGCGACCTCGATACGTTGCGTTGAAGAAGATCTACGTGACCAGTAGTCCCCACCGTATTCAGAATGAACTCGAGCTGTTACACGACCTCCGCGGGTGTCGGTCCGTATGTCCTTTGATCACCGCGTTCCGATACCAGGACCAAGTTGTTGCAGTTCTACCCTTCTTCCTCACACCGACTTCCGCATCCAATATCGCACATTTATGGTTGCAGACATGCGCCATTACTTCAGATCCTTGTTCACTGCGTTGCACTCTGTCCACAAAACACAATATCCTTCATCGGGATATCAAACCCACGTAAGCAGCTATCTCTTCTAGCCTGTCTTCCTTCGGTTTCTGACTACCCAGCAGTAATTTTCTCTATAACCCAGACCTACGTGAAGGTGTCCTAGTGGACTTTGGTCTTGCCGAGGTAAGTCTACTCGCTTTCAGATTGATCTACAGCTATCCCATAACCAATACCTCTAACCATTGGACGCAGCGTGAGGGTTCTGAGTATACGGGCACTTGCCTGTGTGCGAATCCGGTTATGTTCGTCGTAGCCGACTAATGCAGAGCTACTATTATACGCACTGTTCTCCGACAACGCCGTCAGCTGGCTATCCCAAGAATGACTCCAGGCCGTCGAGACGCGCTAACAGAGCAGGCACGCGAGGCTTCCGTGCTCCCGAAGTTCTCTTCAAATGCACATCTCAGACAACAAAGATCGACATGTGGTCGGCAGGGGTGATACTCTTGACGTTGCTAGGGCGCCGATTCCCCTTCTTTAACTCCGCGGATGACGTGGATGCCATGATCGAAATGGCAAGCATATTTGGTACCCGTCGCATGCGATCTTCAGCCGGCATGCACGGACAAATATTCGAAACGAATATCCCGACGATTGGAGAAAAGGGGTACAGCTGGGAGAAGCTGGTGAAATGGGCGAGCTGCGTCGAAGAGCTAACGGATAGTGAGAAACAAGCTACTCGCCTGCTAAACGGTCTCATGGAGCTCGACCCATCTAAACGGCTAAGCGCTAAAGAGGCCCTCCATCATGAATTCTTCACCGACCCTGTCGAACATGATGTGGAGTGGGGAGGCCCACCTGATGACAGTGCAGACACTGGCGAGGAGGAGGGTGATAAGGAAGATGAGGAGGCAGACGAAGTCGCGATGATCTAGCAGCCTTCAAGCAATATGTGATACATGCCACATGCGTCAGAGGTGTTGGGGGGTAGTAATTTATTGCTGGTCAATGAGTAGTCTTTCACGGCAAACTATTTCATAGTATCTTCTTTTTCTTCAATTCTTGGAACACTTTAAACAAGCAGCACGCTCCGTGAGTCTATCGGGGTTATATACTTGTAAGACGCTCGTGGTATACGCATGAATGCAATATTTGACTTGCTGAAGGCCAACCAAGCATACGGCAGAACATCAAGCAGCTTCTCCGAAATCATAGTGGCCTGTCGCTGTTGCGTGTTGGGTGGCGCCCTTTTCCCCGATGAAGATGCCACCGCATGTATTACAGCGAATGCGGAACCCTGCGGTATCGGTATAATAATGCTTACCCTGTAGAATCTTACACAGCTCCAACGATTTCTCCAGCACCACAGGGTCCGCTGCATCAAAGACTTTGGTGTCGAATTCGGGAGGGGCGTAGGAATGGGTAAACGGGGGTTCAGATGGAGACAGAGCGATCGTATCATAGTGGATTCCAGAATAGACCAAGATACACCTGGTAGGCGGCCCTTCGTTGAAAACATCAACACGGAGCGTTTGAACATCGATTGAACAGATTTCAACGTCAAAATGTTTGCTCAAAATGCTCAGTTCAATACCCCCACCCAGGAGCCTTCATTCTGGATCCAACGGCAGTAATCGTCTGGTTTCTTCTCTAGGACGGCCTCTGAATAGAGATCGGGATGTTCTTGAATGGCTTGGGCCACCACAGATCTTAATTCGTTCATAGCATCCATACCTCCCATGAGGGCACTTCCCACGGCACGAAAAAGGCAAGAGTTATCGTCCGGCATGATTCGAAGGACGAACGTGCCGACATGGTCGGGGGATGCGACTTCGGGCGGGTCATCTGAGGCAGAGGGGTTTTCAGACGGCGGCTGTCGCGGTTGAAGGGGAGGAATCGCATTGTCGCCACCGCTGGGCGATTCTTCTGGAACACCCTCTTTTCTCGTCACGATGAGTTGTTCTCCATTCAAGTTGACCTCCAGTTCTGTGATCATCTGTTGTGGGGAAAACGCCATCCAGCGCCAGCGGTTTCAGGTTGGGGTAACCATATTTCACGTCGTAGTTGTTCAACCCAGTACTGTCCACAATTCGAGCGCGAAGGTCGCCCACGGTTGCGTTATCGTCCAGCGCAACGGTGGCCTGTCCCGATGGACCCCGGATGCGCAACCTCATACTCTTGTTCGCGGGGAGGGAGAAATGACGGGGAGGGTGAGCGGTAGAATAGGAACGGGATTCAGAGTTGATATCAGGTGGGGAGAATACATATATCACGAGAGAGAATATTGTGTTAGGTGAAGAACCACAAGTTCAAGAGAGTGTGGAAGGTCGCAGGTTTAAAGCAACCTCCGCGGCTTAACAAGGGCGAGCACGGATGATGTCGATTGACGACCCACCCTGCATGTGGGGCGGGCCAATGGGTACACAAGAGGACAGAGCACAGGGTACCTACACTACCTTAGGTAGGTACAGTACGACCGAATATGGATGCAGTCGTACATGATCAGGCCAGGTTCGTGGTCACTCCTCGCGGGCGATGAGACAGCGATATCGGATCTTCATGGTTTTGCTCTGGTGCATGCATTGGGCAGTTCTGATCGTATCCACGTCGAATCACAGATCTACCATGTCTTGTTTGATTGGGATGCATCTGAAGACCATCAATACCTTGGATACTACCTAGGTAGCATGTAACCTTTCAGGAACTGGCAAAACATCTCTTGGTAGCCACCATAGGGGAAATGTTCGAGTGATCTCAGTTTACCTTACGTAGATACTAAAATGGTGGTCCAACAGTCCCCCACATCGGGAAGAGCCAGGATATACTTCAACGTATCCGACAGCCATCCATGACCTCCGAGACAGTACAGTCGACCACGATAGAAACTTCAACGTCAGTGGAAATTCACCACCTGGAATGCCGTTCCTTGGATTGTTACCAGACATTACTGTCCATACTCGGTACAAACCTTGAGAGGTGGTAAAGAATGCCGCAGACGTATCTGGGACGGTCTGATACGGTAACAATACGACGTACCGATCCTGCTGACTCATCCAGAACCTGCCTGCGCGAACTGCCCAGCACCCCATCTCCCTCTCGCTCTCTCCTGTCGCGATTTGCGCCCCCTCGTCTCTCACTTCTTCTCCACATGGACTGATCCCCTTCACAAATCTGGTTGAACCTGACCGGCTGGAGGAAGTAGTACCTGAGCGCGCGCACTCCGACGCCTTTGTCCCGCGCCTTCCTTGCTATTTCTTGGACTCCGCGGCACGATCATCTCCCCCAACATGGAGCAAGAATCGGAGCCGTCGCAAGTCCAACATACGCCGAGGAGCCTGTCAAGTCGATCGAGGATGATGGCAAAGCGGATAACGCTAATGCCTCCGGGATCCCGGATGAGCAATGGCGCGCCATGATGGATGTCGTCATGGCGATCTACGACTACCGAGAAGAAGAGTAAGCTATTCCGTTCTCTTTCCAACCGTAATTAGGCCTGTGAAGCTCATCATGTCCATCTTTGCGCCAACTTGCAGCGGCCATGACCCATCGAAATTGTTTCAGCGCAGCGTGAACAAGCGGACGTCCCCGACTATTATGAAATAATCAGAGAGCCCATGGCTTTGAGCATCTTGAAACAAAAGATCAAACAAGAGGGAATACAAGAGTTTCCCGGATTTTGTGCGCGACTGCGCGTTGGTTAGTCTCCCCGCCCGCCCGCTTCAAGAATAGCCATTATCTGGACTCTGTGGTAGATAAATAGCTGACACTGCATGGTTCGCAGATCCCTCATAATGCGCAAACGTACAACAGGCCCAATCTCAGGCTATGAAGATGCGCTGGTGATCAAGGTTTGTAGAAGATGCCTCATTCCTCTATTCGCATAGGCGCTTTACTGACGGCAGCTCGTACCAGGATGTTTTCCTTGCGGAGTTCCAAAAGTTGGTGGACCAAGGAGTGGTCTCTGCTGAAGAGGCTGAATTGCCCGATCTAGGAGAGATCCAGAAGCGATCCCTTACCTGAAGAAGAGGAAGAGGAGAAGAGGAGGAGGAGAGGAGGATGAAGAAGACTCGATGACGAGGGTCGGCGTCGTAAGAAGAAACGTGGCCCCTCGTCCTGGAAACAAACGTGAAGGTGGAAAGGAACGACAGCCAGAAACCCAATGCCGGAGCTGAGGAAGAAACGGGGTCGGCCGCCACGTGTGGACACTCCGATGGAGCTCGAATCAAGGCGGTCTTGAAGGGCATTCGCAAACTAAAAGGCCCAATGGACTGCTCAAAGTCCGGCACTTTGAACGTTTGCGGACAAGGCCATGTATCCGGATTATTACGTGGAGACCAAGGAGCCCATCGCCATTGACATCATCAAGCGCAAGTCAAAGCGCAAGAAGTACAACTCGGTCGATCACTTCATGCGAGATATGGACCTGATGTTCAACAACGCAAGGCCTACAATCAGTCGGAGAGCCAGATATACAAGGACGCTGTTGATCTACAGGCTGAGGCGCGAAAGCTTGCGGAACTGGAAAGAAAAAGCCTGATAGCGAGTACCTGATGGAGGATGGGCGTCTTCCACTCCCTGACGGTATCCTATATAAGGGCGAACTATGGAAGGTCGGCGACTGGGTACATATCCAAAATCCTAACGACGTAACAAAACCCGTCGTCGCACAGATTTACCGGACCTGGCAAGATTCTGACGGCGACAAATGGGTGAATGCATGTTGGTATTATCGCCCCGAACAAAACTGTTCACCACTTCGAAAAACACTTTTATCCGAATGAGGTGGTCAAAACAGGGCAATATCGCGATCATCGGATCGAAGAGGTTGTCGACCGTTGTTTCGTGATGTTCTTCACCCGTTACAACCGCGGGCGGCCACGAGGTCTTCCCCCTGACAAGGAAGTATATGTCTGCGAGGCTCGTTATAACGAAGAGAAACACAAGCTGAACAAGATCAAAACTTGGGCGAGTTGCTTGCCAGACGAGGTGCGGGAGAAGGATTACGAAATGGATCTCTTCGATGTCCCTAGGAGGATCAAAAAGGTCCCATAAGCCCATCAAGCATCTGCACAAGAGTGATGCGAAAGAAAACAGACGATCTTCCAAAGCCGACATGGGGGGCTGATAATGCTCCACCAGTAGTTGGTGCCGTCCATCGTCGTCCACGAGATGAGAAATGAGTAATGTTTTTCCTCAAATCTTGTTGCGGGCGCCGGCGCGCTCGTAGCTCCTACCTAGCCTTGCGAATCGTCTTGTAAAGCTGACTCTCTATTTTGCTTCCAGGAATTCCTCCCCGGAGCCCACGCCGTCGCCGCCACCATCTCTACCACCGCAGGCCATGCCTCAAGCCCCTCCACGTCAACAGTCGATCGGTCAATCTGTTCAGCGGCCAAGCTTAGATAGCCAGGGCAACGCTGTTCTTCCAGGGACTACTCCTGTACCGGCACGCTCCCCAGCTGCACCCCTTCCTCCAACACAGGGATCACCCTGACCATCCCCCCTGTGGCATACCAGCAACTCAGATGACGCCGGCCCAGGTTTACCAGCCTTCGCTGCAAAGACGGTCCAGCGGTTTCATGCCTCATACTCCTCATCCTGCTTATCAGAGGGACCGCCCGTCGCTCACCCATACCCAGCCGCGCAGCCATCGCCCTACACTCCATATCAAAGTCACGGATGCATGTCCCCTCGGCATATAACCCCAATGCCCCTCGGCCGATTGAAGTCTTCCACCTGAGCGATGCCGCCAATGCGGCTATTCCGGCCGATATCCGGGAGCAGTTCCATTGTGACGACCAGGGCCGAGTGCTATTCTTCTCCTCGCCACCGCTAGACATCGTTCCGTCCATTCAACAGAAGCTAGGCCATTCGCTGAAGTACCTGGCGGCGAAGGAGGAACGGCGCAAACTCGTTGAGGCAAAGAAACGCAAGGAGACCCACGAACAGCAGGAACGAGAAAGAGAGGCGAAGCGACAACGGGCTAACGAAGAGACGGCACTCGCTGCACGAGTGGAGGCCCTAACACTAAGGCGGTGGGTGTGATGACGAACCAGGTCGCGACTGGCACAGACACGATCTATGAGATCCTGTATCAGGACCAAGGGCAAAAGGTCAAGGAAGTTGACGCAAAACTCCGGGAGCAGAGAGCCCTTGCAGATCGCGCCTCCCAGGCAATAACCGCGCAGATCCAGGCATCTTCGAAGAATGCCACCTTTGTCAACCTCAAGGGTAGTGCCATCTACATGGATGAAATCGACAATGGGGCCTAACCTCTGTGGTCTCGAAGGGTCTCCTTAGAAGGACAGTAACGCATGTCGTGCTGGGATTTGTATGGGTTAATCTAAATTTTATGTCTCTTCGCAATGGGGGAGTCCACAGGGTGTCTATGCTTTTGTACACTAGCGCCTGTTTAGTTAGTTATGTCTGCTCTACAATGCAAATTCTCCCTGAGTAATTTCTTCTCCTAAAACACAAAAGGTAGCCTGGGCTGTAAAAGCGTGCCACACATCGCTGTTGTCTACCTCTACCAGATGGTATTTGTTGTTACTAGAGTCACGCTTAGTCCAGATGCAGGCGCCACGAAAGGCATATCAGTAGATTGACAACAGTCCAGTCCAAGGAGAAAGATGAAGAGCAAGAAATGAATATACAAAACCGTTATCAAAGGGACATCATTGACTCGTAATTGGGTACAGGAGAAGAGATGAAAATTCAACGAAGACCAAAAAGATAGACAGAAAATAGAAGAAAGGAAAAAAAAAGAAGAAAAAGATAAGAGGCCAAGGGAAGGGAGACAGAGTAGAGTGAGTACATGGCACGAAACTGTCCTGAACGAGAGACCCATGCTTGCGCCCATCTCGTCCTCACCATATTGTATGGGATCGGTGCCCTAGACCAAACGGGGAGACAGAGAACAAGACTCGACTTGAGAGAAAGGTAGGAGTATTAAATGCGGAGAAGGGTTGTGTCCGGTTGTCAATCTTCCGACTGACAAACCCAAACCTTGTTCTAGGAATAGCTTTTTGTTTAATATGCAAGGGAGATTGGATGCAAGAAATAGAATATCCCCAAAGATCGCTTAAACCGTTCTATGCAAAATGTCCGCCAATGTCGCTGATCCCAGGGAATTCGGTATGTTCTTTTGGGCGATGACTTATGGACATGTCGTGGACTGGTACCACCAGCTGATACCTATCTTTTAACTTTTATCCTTGTTTTTTTAAAACTCCTCTGTTCCTTTTTTCCCCCTTGTAGCACGGCGACATGAGTGGGCGGTTGTTCTTTCATCGTTTCGACGAGTGACAGGATCCTGACTCTCACGGAGGAACACAGATGCCAGATCGGCATGCCTTATCAGGGTTGAAAGCCCGTTGCGCTCGTCGGCGTCGAGTCGTCATCATTGGGGTCCGGCTGGACGAATCACCCCATGAAGCACTGCTTCGTTTGTTGTTCTCTTCCTCTTCCATCGAAAACACCAGGTCGCTTTGTTCCTCGTCGATCTTGCTGGTGTTGACAGGGGATGAGACGGTGCGGTCAAGACGGCTACTCGGGCCGACGGATGAGGAGTGACGCGCTGATCCGGGATGAAGGGACATGCCACTGAGCTGCTGAGAAATCATCGATTCGAAGTTCGAGAGGGAGTAGTAGACACGAAAGGAGAAAACGTCGCCTGCAACTTGCCGGCTGCCAATGGCACCCAGACCGGGGCTAGTGCCGAGGCTCAAAGCCGACTCACGCAGGGGAGAGCCGACATGCGGAAGGGAGGTTCCATGAGCATCCTCCTCCTTCTTCAGGCGTTGTTTGGCGAACAAGGCCCCGAACCGTGAAGGGCTCGAGGCAAGAGGCGACCCGACCTTGGAGAAGCTGCTGCTGGTCATTCCCAGTCCCCCGAGCTCACGGTGGCTCGAGCTAAGCTCGTGATCGGTACGAGAAAGCCGGCGAAGTCGCTCCTGCGGGGTCAGGACATCATCGTGCAGATTCATAGGCAAGTAATCCTCTTCCATCGGGAAATTGCTCTCATCCCAGTCATCCAAGGCGGTTGGACGCGGGACACTAGCGGACAACATGCGGGGTTTCACCGGCCGTTGCGAGTGTAAGAACCTGGGCCCCAAGTTTTCCTCGGGATCCCACCGGGGGGAGACGATCCAACAAACGATGAGGGCTTTCGCAGGTCCGAGCCATAGGCAGTTATCGCGCAGGTTCCTGAGCGCATCCGATTGGGCCCCGAGTCGCTGAGCAGGCGGAGAAGACAGCTCCAGCCGAACTTGGACGGCATGGACGCGGCCACTGGGCCGTACCGAGCGGCATGCGATATCCCTTGACTGTCGAAAGAGGCGGGCAGAGGAGCGTCCAGGGCGGTCAGTGTGGGCGATGGTTGGGAGACATGGGAAGCGCAGGTCGTCCACCGGCGATCCATACTTGGGCCAGCGTCCGAAGCCAGGCCGGCGTCAATCGTGGGGATGGAATCGTACGGCGGCGGGCGGCTGCGAGTGAACGGTGGGAAGTCGTCCTGGGGCGGCAGTTGCTGCGCATATCGCGGATCGTGCCGTTCATCCGTTGTTGCGAGAGCACCGAGTTCGTCAAGGCGGAGTCCTGGTTGACGTAGGCCTGAGGGTTGACCCGACCACCCAGGTTGAGGTGGCTGCCACCAGCGCTCATGGCCCGCCGTTGGTCGGTTCACGCGCCGGCCATCGGGGAGGATATGCGCCAGCGCACACTTGGCTCCGAACTTGCAGTTACCCTAGAATGGAGTCAGGGACCATCTCGGGTCGCATGCGGACCACCGACCTCGCATTGTCTTGGCAGAGGTGGGGAGGGAGCGGCGGGAGGATCAGACGTAGCAGTCGCATACCTTGGTGAAATATTTACAGGGAGCGTAATCGATCGCGGCATCGGTGGAGTGTAGGAATGGACAAGCTGGTCAGCCTGGCAAGCTCCCTGGCGGAAGAATTTGCAGGACATGCTTGGTATCTATGGTGGCGGAAGGCCCATCATGTTTAGCCCGCAGGTTCACGGAGTATTCCCCCCTCTGACGATGGAGCGTCCGGGAGGGTGCGGATCGACGTGGATACATCGAGGCGTGCTTGTGGAAGGGGTCGGGGACAGGTGAAGCGGAGGGCGTCTTACTGCTCTGGTTGGGAGGGCTGCGGGCAGCCATGTCGAGACCGGAGAGATTGCGGGAATGGCCGTTCTGAGCAGGCTGAGATCCAGCAGGGACCGGCAGGGAGCACGACTCTTCATGTCACTGTGGGGGGACTGGGAGGGCGAGCGACGGGGCGGAGGCGACGAGGAGGACTGCGGAGGAGGACGTTTAGAGACGAGCGAGGTTGATGGGCCCGGCGAAAAAGAAAGGACGAGCCCGCTGGGGCGGACCACAAAATCCGGAGGGGTTTTATCGCTCGGGTGGGGAAACCGCTCGTCCCGGTTCTCTGAGTAGTCGTATCGGAGTATAGTAGTAGTAGAGTAGTATGGTAGTAATAGTAGTATGATAGTAATATAGGAGGAGGGGAGTAGTACACATATATTCTCGCCGTATCTCGCCATCGGTCCCGCACGAGCCCGTGCCATGATAAGCATCGCCCTTTACAATCATAAACGCGATGCTGGATCGCTCATAACTTCCACCCCCTCCCAAGAATGCCGTCGTCATCAATACTGAACGGCTCACCTGCCGCAACCACAGCCTACGAGGTCGGAATTGCCCTCTCATGGATACAAACTCCCAGGATGAATTCACCGTGTCTACCCCGTATGTACTCTCCTGGAGACCCCTCGCGAGTCCTCCGTGCTTGCGCGACAGACCGAGACACAGCAGGAACAGAACAGGAACCACAGTCAATCCCGCATCACATGGCATGGCAAAGGGAGCACGATCGAATTCCCAGGAAAACCGCCCACCTGACGCCACCAGATGTACCCCCCATCGATCCTCCAGGTCGAACGTGATGCTCG
The DNA here is from genome assembly GCA_039763685.1 of Aspergillus micronesiensis. Lineage (NCBI taxonomy): Eukaryota > Fungi > Ascomycota > Eurotiomycetes > Eurotiales > Aspergillaceae > Aspergillus > Aspergillus micronesiensis. Next base: position 457,512 of record JASHHO010000043.1, on the reverse strand, counting down.
TCTGCACCGCGGTGGCGTCATAACCGGCCTTCCCCTGGTCTGACTTCATCGTCAGTTCCGATGACTTGTCGCTGCAGTTCACCTGATGATCCTCCCGTCATGCCCCTAGCTTCTCCTCAGCTCCCCTGCTCGTGCCCCTCGTCCAACGCATCTCGACCCGACGCTTCCCTGTATTGTCGAATCACAAGGTCGTGTCCATCCAGGGCGGAGAGACCGCCGATCCCATCTTCCCCCACACATCGGCCACGCAAGAGCTGCTGAGGGAGCTTGTTAGTGTCCGCTCCTATCTTCGGTACTCCTACCGAAGACAAGGACCTTCGAGCCCCAAGGATTCCTAAGACCGCTCGTTTAGATCGTTTCCCATCAAGTCCGTATAAGAACATACCAGAGCTCCTCCACGGTCAGATTCCGTGAACGACCTCCGAGCAAAGCAGCCATAAGTCACGACACATCCGACGACGGGCACTGGCATGCTGCCGCCAATAACTCCACTTTCTCTCCATTTCCACTCTCTTTTCCGGGGACACGGGCTGCTCGGTATCATTCTCCCCTGGTGCCTGACCTAATCGCGCCAGAAGTTCAGCCTTCTCCTGCTCCAATTTACCAATGTCTTGGCGGAGCTCAGAGAGCGAGGGCTTCTCCTTGAGGGCAGCTAATTCTTCTCGTGCTTGTTTCTTCGTTCGCCTTCAGGGTAGCCAGTTTGCCCTTCTAGCATTTGAATCTCACCCTGTAGTGCCTCCATGGCTTCCGGCAGTGCCTCGTCATTCGTTTCTTGCAAAGCATGGTAGACCGTCGCTTTCCTGTGGTCAGGCGAGGGGATCCGTTCAGTATTGTTGAGTAGCTACAGCACAAGGATAGTACTGACCTGACACCCGCGCCTCAATCTCCTTTCGTTGGTGCAGTTCCTTCAACACTTTCGCTGCTTGTGCTGCGATTCTCAGTCTCGGAACGAAATTCAAACACCGGAGGCGATAACACACCCTTGGTCACTTGTTGTGTAGATTCGCCGAGACTCCAATCGCCTATGAAATGGACAACCATGTAAACCACCGTGAGCAAAACACGAACCCAATCGCTCGTGAATTGACCGAGAAATCCTACCGCATAAGGACGACTGCCACGTCAGATGAGAATGTCAGTATGCGAATGATCAAGGAGGCCAGAATGGGCACCATACTTCTGCTCTCCTACAAAGACACTCGATCGTTGTTAGATTGGCTATTCTCACCGGGGAACAGACACAAATTGATCCTTCGAAAAGTACTCACGAAGATAGTCCAAGACCAAATGTCGCACCATCCTTATCTCCAGCCGCTGGAAGAGCTCGATTGGTTAACCAGGATGACAGGCGTCGTATAGCCTAGAGCCTCGTGGAGCTTACCATCTGCTGGGGATTTTCCCTTTCTTGCTCTTTTTCTCGATCATGGTGGCAGACTGCGTATGGGACGGGTAGGTACTTGAATTGACAAGGGAGATATCTAATGTCGGTGCGTGGACGTTTGGTGAAGGGCGCGTCGGGGATTGTAAAGGATCTCTTCACTCGGGGCATACGACTCATCTACGTCCAAATCACGTGGCAGGCTCGAATAATCCAAAGCTCAGCCCACTCACCAGCACGATAGAAAACAAGGCACAACAGAAGTAAATCGGAAGAAAAGCATTTGGTCTATGTACCGGTAACATCCTAGAGCAATATCGGAGAAACAATCCAAGATCCCCTCTCGCAGGCCATCAACATACGTACATCCCGAATCAAGCAACCAGAAAGATGAACAAAAGAAGATGCTAGAAAAAGTGAACATGAAATCCATATAGAAACAAGACATGAATGTTGGAAATATGTAATTTCAAACATGACATTAATAAGTTGTAACGCGGGATGCCTGTGAAGGCCGCTGAAGACACAGGTACAAGACAATCGTCGACTGCAATTACCAATACCTCTTGCCCTCAATTTTGAGGCCGGGGAGACGTCTCCCGGCATATTGACCACCGGGATGAACCCTCAAGGTGGTCACCAAAAGGTTCATAGAAGCACCAAAGCATTAAAACAACCGAAACACTGATGAGAGCGCGATGACTCTAGGGTATCACATGACGATCTAGAATAAGTTAGCACGGGCATGCAATGAGCAAGGAGGACAAAGATGAACATACGCAATCACTGTCCTTCTGGGCAGTAGGGACTCCCATCTCCTCAAAGGTCTTGGGGCCTTTGCCCGGAAGGCCGCCTTGGGACTTCGCAGGCTTCTGGCTGCTGGCGGAAAGAGGAGGGCGGCTTCGGCGTCGACGAGGTGCTGGCTGGAGATTGCATGGATTCCGCACGTCCGGGGAAGCTTGCCGAAGAGGGGGAGGCCATAGGCCGGGGAGAGCCGACAGGACCGCCGTGGGCGGAAGGCACGGGCGTCCGGACCGGCCGTCGGTCTGGCATCGCGTCCAGACGTTGCGGCCGTCTGCGCATATCAGGCTCAAAGCGGAGTAGCCGATGTCGAGCTTGGGGCCAGCTGACGCCGGGCTCGTCGGGCCAGCGCTAGACGGCGTTCCCACACGGTAGCCTTGGGCACCGGGCCCCTGCGGGCCGGTCCATAGGAAGCCGCGCGCTGGTAGTGGGGATTGGGAGGAGGGTTCGAACGAAGGTTGGGGTTGATACCAAACGCGGAGCTGGGTCGTGGGTCGGGCATGGAGTAGTTGGACGATATATGCAGGACGCGCGCGCGATGCGGGTCGATCGGGGTATGGTGCCGCGGACGGAGGGTTGTCTGAAAGGCTCATTCTGGACGGGTCCGGCATCTCGATGCTTTCCGGCGTGGGCTGCATGAGATTGGGTCGTTGGTGCGATCCATAGCGAGACTTGATGCGGGCAATGGCCACCTGTTCGTGGTCTTTCCGGGACAAGGTCTTGGAACGCGAGATACTATCAATGCGACCCGTGGCATCCTTGTTACCACTGGCAGCCGCTTTGGCGTACCAGCTCTTCTGGCTTCTTTGATGTCCGATGGGACAAAGATGCCCCCTCGTAGAAGTAACCCAGGGCAAAACTCCGCGGTGGGGAAACCACTCTGCGCGGCACGCTGGGCATAGGTGAAGGCATATTCATCATTCTTCTCAAAGACACCTTCGTGGCCACAGAGGAACCACTTGCTGATGGCCATCTCGGCTTCCGGTTCACCTTGTCGCGCGGCGAGCGCGTTGTAGTGCAGCGACAGTGCGGGGTTAAAGTCGCATCCCAGTTGGCACAATTCGTAGGCAGCTCCCATCTTCACTTGCGCCTTAGCGAAGCCGTGATAGGCGGCCTTTTCGATATTGACGCGAGCACCATTGAGGTCCAGGGGCAGGAAGGTTTCGGGCACATTGACTTGCGGCAGTTCCCGTGCTAAGAGCATACCGTACACCTATCGAATGAAGCTGATGTTAGGTCACGAAGGAGATCGGATCGGGAGTCGGAGATTACGCACATAGGCACCCTGCGGTGCATTCTCATCGCATGACTGCGCGGCGAGGTGGATATAATCCAATCCCGTTTGGAAGTCCTGGCGCTGTCCATGCTGGCCCAAAAGAATCATCATTCCCAGACGCTGCGATACGCACGTTAGCCAGTGACAGGAGGGATCGTCCGGTGGGGTGGGGCCACCTACATAGAAGGACGCCGAGTCGGACAGAGCGACACCCTTTTCGTAGTGGCGGATGGCCTTCTCCGGCTCCCCGGAGCTCTCAAACTGCATCCCGATGCGATATTCCGCGCGAGCATAGCCCTTTTCAGCAGCGCGCGAGTAAGACCGGAAGGCCTCCTTTTTGTCCACGCGGTAACCGAACTTGCCAAACTCCAGCCACATGCCCCGGATGAAGTCGGCTTTGGGGTGGTACTGATCGGCCAGGAAGCTGACGATGTTCATGGCATCCATCTTGAGCTGGTGCTCGACCGGCGGGGTCTGGGGGCGCGGGGGCTGGATCAGGGACAGACGAGCCTCGTTCTGCATGGCAACCTCCACGTAGGCCAGGGTATCCTGGGCCCAAGCCAATTGCATCTCTGGGTCATTGGAGGAGAGCACGGCGACGCGGGCGCGCTCCAGACTGGCCTCGCGCTGTTCATCGGTGGGCGGCACGTTGGGGGGGGGTTCCGCAGGACGGGGAAGGGCGAGAAGTTGGGCGAATCCATGGAGTCGTAGACGGCGGACTGCTCGTAATGCGCGGCAGAATCGTAGCCCGACTGGACCGGCTGGCCCTGGGGGACTACCGCGGCGGAGGAGGTGCGTTCGGGGAAGCGCGAGCGGTCATACTGAACGGGCATCTGAGGGGCGCGGTGCGGGTTTCGGGCTTCATGCTCGAGGTGGGCGATGTTGTCCTGCATATTCTCCGGGACTTCAGGCATAACCCTGCGGAGCGGCAACGAGCGGGCGGAAGCGAGGTCAGCAGCACATCCACGAGGAAAGGTTGTACGACCAGAGGGGGGCGAACGAGACGGAGTGACGGGGCGGAGGGGAGGGGGGGGAAAGGGAGGAAGAGAGAGGGTAGTGAGTGTGGGTGCGCTGGTCAATGTCTTTGTTCAGGATTGGGGCGGGCGCACCTTTGAGGGGAGGGGGATATGACTTCTGGCATGTAAAAATCATCCTGGCCCCCTGGATACCAGGTCGCTCCCAGCTGTGGCTGACCACGACCTCGCGGTGGCCGATTCATTCTGCTCGGTCTGGGGAGGGTTGGTTCTCTCCGGTTTCTGAGCTATTTGCCCTTTAATTTTTTAGGGGGAAAAAATAGGTTTGTTTTTTTTTTTTTTTTTGGGTTTTGTTTTTATTATTTAATAATGGAGTTTCCTCTGCTCGTCGCGGGTCTGATTTTCTCAGCGCGCCCCTGCCAATCAATTTGGGTTTTCCGAGGGAGACTAAAGCGCTAATCTTGGAACTCGCTGGTGAGCAACGGCGGATGAAGAGCAGTCCTCGTCACCGCGAGGAGGCCAGCAGGGAGATTAATGTGACCTACCGACCGAGCGCGATGGGACACGACGGGCCAACCGCAAGGGCCTGGGCAGAGGAGCCAACGCGAGTGGGGGAAGCCAGTGGGAAGAGGGAGAGGGTGGAAGGGGAAATCCAGGAAGAGGAAGAAGACGATAGGAGAAGAACTCGAATCCGACGGGGTTCGCATCCAGGAGGGCCGGGGGGGGGCATCAGATGGCGGGGCACCGCGGCGTGTCTACCTAGTATGTACCCGTATCGTAAGGCGGGGTTGGAACACCGCTGCCTGAGCAGACTTTAGGTATGGACCTCTGTATGCACATACTCCGGAGTTAGGTACAGAACGAAATGGACTGGATACAAGGGGAATATGGCGATCCATCAGACCGGTTGCAACATCTCGTATTCGCAAGGCGACCAGCAGAAACGACTGGGCTGAGCAGTTCGGCCTGAGTCGGTACATCAGATCCGGTCACTCCACATGTACTATGTACCGGTCTTCACTGCACTACACTCATGTACCTACTCCAGATACAACAGGGTAGCAGTGATACAGGTGATTTCTCAACATGATCCCAATCCATCCACCATCCCCTTGACTCGACTACCTACGTACAACTGTCCTGCGATGGAGTCGAAAGATAGTGGATGGAGTCAGAGTCGGCACGGTTGGCGGGTCGTCTGCAACCTGGCAAATCAGCGCCCGCAAACAACAGACGAACACTTTTATTTTTATCCTGATGGGTTCCTTGGCATCGTTGCCTCCCTTTCCGAACATTTTCCAGAAACCCGGCAGACCCCGCCATGTCAGTGGGCGACGGAGGACTTTCCTATTCAAAGGGAATTGGATTGGTCTGTCAACCGGTAGTCTGCAGGGGCCGAAGATTCAGGAGTCCCGGATGGAGCCAGGAGGTACATGCTTGTATGTACGGAGTACTCCGTAACGCAGTCCCTATGTACCAAGCCTTGATCAGGCCAGTGGACTCTAACTACCTCAGGTTACGATCGCTCAGGAAATGCTCCATACTCCGTACGATAATTGATCCAGCAATAATTGCCGCAAATGTCCCGACCTCCATCGTCCAAAGTATCAACGTCCATACTTCTCCTGCATGTACTCCGTCATACTCAGAGGCATCGGATTGGGTGCCTTAGGCTCGGTGGGTCGACCGGCGGTTAAACCTCCGAATCGCAAACCAATAATGCATCAATTGTTTTTTTTCGATCTGCAACAATTCGGAGGCACCTTCTCCTCACCAATCTTACCGATAACTCTTGGCAACTCTTATGATCCAAATCTAATTTCCTTTTCATACGGCTAACTTCCCTCTTCGAAATTCCCGTTGGACTGGTTCATGGTGATGATCTCCCGTTCACGCAGGGAATGTTGAGACATCGTAACGAGGTGCACATCCGAGACGTCTTCTATCGAGTAGTCCTCTCCAATCCTTGGTGCCGATTCAACAAGACGAAACCCCCGTCGCCGTCATGGAGCCCCAGGCTGAGGATTTCCACCACCCTTATTCGCCGTATGACATCCAGCTCCAGTTTATGCGGGCCCTGTACGCTTGTCTCGAAGAGGGTAAAGTCGCTGTCTTCGAGTCCCCAACTGGTCAGTAGTGGGCTCTGCTCACCCCCTTCTCTTGCATTTAGTTTCTGGTCTGACGTAGTTGCTGATAGGCACGGTGAGTAACCCGCCAAGGGTCATCTTCAATCATCACGTCTCGATTAGACAGCCACTGTAGAATTGGAAGCCCTTACTCGGCTAAGACTGTTTGTCCTCTTTTAGGGAAAGTCTCTCAGTCTTATATGTGGTTCCTTAACCTGGCTGCGAGACCACAGGCGCAAAGCTTTCCAAGAAACGGTAGAAAACACCACATGTGCGATCCCCAAACATGCTCTATCCAATGGGGTTCTGTCTAATGTACCGACTGGTAGGCGATGATGGTGATCCTGAATGGATGCGAGAGTTCGTAAAACGGGAATCGAGCCGTGCCATCACCGAGAAGCGAAAAGAGCTGGAAGCCCGGCTGGCCAAAACAAAACAGGACGAGGAAAGGCGAAGGACGGCCTTAGAAAATCCAGATGGCCCACGGAAGAAACAGGTACCGCAGGGAACGAGGATGGAGACCAAGTTCTGGAGCTAACCCCCAAACCCATTCAGAAATTTGATGCACAGTCTTCGAAGCCTCAAGACGAAGACCAGTTTGCTCTAGATGAGTACGATAGTGAGGATGAGGAGAAATCATTCACATGGCCGATCAGACCCCTCCACTGGGCTCTCTGCTAGTACACTAGCGCTTCTCGAACGGTTCAAGGGCCAGTCCTCGTCGCAGTCCAAAGACGAGGACGATGACGGAAACGAGATCAAGATCTTCTACTGCTCAAGAACTCATTCCCAGCTAACACAATTTGCCAATGAGCTCCGGGGTCACTGTACCGTCAAGCTTACCAGAAGAGTTCAATCTAAACTCTTCTGAAACCAAGCTTGAGGAGCGTATAAAGCATCTGTCTCTGGGGTCGCGAAAGAACCTCTGTATTAACCCCCGGGTTGCCGCCCTGGAGAATCCGACTGCAATCAATGAGCGCTGTCTGGACCTCCAGCAACCCGGAGTTGCTGCGGAGCAAAGATGTCCTTTTCTGCCCTCCAAAGAGACCGAAGCACAATCGCTGCAGTTTCGAGACCACGCGCTGGCTACGGTCAAAGACATTGAAGATCTAGGGAATCTGGGTAAAGAAATCGGACTCTGTCCTTACTACGCATCCCGCTCAGTTATCAAGAATTCTGAAGTACGTTCTGTCCAATTGATGTGTGACCATGACTAACTTATTGAAGATTGTGACTCTCCCTTATCCATTGTTGCTGCAACGGTCAGCCAGGGAAGCCCTTGACCTGTCAATCAAGGACCATGTAGTCATTATCGACGAAGCGCATAACCTGATGGACGCAGTATCGAGCATTCACTCCGTTACAATTACGCTATCTCAACTGGAAACGTCGATCTTCCAGCTGACAACTTACGCGCGCAAGTTCAAGACCCGTTTGAAAGGGAAAAACCGGAACTATGTTGCACAGGTAATCCGTCTGATCAGCTCAATTGCAGATCACCTTCGCGCCATTGTTCGGAAAACCGAAGCAGCCGAGGGCTCTGTCGAAGCATCGGAGCTCATGGCCGGTAAAGGAGTCGATCAAATTAACCCATACAAATTATGTCGGTATCTCCAAGAGAGTAAATTGGCAAGAAAAGTCGACGGATACGTCGAATTATCCAAGGACAAGACGAGCCGTGAGACAAACTCAAAGCCTACCACACCAGTCCTATTCCATATACAAAGCTTCTTGTTGCCTCTAATGAATCTTTCGGCTGAGGGACGACTATTCTATGTGAAGAGTGATGGTGACATTCAATTGAAATACATGCTTCTTGACCCAACGAACCACTTTCGCGAAATCGTCGAAGATGCAAGGGCTGTCATCTTGGCAGGTGGAACCATGTCTCCGGTATGAGATTGTACATGAGCCTCCTATCTCTGTGAACTTATGTGCTGATCCGGCGTTTAGATAACTGACTACATGAACCATCTCTTCTCATACGTCCCTTCTAGCCGGTTGGGTACTTTCAGCTATGGCCACGTCATTCCGTCAGAGAATCTAGTGGCACACACTCTGGCCAAAGGGGTGCATGGCTCGGGTTTTGATTTTTCCTACGATAGTAGAGATTCCGAGAAGATGGTAAGGGCACATCTCCGAAATGACATAGGACTAGGATTCCACATTAACTCAGACATGTAGATCATCGACCTGGGCAGAACAGTAGCCACGTTATGTCAGGTTATTCCTGATGGTCTGGTAGCATTCTTTCCCAGCTATGACTACCTAAGTCGGGTGTTAAGCATATGGAAGAAGGCCATGGTCAGCGAAAGAGGTCAAACCATTTATACCTTCATCGAACAGAAGAAGCCCATCCTGTATGAGGCACGCGATATGACCGCCTCGACGGAGGAACTACTCCAAGAATACTCAAACACCATTGCGGCCGGTCGAGGAGCTCTGCTCCTGTCTGTGGTTGGCGGGAAGCTGTCGGAAGGTATCAACTTCTCCGACCGACTCGGAAGAGGCGTGTTGATTGTTGGCCTCCCCTTTCCGAACATACGCAGTGCAGTCTGGCAGGCCAAGATCAAATACATCGAGCAGAAAACATACCAGCAAAGCTCGGGGTCAGAGAGTAGTCGACAGTCAAGCGCCAAAGCGGCTGGGCGGGAGTTCTACGAGAATTCTTGCATGCGTGCCGTGAATCAGAGCATTGGGCGAGCTATCAGACATCAAAATGACTATGCTGCTATCATATTGATCGATAAGCGGTATGAACGGCCGGGCATCCAAGGCAAACTGCCGGCCTGGATCAAGCAGAGTATGGGCAGCAGTGCTGTACCACGGCCGGCAGGGACGACAATAGGCAGTCTGTCCAAGTTTTTTGCGGCACGGAAGGTAAAGGCACCGTAATAGAGATAGTGTTACGTTAGGCATTATGCATTCAAAATCACAATCTGTTTTGGATCTGTTTAGAAGAATCCAATCAACTGTTGCTGTAGGAGTACTGGAGAAAGACCGCCAAGCATTCCATAGGTTAGGTAACCCGATGAGTAAAGTAACACGTGATGTTGCCTCTGAAAGGGCAAGCGCGGCAAGGGTTTGACCCTATGTTAGGGCAAGCGAACGGACTAGCGCACACTCTACCCGCCCCCGAGCCTTGATTTCAACATTTGAGCCAGGAGTCCACTCGACCGCATCCCTCCCATCGCCAAACACCCATACCGGTCTTGTCGAACACAGCACCGTCGACAAGATGCCTACCCGTTTCTCGAAGACCCCAAAGCGTGAGTCGAAACTGCCATTCTTTCCTCCTCGCCTCGAGACCTGTCGATCGACCCGAGCCCGTGGCGGAATGCGACGACGAAACAGTGGTGTCCCGTTGGGGGCTCGATATCGAACGTCCTAGGGATCGACGGATACATTGAAGAGGACAAACAGACGCTGACTTCAATTCTTCTATCCAGCCGCGGTCATGTGTCGGCCGGTTACGGACGTATCGGCAAGCACCGCAAGCATCCCGGTGGTCGTGGTATGGCCGGTGGTCAGCACCACCACCGCACCAACATGGACAAGTACCACCCCGGTTACTTCGGTAAGGTCGGTATGCGTTACTTCCACAAGACCCAGCAGCAGTTCTGGAAGCCCGTGATCAACCTCGACAAGGTACGTGACAAATCCTGCAATTTTCAGATGGTCGAAAGGCGGACGGGGAAAAATGTGATGGACCGAGCCGATGGACGAAAATACATCCTTTGCTCGAAGACATGAGAAATGGAAGCCGGCAGGAGGCAGATGGAATACAGGATCTAGACTGGACGACTTTTGGCTGACTGGTTACCTTTCAATATAGCTGTGGTCCCTTGTTCCCGCCGAGCAGCGCGATGCCTACCTGAGCGGCCAGAAGACCGACACCGCTCCCGTCATCGACCTCCTCCCCCTCGGATACTCCAAGGTTCTGGGCAAGGGCCGTGTCCCCGAGATCCCCATCGTTGTCCGCGCCAGATACTTCAGCCGGGATGCTGAGAAGAAGATCAAGGAGGCCGGTGGTGTCGTTGAGTTGGTTGCTTAAGTGTGGAATATCCGGTGTTATTGGAGAAGGTCAACGAAAATAGGGCAGGTGCTGCGCTGGCCACGGCTAGTGTAATAAAAGGGTCAAATTTTCCTCGATTTCTCATAAACGGAAAGAGTCTCAAAATGGGAGCCGCGGATCCGAATACATCAATCCGTGTAACTACAACACAAGAGGCTTGCTTGTGATGAGCATAGCATGACCTCCGGATGCCTTACGATTCACAATTGAAAAAAATGCCATAAAAGGAGGTTTATGCTTTGCACATATTAGTTGCAATCCGTGCTTGTCTGGCGACACTAGAGCCAGGACACCTTGTGGTCGTTTCTGTTCATTGTCAGGTGTTTGGCATCCAGACAAGCTTTGCAGGCCATTGGGTTCGTAATGTAAATGACGGGCATTTCACCGTAGTTTCTATCCACACAGTTACTAAGGTAGTTCTAGGCCAGAAGCAGTATTTCCAACCTCGGCAAATCAGTCTAAAGCCGTTCATATATGCGTCGGTCGATCTCGACGCAATACCCAACGTGCCATATCGTCTAGTCACTCTTGTGAATTCGTTCTGTAATATTTTGAGACCTAGCTAGTGCGAATCACAGTAATCTATCATATCTACATTTTGGATCGCGAACTGAAGGGGACTTCATCGACTCATTGCTGGTAGCCAAAGCGTCGCTGATAAACCGCACAGCTTCGGTGACCATCTTGGGGGTCACCTCGTGGCCCGCACTCTGGTCAATGATATCTTCAAACGTAACAGCACCGTCTGCGAACCAGCCGCCTGGGGAGAGTGCCTGTTTCAGCCAGGTCAAGAAGAATTCGCCGCGGTGGTATGGCACCAGCTTATCGATGCCGCCTGACAGGTTCATAATCTTCTTCCCTGCAAGTGTGCGTGCGAAAACCGGCCGCAACGCCCGCTTCTCTTCTCGGTCGGTTCGGGAATGGGTTTCGTTTCTCAGGGGCCCGGCATCTGCTTTGGTCTTCAGATGGCTGAGGAAATAACTCGCCGGGTCAAATCTGCTGATTGTGTCCAGCAGCGAGGAGGGGAAGGCCTCGGAGCCCAGGATTTGGGAGCGGGTGGGTTGCTGCCCGTCCATGAGGGGATTTTCGACAGTCTAGCACGGTCCACCATGAGATTCACATAGTCAGGGCAACCGATAATGACGACACCTGCACTTATACGAGGTTCGTGCAGGAGGCAGCTCCAGGCTGCGTGTCCGCCGAGCGAGACGCCCAGGACGAGGTTCTAACGACGTTGCGTTCGGACTTGGGGAAAACGAAGGAGGGAAGATAGTCCATCAAAAGGGATACGTCGCGAGCCGTGCCCTCTGCACAATCAATCACGTCAGATCCATATCCCGTAGCTATAGAGAAATGGCGGGGTTGAGGGGCAGTCACTTACGGAACATGGCAAACATGTCCTGCGCATGGCGAGGGTTTCCTTGTCTCCAGGCCTCGTTGCCCAATGGATCAACCAGTCTCGATCCGTGGTTTCTCTGGTCGAATGCGACGGCGATCAGTCCCTTGACCGGACCAGCACCGGCGCGGCCTTCCTGGATGCGCTTGTTCCAATCCGCGATGGCCGCCGATGCGATGCCGGCCATACGCTCCTGCGTGGCGAGTCGGGGATGCAGCAACCAGAGACAGGCAACGTCTGTCGCATCTGCGGGGAGTTCTTCCAGGCCGAATACTGTCGTCAAGATCCCCGCAACGGGATATGTCTTGCGCGAGACCGTGGGGGGCGGGGCGGTCAGGCCGGTGTCGTAGGTCTTCAAAGGGTCGGTCATTGTCGCTTCCGTGTGTTTTTTCCTTTGGTATGGTTTGGTTGTTGCCCTGTATAGGAATCGCAGAAGGGTATATATCGGGTTGTGAGATGGAGGGGGGGGGAAGGAGCTAATCCCAGGTTATCAGACCCCAAGTAGCCGATATATATATCGGATCATCGTGTCAGGAACCGAGCTTATCGAGCGTCTGCTCCGAAGCCGAGGATAACGGAGCCATGTCGACTAGGATGGATCTAGTAACCTACCAAGACAGTAGCGATCTTTCCAGGGCCCTTTCCACGTGTGATCTACTCCGGAGTAGGTTGATAGAGACAGGGTCCAGGAACAATTGATTTGCGTCCGTCATGTCTCTGGCCTGAGTTACCTAAACATGCTGTATTGCGGATACCGTCACTCCTGCGGGTTAATTACCTGCGCCATGCGTACGGTAATTCCAGATACCTGAGGTACTGGACCTGAGGGACTGGGTACCTGGGTAAAACAAGGCGGTACTTTCGGGCCGCCGAAGACTCGAGGGTGGAAGCAGTACCTCTGCCCCCTGGAAAAGTATCGCGACGAGACGATGTTTGATTCAGCTGGCTGACGTACCATACCTGCAGGGTGAAGGAATCCATCCAACCTTGGAACCCGTCCAACTCGGCCGTTCCTGTTACTTCCCACCGCATGAACTGTCAAAGACCCTCAAAGTGAACCCAATTTCTCTGACTGACCAAATACGATTCATTTTTTATTACTGCCGGGATCGCCCACCTACGGAGTACCTACTTATCTCCCCCCTTTTCTTTGGGCTGGTTGGTTACCGACCAGGGAACACGCAGGTCTTCCTCTCCCACGCCAAAAAGCGGGCCTTCCGTCTGGTCTATGGGGCGAGACACACCGCGGTTAGGGACAGTTGCTGCTAACGCAACGCTCCTTTTACCTCCAAACGTCGTCGTCCCCTTTCATCCAATCGATCAAAACAAACTGCCCCTGCACGTGCGAGGATGATTGCGCTGTAAGGCATTCTTATGACAGTATCCTCTGATCTGTCCCTGTACGTATGCACGTCTAAGCCTCATTCCACCCTGACCTCGCCATGTCCGGCTGTTAAACAACATCCCTTCTTCCTAGTATCTGCTCCAACCATGTCCGACCCCCCGCGATTCCCCCGGTCAGAATGGTCCCTGGGCTGGACCTCGACTCCAGCATTAGCGATTCGAAGAGACCGAACCGCTGCAGGTGTCAAACGGCCCGAAGCTCGCATCCCCGTTTCCTTCTCCAACAGGACCGAAACACATCATCCGAGGCTCCGGAAGATGCGTCGGAGGCTATGCCCGATAACTTCGCCAATAAGCGGCAGCATAATACCACCGATGAGAACAAAGGACCCATCGGCGCAGAGGGGGAAAAGAAGCGTGGGAGCCGGGTCCCGGGGACCACAAGCCCAGGTCACTAGGTTCTCGACGACTGAACGACTCTACGGAGTACCCAAGGAAGCCCGCCAGCCAGAAGTCACAGCCTTCATACCCTCCTACGTCTGCGTCGCCGCGTCGCCCGAGCGTCCAATTCACCCGCGATGCGTCCGAAACCGAGCCCCCGACCGACCCAGTTCAATCCAAGCCCTCCTCGATCATTGGCGATGATACCGATCCCGCGCTGAAAGGCAAACAATCTCTGTTCACCAAATTAAAGGCCTTTGCTGCTTCGCCGTCATTCAACACCCACTCTCGCTCTGCCAGTGTTGCTACCATTGGGGACAGACAAATACAATCATGATATCTCTACCCCTGGTTCAGAAAGAGGCGAATTCCGGTTTCCGAACACCTTGCAGGAGGAGGGGAGTGACATTGATGCAGATGCGGAGGAAAGCGCCGGGGAACAGGATTCGCGCCGACGGAGGAAGAGAAAACAACCACGTCGACAGAAGGAGACTGATTCCGCGCCTCAGACCGAACCAAATACCCCAAAAGTCACAAGTCGGCCGTCCTTCCACTTGACCGGATCATTTGCCCCCTTCGAAAACTACCGCTCCAACTTTCTGTCGCGAAGGAGTACCACGGAATATCCCCAACAACGTGAGGGAGTGTCAGAGGACGAGGGCCGTGACCGTCTCAACAGGGATACCACTTGGAGACGACGAAGCGCCTGGCTCGCCAACAACCGCGCAATTACAACCGGGCGTCAAGGAGAGCAGTCGAACCAAGAGGATAAGCGACCTAGTAACCTTCGACGATTGACGGGTTCGGTGGTCCCTCCGAAAATTCAGAAGGCCTGGCGGCGCCCTGGCGGCGTCACCGAGCCGATCGCGGCTCCAGCCTCAGTGCCCAGCGATGGAGGCAAATTAAAGCTGGGTTGAAGCTGATCGGCCAGCGCCGCAAGACCGACAACACGGTTGACCATGCAAAATCGGCAGAACTGCTAGCTGAGCTGACTTCTGGGGTGCGGCCGCCTTGATCTTGGCTAGCATGTTCCAACGCGATGAGCATGGTAGCAAGCGAATTCCAATTCTTCTCGAGCAGGTGAAGGTCCGTGTCACCGATAGTAAGATTGATTCGCACTCCGGAGACCGCCATCTTGTGTTCCGCATAGAACTCGAGTACGGCAGTGGTATGACACGGATGAAGTGGATCATCCATCGGACGCTGAAGGACTTCGCCAACCTTCACCTGAAGTATAAGCTGCATTTCGGCACGCAAAAATACATCCAACTGCGGAACACCGAAGTTGGGCAGAATCTTCCACGCTTTCCTCGCAGTGCATTTCCTTATCTTCGCGGCGTCCGAGGCCTGGATAGTGATATGGAAGATGAAGAAGACGAGGGTGGCTATGAGACGGCCGCAGAGGCTACCAGTGGGACGAGAGAGCCGGCAGAAAACCGATTCGGCGACGGTCATCGGTTGCCATTTCACGGCGGCAGTCCACAGTCACGAACCCAGATGGCGAACCTTCAGGGCCAACAGAGGCGGGGATGGCTGCCAAGAGAGAACCCTATCCGGAAAGACAGAGAAGCTGGAGTCTTACCTGCAGAAACTGATTCGATTCTTGATCTTCAAGCCGGATAGCAACCGTCTGTGTAAGTTCCTGGAGTTGTCTGCATTGGGTGTACGGCTAGCGGCAGAGGGCAGTTATCATGGCAAGGAAGGGTATTTGATGATTCAATCGTCGAAGGGACTTGACTTCCGAAGAGTTTGACGCCAGCCATGGTGAAAAAGCGACATTCACCCAAGTGGTTCCTTGTCCGACATAGCTACGTTGTTTGTGTGGATTCCCCAGAAGAGATGAACATCTACGATGTCTTCTTGGTCGATCCGTTCTTCAAGCTTCAAACCCAGAAGATTAGCCTGCGCCATCAAAAGGCCAAGGAGCTTGCAAAGTCCGCAAAGAGTCAGCCAGACACCGCAGCACCATACACTGAAGCTCGAAAACTCCGAAAGAAAGATGAGACTATTAGCCCGAAACGAGCGCCAGCTTCATCAGTTTGAAGACTCGATCCGGTTTATGGTCAACAACACCCCTTGGGCAAAGTCAAACCGCTTCGACAGCTTTGCTCCAGTGCGTCAGAATTGCTTTGCTCAGTGGTTGGTTGATGCGCGTGATCACATGTGGGTTGTTTCTCGTGCTATCAACCAGGCTAAAGATGTCATCTACATCCATGACTGGTGGCTTAGCCCCGAGCTTTATATGCGACGACCAGCCGCCATCAGCCAAAAATGGCGTTTGGATCGCTTGCTTCAGCAGAAGGCTCGCGAAGGGGTCAAAATCTTCGTCATCATGTACCGGAACATCAACTCTGCCATTCCCATTGATTCGGAATACTCCAAGTTCTCCCTCCTCGATCTGCACCCGAACATCTTCGTGCAGAGATCTCCCAATCAATTCAGACAGAACACGTTCTTCTGGGCTCATCACGAGAAGCTGTGCATCATTGACCACACTCTAGCCTTCGTGGGAGGAATCGACCTCTGCTTCGGAAGATGGGATACCCCTCAACATCTCCTGACAGATGATAAGCCAACGGGATTCGAGACGCCGGATGGTCCTAAGGATGCGGACCATTGTCAGCTGTGGCCCGGAAAGGACTATTCGAACCCCAGAATCCAGGACTTCTATGAGCTCGACAGGCCGTACGAAGAGATGTATGACCGGAATGTTGTACCTAGAATGCCTTGGCATGATATTTCCATGCATGTTGTCGGCCAACCTGCCCGAGATCTCACTCGCCACTTCGTCCAACGGTGGAATTACATCTTGCGCCAACGCAAACCAACCCGCCCAACGCCGTTCCTGCTTCCTCCACCGATTTTGATGCTGCAGACTTGGAAGCTCTCGGCCTTGATGGAACCTGTGAAGTTCAAATCTTGCGCTCCAGCAGCTCTTGGTCCACTGGCACTTCGGATATCACTGAGCATAGTATCATGAATGCCTATGTCAAGTTGATCGAGGAATCCGAGCACTTCGTTTATATCGAAAATCAGTTCTTCATCAGTACCTGTGAAATTGATGGCAGGAAGATCGAAAACCGGATTGGTGACGCGTTGGTGGAGCGAATCACCCGTGCTGCGAAGAATAACGAGGCGTGGCGTGCGGTGATCATCATTCCACTCATCCCAGGTTTCCAGAACACTGTGGATAGTGAAGGAGGAACTAGTGTCCGCTTGATCATGATGTGCCAATATCGAAGCATCTGCCGAGGAGAAACGTCGATCTTTGGGCGACTGCGAGCCCTAGGCATTGAGCCTGAAGATTACATTCAGTTCTTCAGTCTTCGAGCTTGGGGCAAGATTGGTCCTCAAAAACAGCTTGTCACGGAGCAGCTCTACATCCATGCCAAGTGCATGATTGTTGATGACCGGGCTGCAATCATCGGGTCTGCAAATATCACGAGCGGTCCATGTTGGGATCACGCGACTCTGAGGTGGCTTCAGTGGTGCGTGATACCGATATGATCTGGTCTACAATGAATGGCCGCCCTTACCTTGTTGGCCGATTCCCACATACGCTTCGTATGCGTCTCATGAGAGAGCACCTGGGCATTGACGTTGACGAGTTGATGGAGCACTCGATGGCGACTGAGGAGGAGCTCCGACGTATCCAGATGGAGGAGGAAGGCTCGAAGCCCCCGCAGGATCGCGAGGGGCTCGATTCTGAATCCCTGATGCAAGATGAGCGGGATATGATGGAGCGTCGCCATCGTATTCAAGACGAATTCCTCTCCCGCTCTGAAGATATCCACAGCTTCAACCATGATGTTGACTGGGAGCAGGGCAACAACCCGAATCTGAAATCGAACAGGAAGCTCACTGCCGACGCCAGAGTCACATCCAACCCCGAGCACAAGAAGGATGTGGATGGCTTTGGCCCAGACAACCTCCACACGGCCATGGAATCTGGGCTCGGAGACGGCCGGGATTCCAAGGTCGTCGGGTCCCAAACGGAGATTCTGGTCTCCCCCATTGCATGTGAGGGTAGGGCACGTCTCAAAAACCAAACAGGTGACGCAACGGAGCAATCGGCGGAGCTTCGCCGAGGACAAGGATCCGAATCAAACATCAACGCTTTCTCCTGCCCAAGATGGGAGTCGGTCCCCATCGTGGAAGGCTTGCCCGGAGTCCGTCCATCCAGCTTTGGCTTCCGGTAATGAGACCGAGAGCAGTGGCAGTGGAGTCCCCATACCGCCAAAGGACAGCAAGCTGGACACGACCAAGTATCCTCATCCTCTTACTTCCGATATAAAACACATCTTCATCGACAAGGACTGCATGAGAGATCCCGTGATTGATCTGTTCTATCTGGATACCTGGTATTCGGTCGCTGACAAGAACACCAAGATCTTCCGGAGCGTCTTCCGCTGCATGCCCGACAGCGAGGTGAAATCCTGGAAAGAATATAAGGAATATACTGCCTACGGTGAGCGCTTCGCAGAGATGCAGAGTCAACACACTGCCAAGGCATTCCACCCCAGCCACCAGAGACAGACCGGGCCTCCCGGAGCTGGGGCTACACCTGGCCTGGGACTGAATGTCAAATCGCACCTCCTGCCAACGAGTCCTACTGCAGATACGCACTCACCAGTGGAGAAGCCAGACAACCGGACAGGCGATAGCACGCAACAGTCGACAAATCTGCCGCAATCTGAGCTTGCAAAACAAGAAACTCTCTCATCCATCGACGAGAAAGCAGCCATGAGAGCCCGTGAAGGACTGAACCCTGCAAGTGCTCATAATGGACGACACGATGATGGCGGATCATCAGGAGAAGATCTTGAGAAGCAACGCTCCGACCCAGCCTTTGTTGATTACTCGGATGCCTTGAACCGGAATGCCACCAGCCAGTCGAAGCGACGACGACGGAGGGCAACGACTCTTGGCTCAAGACGCGATTTCCATGCGGCGGATGAGATCATGGACAATGCCTCGAGCCGAGGATCTTCTGAACCAGGTCCAGGACACCTGATTCTGTGGCCTTATGATTGGTGGGTCCCCATTACTTCTGTTGATATCCGAATGACCCATGTTAACGTGATCTTTAGGCTTGAGAAGGAAGAACAAGGTGGAAACTGGCTCTACACTCTAGACCAGATCTCTCCGCTGGAGATTTAGTAAGTTTTCCCACCTGAGTGTGCATTGTTGAGCTCTCGCTTACCTGCGTCATAGTAATTAAATTGAGCACGTCTTGCCCCATACCCTCGCTCGGAGAGTTGCCGGGATGGGCTGTTGTTTCGTCCACCTTTCCCCCACGATACCCATCGTACTTCTATTGTTGATTGTCGTGACTGTACATTGCAGCTGTCTTCGGTCTCATAGCAAGCGGGCGTTCTATCAGAGCTGGTCTTCTGGCCACCACCATTCCATGTCTATAGTAGCACCGTTTCGTTCATTTCTTTAATTTCCTTCATGTTGATGGATTACAAGCTGCGAGATATAGTCGATGTTTATAGATCTTGGAACTAAGAGAATAAGTACATGGAGCGTTATTCTGTTGTCAGACGATTTGGAAGTATGTATGTCATTCGTTCTATTTGCAATGGACGTTTCTATTATTTATGTACAATCTAGCGCCTGTCGCATTCCCGTAAACCCCACCAGACTCAAGGGTCAACCCCTGACCAACGATCTGGGCACGCCTTTGGTGAAAAGCATCAAAATTTGCCCGAAGAGCATGAGTCAAGATACTACTATGCGTGGTGGATTGTACGGGCATGGCACTCTTCCAGGCGTCGAGCGACGCCTTCAAACGCTGATGCGCACGTGAAAATGCATCCTGGATCTCGCGGGTACGGGTGCAACCACGACCAAGGTCGTTCATATAATTAGCCGGGTCCTGCACACACAGGCGTCCAGTAGCAGGTACGTTGCGTCTGGCGGCGGCGGTTCTCTTCAGGTTGATGAGGGAGCGCTGACCACGCAGGTAGGCCGGGATGGTGTCGGGGCTGTAGCTGGCCGAGTCTTCTTTGACGGTATCGGCATTGAAGAAAGACGGCGGGTCAACGGAGACTCCGGTGGTTGCGAGGTCCATCTCAGTGCCGTATGCGCGGAGGATGGCAAGGAGTTGGGATCCCAGGTTGTTTTGGCCGTGGAACCGGCCGTGATTCATCTTGAGGAATGTCACCAAGAGCATGAGAAGAGCGTCTGACCTGATTCCGGCCTTGTGGCTGCCGTAGAGGCCATTGATCTCTAGGATCAGACGGGTGACCCTGTAGAGAGGTCGGACGGCGGGGTATTCGGCGTGGTAGTTCTGAATATACTCGATGGAGGATGGCAGTCCTTCACCGCAGGTTAGATGGACAGCGAGACCTGTGGGACGGTGCGTCGCAACGAGAGTGGAATTGCGCTTTCCAGATAAGTACACACGGTCCCAGGACGGATGCTGACGAAAGAGGTCTTTCGCGTTCTGCAGGATGTCCGATACTGCCCGAGCATCTGAGGGCGAGAGGCGCTTGGCTTGCGGATCTGCTCCAGGAATCGAGCGGAGTCTGGGACGGGGATGATGAAGTCCAGGTCTGAGTGGCCCAGTGCGAATCCTGTCCGTCTGGTTCCGATCATCAATGGCGCCTGTGGAGCAACATCTCGGAGGAGGCTTGTCACCTCGTACGTCACTTGGTTGATGGTCTGTTGTTCGGGGGAGTCGGGGCCAGGTACGTTTCCAGAGCGCGGATTTCAGCATCTAATTGTGTGAGATTATCCGATGGTATGCGATCTCGATCCAGGAGATGCATCCATGGAGATTGCTCAGGTTGCCGGCTCCATTCGATCTGCTGGGAGGGTCCAGTCGCAGGTTGGGAAGGAGGGGACCTGTGCCTTACTGCGTGTCGGTTAAATGTCTGGAATCGAGGCGCTGGCCGAGCAGAAGACGAGGAATCTGTGGATTCTTTCCTGGAATCGTCATCGGACTGGCGGACCGCACGAGAAGACGTCTGAGGATCTTTGGTGAAGACGCGTCGGATGAGGCCTTCTCGGTTGGAGGATCGATGGGACTCGAGGGTCTTTTCAAGGCTGTTCTTGAAGATGGCCGGTTCTCTCGCTCGGCGGGTAGAGGTTTGATGGAGACATCGTAAGGCGGATCTTCGGGGGTGTGAACGACAATGAAGCTGGAGTGGAGAGAAAGTGGAGAGAGCGGTGATGCTTGGACGAGGGATCACACGCATGGCTGCGCGCTCAATGGGACATGAGAAGCATTGCGAGTGGAGGGCGACCGGGCGGGGCATGTAAACCCAGCGGTGTTGAATGATGGTGGTGTTGGCAGTGTAGTATTATTTTGGGGGTGTTGAGGATGACGGAGAGATTTGCGATCTGCTGGAGCCAGTCACATGGGACCTCGCTGCCTCAGGCGATGGGAGTGACTCAGCAGAGGACCGGAGACGATCTATACGGAGTAGTAGAGTTCGATCTCATGCGTCGGGGATATCCTTGCGGTGAACCCTCGGCCGTTCGCTTCCAGGCAGGAAATTACCCAGCACCGCATCTCCGGTTCATCTTCGTGGATCCTAGCTTTCGAGCCATGAATGCCCCTCCTCCCCCCGCCACCGCCCTGGATGTGTTCTTCGGGCTCCGATCATGACGTATCTGGCCACACAGAGCAGGCACTCGCATGAGAGAGAGCGAGCGAGGACCCCGAGGATGCGGAGAACGAGGCCATCCAGCAGAGTAGAAATACCGGAACAGAGCCAGGAGGCTTCGATGATAGTTAGAAATGTACTCCGCCGTCGTCGGGTGTTACTGTCGGATTCCACGTTGGTGCCCATTGATTAATTAATTTCGGTGGATTCAGGCCTAATCGGAAGCCAAAGTCAGCCTCCGTGATCAGCTTGGAGGCAGCTCATTGCTCGTGGGTCTCCCCGTGAGCCGACCAGGGTTGATAAAAGGCCTCATCGGGGAGTTGGTCTGCGATTGAAGTTGGCTGGGGGGTCGCTGGCCAGCGCAAAGATAAGGACGGACGAGACTCGTCCTCACCGCCTGCCCCTCCTCCCGCCGCTCTCGCTCTCGCTCTCCCCCTCCGCTGCTGCTCTTCTCCCCTCCTCACGCCCTCTCACGTCAGTCTCACACCATCCCCATCGTTCTTCTTCCTTCTCCGTCCTCCTCCCGACTCAATTCCCCCTCCAGTTCATGACCTAGTCCCTCGCGGCCGCTGTCTTCCGTTTCCTCCGAGGTATAGTCGACCAGCTCCCTCGAGTGCATCACGGATGGTAAATAATTGAGCATGTGAACAGCACTCCCACGATATTAGAACATTCCTCAGCGATGTCTTGCTCCGACTGATCTGCAGCCATTTTTTTCTGGGTTGTCTTGGCCGATTGACTGGCCGATTGTTTGATCTGATTCCCGTTGCGTCGTCGTCATCACCTGTCTCGTCCGTTTCCGTCATGTCCTCCACAGCACCGGACTCTCCACCCACCGTCGTGCCCGGTGCCCAACCGGGAACCGTTGGCATTCCCCCGACCTGGTTATCTCCGGCACCGATGAGCAGACCGCCAATGCCTCTTCCATCTTCCCTCCCATTCCGGAGCACGAGAACTGCCGCCTCTGTTCTCCGCGACCTCCGCCGATCAGAAGCTCCCAGCTGCCGCAGACACCACACCACACCGGCCAGCCCAGCTCAGGCAGCCAAGGATGCAAAGTCGGGGATGGAACTCCTGCGTCGTCTAAGCCTCCACGGCACCCCCACGGTGTTGGAAGTGGATCCGCGGGAGCAATACCCAGGACTACAGCTCACCGGTCGAATCATTAGCGCGGCCTTCTGTATTCCGTACAAGCTTCACTACCGTGCAGGTGCGGATTGGGTATGCACACATTCACCCTTCCAATGCCATCCTCTACTGTTCTCCATTGTCTAATGCACGAGACCCTGAACAGGAGCTGAAACCTCGACCCGGCACCTCCGCGCTGTTTGATTCTTTCGCATACCTCGGTTCGGACGAGGCTCGATGGTCCCATACCCTCGTCGGCTGGACGGGCGAGGTGGAGCCAGTCGAAGAGGATGTGATACCCCTGAAGCAGATCCCCGTCAACACCAGTGCGAAACTCCCGGCCGCCGTGAATGGACCGAATTTGGTGTTGAACAAGGCGGCTGCGCCTGTACCCGTGGACGCTCACCAGCGGCCCCCCAGTCATCCGCTACTGGATGGGCTCAAGATTGGCAAAGATGACCGCGAGCGACTGGACCAGCAGCTGACCTCCGGCCGTTACGGCAAAATCTCCCCCGTGTGGCTGATCCCAGAGTCCGAGGTCCCGGAAGATACGATCACCCTAGAAGACCAAGGGCGATGGCGCCGATACGCCGAACGGGAACTGTATCCTCTGCTCCATTATAAGCAGCATGGCCCAACAGATGGTCGTTCAGAACGGGTCTGGTGGGCAGACTACGTGCGAATGAACCGACTCTTTGCGGATCGCATCGTCCAGGAGTACAGGGCTGGCGACATCGTATGGATCCATGACTACCATCTGTTCCTCCTGCCCAGTATGCTACGACAACGGCTCCCGAACGTCTATATTGGATTCTTCCTGCACGCTCCCTTCCCGAGTAGCGAGTTCATGCGCTGCCTGGCGAAGCGAAAGGAGGTGCTGACTGGCGTCCTGGGTTCCAACATGCTTGGCTTCCAGACTTTCTCCTATTCCCGTCATTTCTCCTCCTGTTGCACCCGGGTTCTTGGCTTTGATTCCAACTCCGCCGGTGTAGATGCTTATGGTGCCCATGTGGCCGTTGACGTCTTCCCTATTGGGATCGACGTGAAGGCGCTTCAACGGACTGCCTTTGGGTCACCTGATATTGAAAAAGCCGTGAACGGCATCCGCAAATTGTACGCTGGGAAGAAGATCATCGTGGGTCGGGATCGACTCGATAGTGTCCGTGGCGTTGCTCAGAAGCTGCAGGCCTTTGAGGCGTTCCTCGAGCGATACCCGGAATGGCGTGACAAGGCTGTGCTGATCCAAGTAACGAGCCCGACAAGTGTGGATGAGGAGAAGGAGGAGAACAAGATTGCTGGCCAGATCTCCAATCTCGTCTCCACGATCAACGGTCAATATGGCTCCTTGAGCTTCTCCCCGGTCAAATACTACCCCCAGTACTTGTCCCAGCATGAGTACTTTGCCCTGTTGCGAGCGGCGGATGTTGGTCTGATCACCACCGTCCGTGATGGTATGAACACAACCAGTCTGGAGTATATTATCTGCCAACAACACAACCACGGCCCGTTGATTCTCTCGAGTTCTCGGGTTCTCGGGTACAGCGGGTACTCTATCCAGTGCCATTCACATCAACCCTTGGGATACTGCCGGGGTGCAGAGCCATTAACGAGGCTCTGACGATGCCGGCCGATCTGCGGCAGATGCAACATCAACGGCTCTACAAGCATGTTACTACGAACACCGTTTCCACTTGGTCCAAGCAGTTCCTCAGCCGCCTCTTGACCAATTTGTCCTCCTTTGACCAATCAGTGGCCACCCCCGCGCTTGATCGCGCCAAGTTACTGAAGCAGTATCGCAAGGCGCGGAAGAGGTTGTTCATGTTCGACTATGATGGGACATTGACTCCCATTGTCAAGGATCCACAAGCCGCGATTCCTTCTGACCGTGTCCTGCGGACCATCAAAAGCCTGGCGGCCGACTCGAACAATGCAGTCTGGATCATCAGTGGTCGGGATCAAGCATTCCTCGATGAGTGGATGGGCCATATTCCCGAATTGGGCCTGAGTGCAGAGCATGGGTGTTTCATTCGTAAGCCGCGATCTGATGACTGGGAAAACCTCGCAGAGCGATCAGACATGGGGTGGCAGAAGGAAGTGATGGAAACCTTCCAACACTTCACGGAGCGTACTCAAGGCTCTTTTATTGAGAGAAAACGGGTGGCCTTGACATGGCATTACCGACGCGCAGACCCGGAGTATGGTGCCTTCCAGGCTCGCGAATGCCGCAAGGCATTGGAGGATACTGTGGCCAAGAAATGGGATGTGGAAGTCATGGCTGGTAAAGCCAACCTGGAAGTTCGACCGACCTTTGTTAACAAGGGATTCATTGCCACTCGACTTGTCAACGAGTATGGGACTGGCCCCGGGAAGGCGCCCGAATTCATCTTTTGCTCCGGGGACGACTTCACGGATGAAGGTATGACCTCTCTCGTCTCCCTGACTTACTACTCGTTCTAAGCCACTAACTTGGATTACAGATATGTTCCGCGCTCTTCGCAATTTTGACCTTCCGAAGGACCACGTCTACTCGGTGACTGTCGGTGCCAGTTCCAAGCAGACCGATGCTAGCTGGCACCTCCTGGAGCCAGCGGACGTCATTGAGACCATCTCGATGCTCAACAACAGCTCTTCGCAAGAATACTGGAGTCAATGATATCAGCGTCACCTCTCTCCTCTTTAGGCACTGCGTGCTGGGAGAGGAGATAGAAGCGCCGCTAGTTACATTCATCAATATATATTACTTCCGATTATATTTGTAGGGCGCAGCAGGGGCTACGATGTTCTGACGGGGCGGATTGTTAGATGGCGTCATCATGTGAATTGGCATGGAAATCATATTCATCGGAGGAAATGCCGTTGAATTAGCGAGGTTGCAGCATAATTTAATGGCCTAATCTGTGGTTTTTTCTTTTTTTGCTATCTTGATTGCTGGCTGCACACATCACGTTTCTCATTTTGAGTTTTATGCCATAGACGAGCTGAGCGAGCTGGTACAGAAGAAAAAGCCTAGACAATGATAGAGAAAATTTGTCGTATCCTGCCTTACTTCCTGGTCCATAGGCACGCCGTGAGTCAAATCCTTGTCCCATGGTTCCTGTGTCGTTTCACAACCGTCATGATTAGTAACAGAACCTCGACTCCATGCAGGCTGCAACACACGCATAATTGCCCGACGTCCGTCCTGGAGATAAGCAGTGACAATATACATACATAGGAGGGATCAGGGTCAGTCTTCACCCGCCATCTGTCCGTCCGATACTCCACTCAGCACCTGCATCTCTGGAGAAGGACACCAGCGCAGCATGGGGTAGAGTCCAAATTGCGGAGTTGGAGGGACTCCTCCCCGGGGCGGGTCCACATTCGACCCAGACAGCGGCGACAGCGACGGCAACAAAGGAAGGGAAATGCTCAAGTCAAGAATTGGCCAAATGTGGCGGCGAGCAGCCAGCCGGCCCAATAAGCCCCTGATGGCCACGGATCGTCGCTGTTAGCTACAGTAGTTTCACGTTCTTCGGATGGATCGGTTGAGCCGAGTGCTGCATGGACGAGTGATTCCTGCTGGCGCTGGTGCAGCTCGGTCTTCTGTGCGAGTGAAGCCCACCGATGGATCTGACCCGACTTTTTTCCCTTTAATAATGCTCATCGGGGCCCCGCAGTGACCGCGCGCGCCCTACGAAGAACAGGGGGAAAATTTTTAACAGTGCAGTAGATAAGACTCATTGCTCCGGGTGTGATTCATCGGGTGCAAATTTTCTCTCTCTCGTTCTTGAAAAAAAGCCGGGAATATCTGACTCCTGTTTGAGCGGCTTCTGGGACTGACTTGTTCACCGCATTGAACGCATTGAGGAACCTGACTGAGGGGTCTTGTTTCCCTGTTGTGGCTATTTCTTCCTGATCTTACTTGTCTTTTGTCTTGTCTGGCCCGTTCCTGAACAGATCCTGTCATTGTATATCGTGCCTTGACCTTACGGCGGTGTCGTCTCTCCAAACAATCGGTTTCGTGACTAGATTCTTCCATATACGTTTGATTTGATGCGATTGTGCTTTATCTGTGGTAGCCCACTCGAAGAAACTGCTAGGCCAGGAGCAGACGCGCAAACGATTCGACATGGCGGCAGGCCAGCCTTTAGACAGCCATCCGAATGATGTCGCCTCGTCAGACAGGGAAAAGAACAACGATGTCGACCTGAACGAAACGTCGAGTGACGACTTCGCCCCCATCGAGACCGCTCGAGACGAAGAAGAGAGATGTGAGCAGACACAGACGAAGGAACTCTCCCGGACGCCATCCACAGTCAGCCATGCCGGCGCTCTGGCATCGAGGACATTGTCGCTGGTCCGCACGCGCGAATCCGGCAAGGCCATCGGCCCTCCTCCTGATGGAGGGTTCAAGGCGTGGTCGCAGGTCGCACTGGGCCATTTCGTCATTTTCAACACCTGGGGGTATATCAACAGCTTCGGCGTCTTCCAGAGCTACTACACAGAAACCCTAGGACGACCGCCATCAGACATCTCCTGGGTTGGAGCATCCAGATCTTCCTACTGTTTTTCGTCGGCACCTTTTCCGGCCGTGCCACCGACGCTGGGTACTTCAAGGCGGTTCTGACGACTGGGGCCGTGCTGGAGCTCTTCTGTATTTTCATGACATCCCTGAGTACCGAGTACTGGCAACTGTTCTTAGCTCAGGGTATTGGGCAAGGATTGGGTTGCGGCCTCATGTTCTGCCCCACTATTGCGCTGATTGCCACATATTTCACCGAGAAGCGGGCAATTGCCTTGGGCATTGTGGCATCGGGGTCTGCGACGGGAGGTCTGGTCTTCCCCGCCGTGGTGATGCGCCTGCTCCCCCGCGTCGGGTATGGATGGACGATGCGCACGCTCGGCTTCATCTCGCTCGGCACGCTGATCCCCTGTCTCCTCTTTCTGAAGCAGCGACTCCCGCCGCGCCGGAGCGGGCCTCTTCTCGAGCTTGCTGCGTTCAAGGAGGTGCCGTATACATGCTTTGCGCTGGGGATGTTCCTGAACTTCTGGGGCATCTATGTCAGCTTCTTCTATATTGGCAGTTATGGTCGCGACATCCTTGGCGTGTCGCAGTCGACCTCGATCAATGTTCTTCTTGTGATGAACGGCATCGGCTTGATCGGCCGTCTGATTCCGAATCTAATGGCTGACCTGTACACTGGGCCGTTGAACATGTTGATCCCGTTTAGCCTGGCCACTGGGATAGTCGCCTTCTGCTGGTCGGCAGTGCATGATCTGCATGGTTTGTACATCTTCAGCGCGTTCTACGGAATTGTCGCAGCGGGCATCCAGTCTCTCTTTCCCGCAACACTGAGCACCCTGACAACCGACTTGAAGAAGACGGGTGTGCGAATGGGCATGGTGCTGAGTGTGGTGGCCGTGGCGGCGCTCATCGGTTCCCCATCGCGGGTGCTCTGATCCAGCACGACGATGGCGAGTACCTGTATGCGCAGATGTTCATGGGCAGTGCTATCCTTGCGGGGACGATTACCCTCGTTGGAGCGCGGTTGGCCAAGTTGGGATTTGTTTGGCAGCGGGCGTGAGTGAGCATGGGTCATACAGGAGACAACCCAACACTATGCATCGAGGTTCTGAAAGAGACATTAGCCCAGTCCTTACAGCACGAATATGCACCATCATAAGCCCCCGTCTGGGCTACTCAACCGGCTCATCTGCGCCATGGGTCGATGC
This sequence comes from Aspergillus micronesiensis, assembly GCA_039763685.1. Taxonomy (NCBI): domain Eukaryota; kingdom Fungi; phylum Ascomycota; class Eurotiomycetes; order Eurotiales; family Aspergillaceae; genus Aspergillus; species Aspergillus micronesiensis. The sequence continues at coordinate 429,245 of JASHHO010000043.1, read as the reverse complement.
ACGATCGAACGCCTGTTCAGATGTGCTAGGATGGATCTGATTCCATTGTCGATACCGATCGAGGGTATCAGCCGCGAAAGTACAAGCTTCTGGCGTCTGCAGTGAAGGAGTCGATGGGTGCGGGGTGGAAGGAGGGCGAGGAAGTCATCTAATATGTAGAACGACGATAGAGCGTAATCGAGGACAACAATAATATTAATAGTATATCGATTTCTTGATCGGGAGGCGGTGAGCTGCTGCCTGAGGCGGCGCGGGGCTTCTTTTCCCCCGCCAGACAATCGGATGAATCAATCACCAGCACCAAATTACTCACATCCTCCACAGCCCAGTCATTCGGTCCTTACCTTGCCTCTATCTTGGCTCATGGACTTGCCCTTTCCCCTCGCGTGACTTTCATAGACCTGGTACCGATCCTCCGTCTTCCCCTCACTCGTACCCCTCCATGTACACAATCTAACCTCGTCTATCTAGCTCTCCCGTCACCGACTCCAACCTCATAAACCTACTCCACCTACTACCACTACATCATGGCGCCTCGTGGTCGCGGTGGAAAGTTCTCCAAGCCCAGCGAGGAGGTACAGAGCACCCGACCCTCTGAACGAACATAGTCACTAACTGGAGCATTGTACAGGCGGGAAGCGTTTCAGTCGGGATGTCCAGCCCGTCGACAAGGATGGTAACTCTGTCTCTCTGTGGCGCGTATGCATCCCCTCATAAGCTACCTCATAAGCTGTCAAACCAACCTAATCAACCTGGCTCAAACCCATAGGACCGCGAAGATGACATCCCATCGTCAGGGGCGGAGGAAGAATCACAATCCGACTCCGGCAGCGAAGAAGACGAATCCTCCGAGGACGACGGCGCACCGGGTCCCATCGTCCGGGCCCGCAGGAGGCTCATCATCAGCCGCCGCAGAAGCCGAGATGACGCGGGAAGAGCGCCGTGCAGCCGCCAAAGCGAAGAAGCTGGCCGCGATCGCGAAACGCAATCAGGTGAAACCGGGCGACCTCCCCCCTCCTCCGACGAGGAGTCCGACGATGGCGCAGATGACGAGCTCCTCCCCGCTAACCCCAATCACACGGCCAAGTCTCGATCGCAGCTGACCGCCGACCAGTCGGAGGCTCCCAAGGTGACCGCCGGACAGGAGCTGTCGCGACGGGAGCGTGAGGCTCTTGAGGCGCAGCAGGCGCGGGAACGGTACCTGAAGTTGCACGCGGAGGGCAAGACGGAGGAGGCGCGGTCCGATTTGGCGCGTCTGGCGCTTGTGCGTGAGCAGCGGGAGGCGGAACGCGCGCGCAAGGAGGCTGAGAAGGAGGAGAAGGCGGAGCTGGCGAAACAGCGGGCGGCGGAGTTGCAGGCCAAACTGGCTGGTAAGGGTGGGAAGAAGAAGGGTGCACCGAAGAAGAAATGAGCGAGCGTGGTTGATAGATCGTTTTCTACACCCGGTCTTCCTTTTGATTATACGATATCGACATGAATGAACATATAAATCACAACATATCTTTTCTGCTTTTGTTCATGGTTGTATTCTTCGGAACGGTGTTTATTGGACGGACAGTTTCGCCTACATAGCCGCATGTGGATTGGATGTTGCATACCCTCGAGTCAACACCGGACCGAGACCACTATTTATAACTCAAAGCTATACTGTACATTAGGGTGAATAAAGAGCATGCAATGATATATGCAACCGTGCGCCATGTCCTTGGACATCATCAAGACGAAAAAGTATCAATCAGCTCATCATAGAAAGCAAAAGTAAACCCAACAGATTACCATGTGCACCAGCGCCATACTGTGAGATCAATGAAAGGGATGGGGGTGGGGATAGAGAGGTAACAGTCGAAAAGGGCCCGAGAGCTTGGTCTACTGCACCGAAAGCGAAGGGCGGACGAGAAGGGGAAAGACGTATCAAACGCCCCAGAACAGCCCCTCGACACTCCGGCCTTGGGCGACCAGACCCCATCCGGCGATGAGGCTCACGAGCCATAGGATTGCGAAGACGAGGATGGGGAGCAAGAGCAACTCGGTGTTATGGAGGAACGGCAGGGCGTTATATCCCAGGAAGGTGATGTACGTGTAGTACGTCAGCGCTGACAGGTACAGCGTATTTCCTAGGAACGTGGCGAGGAAGTTGCTCGTGCGGGTGAGGAGAGGCAAGAGGAGGAACTGAACCACGTAAAGGTGGAGGTACAATGGGAAGAAGGCCCGATTTGATACCTAATAGAGGTCAGAGGTCAGTCAGAAGGCCCCGCCGTAACATACGCCTTCGTCGGGGAGAGGAAGAAGCTCACATCAAAGCAGTACCCAAACTCGAGCTGTTCTTTCTCTCCTGGCTGCATGAAGAGCCCCTGTGCCGCACCGCGCCTCCGCCCGCGCGCACCTCTCAGTCCGGTGAGAGATGCAGCGGCTCCATTGGGACCAAATAAGCGGCCGATGACGAAGTAGCCTATCGTTGAGATCAGGAGCGACGATCCGATGAAGTGCACGAAGATGAAGAGCAGGGACAGGCGGACGATGGACCCGAAGGATGGCGCATAGGCGAGGCCCCATGCGAGAGCCGTCAGAAGGAGAAAGAAGGAGAGGAGGTAGGTGAAGGATGGATCGGGGCGGTGCCAGGTGTTTTTGGTCTCTGCGGTGAAGGGTCAGAACGGCTGCGTCGGAGGGGAACTGGGGCGGAGATGGTTCCCCGACACGTACGTTTCTGTTCGAGGACAACGTCAGCAAAACTGGAAATAACTTCTGGGACACCCGCGAGAGCTTAACTTACATGATAATAGATCGACTTGAAGACTTTCTTGGGCGCGATCAAGAGTGATGTCATCTCCCAGATGGCCATCTCAAAGTCCATTTGCGGGAACTTGAACATCCTAAAACAACACATCACAACAATCAGCCACCGCCCTCAATGATCACCCCTGGACCGCGGAGGGCTCTTGGAACGGGACCCGCCCCCCCCCGGACGAGGGGAATCTAGAACGCTTCGCAAGTGATCCGCCAGAGATCCCCACCTTTTGAAGAAACGCGGCATCCGGATACTGGATCCGCGGCTGGCTGGGGTGGTGCCGCCGAAGTTCGCTGGGCTCGCATGCTGGCGGGGAACGGATATGTGCGGATTCATGGCGTGTTATGAGGGTTCAAAAGGGCCCTGGTGGTCGGGGGCAGGCGAGAGGAAGAAGAGGTCATGTAATTTGGGGGCGCGTGGAGTTCTTGGTCATCGAGGAGGGGAGGGCAGTTGGCAGGTGAGTTGCGATAGGGATTGCGGTGTTCGCGATTGAAGTTCCCCGAGGCCCTTATGTCATCATCCGCGGCCAACTGGCGACCGGGTCAACGTCCGGCCGTTCATACTGTTTTGTTCCCTTCTGCGGAGTATGGCAGTGTTATTCGCACATAGTTACGACCTCCAGGCATGGGAGGTCTTTTCGAAACGACCTTTTGTATCCAGTTATCTCTACAACACTGTACATGGACAGCGACCATCCTCAGCCTCCATCGGTAGCACTCCCGCAGGAGGACGCTAGGTGCGTCTGACGCAGCTGGTTACACACAACCAGGATCCCATCTGCCTTTGGAATGCCTTGTTGCTGCCGATCCTCTTGCCTGTGGCGATAAGAACCTGAAAGGGGCTGCCCAGATGGAAGTCCGAATGTTTCCAGAAGATGGTTCACAAGGCATCGGCCCATCCTGGTCGTCTACGTAGGTCAGACAATGTCTGGATGTCTATTTGAGGGCGAATGCTGCAATCCAGATCCTTCCAGCCATCGGCAAGCCAGGATTACCTGGTTCGATGTTCCCTCCACGGTCAAGTGCCGAAGTGATGTGCAGTCGGGAGGGCCAGAGAGTTGGGACCTGTCACATCGGCTGTTCCATGGGTGAACCACCCCCATCGGTCTGGGACGGTCGTGACAAGAATCAAATTCTCCGGCGTGCTGATGATCAACTTGATACGCAGCGTGAGACCTCCACTGGGGGGGAGGGTTTCCCCATGCGCGGCCGGTCGTCTCAGCAGAGTGGACCTGCAAGCCAAGTGGAGTGCGAGGCTAGCTAGAACTTGCTCGGACTGCGTCTCCGGCGTGCAGGCATGCAGCCGTGACCCCAGTGACCCCAGTGACCCCAGAAAAAGTGACATGTTGACAGGATGGAGGCCCTGGTTTGTGTTGGCGGCATTGTTGGGTGGGTTGGGCGTAATTTGTCATTTGGGTGAGCTGGACCGAATCTGGCGGTCTTTCTTTTGTTCCCTGAGGATTCGACGGGACGGTCAGACCGGTTGTTCCAGGCCGATGGGACGATGAATCGCTGGCGAAACGGCCAGCTGAGGAGAACCAAGCGCGAGGTGAGGTGGCAGCAAAGCAGGAACGGCGGACGGGGGAGCGACTAGTGGACGAGCAAGTTGCGTGGCGGCCACTAGTGCGGCTGGTCCCCTTCAATAGTCCCTCTGCCAGACTTGCACGATTAATTAAGGCACCTCATCTAATTGAATTCCTCCCCCGTCCACTATCCTCCCTCTCGCACCACCGCCATCGTCCTCTACCCACCGTTCGTCGGGCGAGTCCGTTCCTGAACTGGTACCTGAGCGGAACCAGCGATTAATCTCCGCCGTCCCTTGGTTCGCTCGTTCCCTTGTCTCTGATCTTCTTTTGTCCGTGTCTCTCCCCCTCAAAACCTCCCCCTTTCATCTTCGGGGTCTTGCTCAGTCCCTCCCTCGATCCCCATCCCGCGCTACATGGGTGGCCTTCCTCCGTCGCTTCCCTTTCTCAATTGATTCTCCCGACAATCCTTCGGTCTCATTCTCGTCGCCGTCCCCCCTGGACACCCCCCTTACGCTCACTCCGCACCTCATTCCTCCCTCCCCCCGGCCCTCCAATGACCGCGCAGTGACACATACCTGCTCGGCATTTCGAGATATAAGCCGTTCATTCCTGACGGGGAGTTGGGCCCTTAGCCTGTCTGCCTTGGAACACCGGCGGCCCTCGCAGGTGGATGACGAGCCCTCGTTGCAAGCGACATTCCTTCGACAACTAGCGGGAGCTCCTCGCTGGCATTGACGTGACGGCCACGAGCGCACCGGCCTGCGCGCCAGAGAAATTTACCACCCCGGTGGATCGGTTGCTCCTCCACTCCCATCGAACCGCCGGAGCGACGACCCGCTCAGGCTGCCGAAGGAATGTCTCCAGCATACGACATGGATCCAAACATCTCCCCTCCGCGGACTCCTCCGGCCGCGGTGAACTATAAATCCTCCAGGCGCCATCCTCGTCCGTCGGTCCGGGAGACCTTCCTGGATGATTTCAACCCCACCGACAACACAAACAGTAGCAATGAGTCGGGGGACGAGCGCGACCCCCACGATCTGTCGCTGTCGCCCAAACATGCGGCTCGCACCTCCATCGTGGATAACATGCTTCTCTCCCTAGACCAGTTCGCCTCCTCCGGTTCTGTGCTTGACGACTATCGCCTCTTCAATTCGGTGTTCGAATCCGACCTGTACAGCCGCAAGTCCCAAGAATCCAGCGCCCAGATCGCTATCGCGGCCACACCTTTTCCTCCTCTGTCTCGTCCGACATGGACTACAATCCCGACGACATCACCCGCCGCTACGGCACCCACCAGCCGCGAACTCGTCGGAGTACCAGCAGCTCGAACTATCACTCCAGTCTGCGAAGATTCGGGAGCGCTCGCAGCCGGGAAGGTACCGGCTCGCGGGGCCAATTGTACGATTATCGACAAGGGGCCACGGTGTCGGGCTCGCGGACCGTGCGGAAGAGTAGCAAGGGGAGCGGTTCATCCCCGATGGATTTTGGGCCCCCACTGCTGAAGAATCGCGTCGACTCGACCACCGAGCGGCGTTCGGCGAGCTTCGATTACGGCACTCGAGCTCCCTTCGTCCCCTTCTCGCAGAGCACGGAGTATGATCCCCTGTCGTATGATGAACTGGATGCAGCGCCCCCCCGAGCGTCCCTGCGGGCCCACGGAGATATCACTCCCCGCCGCAGGAAGAACCACCAGCAACGACAATGAACCACCAGTCATCGCGCACCCCCGTTGCATCCCGCCGAAACAGCATCAAATCGTCCCGAGCCAATCCGCCCCGAAAACCTCGACCGGAGAACCTTGGCCCCGCGGCCCTAAGACCGCGAGAGAAAGACTCGTCTGCCCTGGATGATTCGGGACTTGACCCTCCTCCTGCCATTCCGGCTTCCTTGGACCCTCCCGCACCAAGCCCAACGATTTCGTACAACAAACCGACCTTTCCCGTACCGGCCGACCCAACCCCGACGAAGGAGCGCCCAGGATTCTTCCGACGGGTGTTTGGATCGTCGAAACCCGCGACGACTGCGACGACGGCACCAGCGTCAACAACGTCGGAACCAAGCTCCGCCGATATACCCTTCGCTCAAGAGAATGACACCAAAGATTTCCATGCGCCTAGTGCAGCCGTGAAAGGGCGAAGGCAGCCCTGAAGAGCAGTGGATCGGGTGCCAATTCGGGCCGCGAGGGTCCCCCTCAGGTGGTCAACAAAAAGTCCTCGTTCTTCCGCCGGCGGAAGAAGTCGGTCGTGGAAAACGTGCCACCCCCGATTTTGCTGCCCCAAGAGCTTGGCCCCAAGGCCATGGACATCGCAAAGCCGGAACCCAGCCCCGTGAGCAGCTTACGGCGGGTGATGAATCCATATCTGGATTCTGTCGTTCCGGCAACAGGGCCCCCAAGCACGCTTCCGAATTGGAGCGTCAGCTCTGGGGACGGCGAGAATAAGAACGGAAACGCTCAAGGCCCAAAGCATCGCCAAAGCGCGCTTTCTCCCCACGGGGCTTCAAAATCCAAGTACAGCCTTTACCCTGATATATCCCCAAGTAATGCCCATGAGACATCGTTCTTGGGTAACATCAGCGGCGATGAGGAATCTGTCCCGAAATCCAGTGACGTGGATCTGACATCCTCGTCTGCCGAACAAGTGCAAGATCCCCCCGCCAGGGACGGTCTCGGCCTTCGTGACTATGAGATTAACAAGCTCGAGAGTCCTGTGGATCCATCGCCCAGTCGCCTAACTCCTCAGGATAACCTGGGCCAGCGTTGTCCCCTGTTGTCGAGCATTTCTCTCAGAAGAGTCTGTCACCCGTTGAAGGCCCCGGGGATACGCTTCGAACAGATTCAGCCACCCCAGCCGACGCCCAGGGAATATCTGAACGAAGCCCGAGCGAAGGTCAACCGGAAGGATCGAGCAAGGCGTCTACCCCTCTCGTGGGGCCCAACCCGTCTCCCAAGCCGTCCGCCTCGGAAGCGTCGAACTATTTCACTGCAACCAACACTCCGGTAGCCCCGTCCACAGAGCCGGTGGCCGTGGACATGCCCGAGATCACAACCGATGGTCCCGATGTGTCGGATGATGAGCCAACCGCTGAAAATAGAGAACAAGCGCAGATGCTTTTTGATAGTCAGGACCAGATCGTTGGCAACGAGCCTGCTGCCGCCTGGCTTGGCGACCCAGACCGTATTGTCATCCGCAGAGCCTACATGGACCTGTTTGACTGGTCCAATATGAATATTCTGGCATCGCTCCGTAGCCTGTGCAATCGGCTCGTTCTCAAGGGAGAGTCTCAACAAGTGGATCGGGTCCTTGATGCATTCTCCACCAGATGGTGCCAGTGCAACCCCAATCATGGCTTCAAAGCTGCAGGTATGTTTACTCTTCTTCGCCTCACTTACGGTGTTAACAGGCTCTTTCCCTTGTTTTAGATGTGGTGCACACGATTTGTTACTCGCTTCTTTTGTTGAATACGGACTTGCACCTTGCGGATATCGAACAGAAGATGACCAAGAACCAATTCGTTCGTAACACGATGCCCACAATCACCGAGTCGTGTGGATGCGACCTCGGATAGACCTGAAAGCTTGCTTGCGAGTAGCCGGACCAAAACCTCGACTCAGGATTCCATCTCGTCTCCCACGGATGAAGCTGACCGGCCCCCAATACACCCAAGCTTGTCAACCGTCTCTCTCGAACCGACCTCTCCGTCAAGCTGGCCGGCGATCCAGACAGCATCACTGGGCCCTTGGTCAGTGCACCCTTCCATGGCACGATGCGAGCCTGGGAGCAACAGATTGAAACGGTCCTGCGCGACTTCTATTCCTCCATTCAAAAGCAAAGGCTACCCTTGCATGGCTCTCAGCCGGAGAAAGAAGGTGGCCCGATGGCCAACAGTCTGTTGGGTCCCAATCCTCCCAATGGGTTGCGCCGAAGTCCGAGTACGGTCAGCAAGAGCGGCTCGGATATCTACCCGCGCGGCCGCTCTGCCGATTCTCGCTATGGGACTGCTCGTTGGTCTTCCAAGCCCCGATCCCGAGCGCGACTCTATCCCCCCTCCACTATGGGTTCCAGTCGCACCAGCCTGGATGACCAGTCTTCGTTGTGGAGCCCATCCGGTTCCAGCACCTGGAGTAAGTATTCTCTCGGTAAATTGACCTCGGCATCGGTGGATTCATTTGGTTCAGAGTATATGCGAGGCGACTATCAACAATCTATTGGATTCGCCAATGCCCTGAGCCAGGCCATCATCCGCGAGGACACCGCGCATTCCATTGCCAGCACGGAGGATCCGGAGCGCACCACACCACTGCTCGAAGACGAAACACTGCAACTCGCAGGCGCCCCCTGGGCGAAGGAAGGGAGCCTGAAGCACAAGCATCATCTGGACTCGGTCGACAAGAGAGCGAAGGACCGGAACTGGAATGAGTGTTTTGCTGTCATCCAGCAGGGTTGGCTTCGACTCTTCTCATTCAACTCCAAAACCATCAAACAAAAGAACAAGCGGCAGCATGGCGGTGTTGTGGTGGGAGGGGCAACTGGACGGAAAATGCCGAAGAAATCTGGAAGTTCCTTCTGCGTCAGACGATTGCCAGTGCGCTCCCTCCGCCGGGATATTCGAAATCCCGCCCGCATGTGTGGGCTTTGAGCTTGCCCACCGGTGCCGTCCACCTCTTCCAGGCCGGGACGCCGGATATTGTACGTGAGTTCGTCTCCAGTGCCAATTACTGGAGTGCGAGACTCTCCAAGGAGCCTCTCATTGGAGGTATTAGCAACATCGAATATGGCTGGAGCGACGCGGTGATCAACAGTGCCTTGATCTCGAGTGATAACAACCGGTCTCCTCCATCCGCTTCTGGCCCACGTCCCAGCTTGCAGAGCTCTATTCGCAGCTCTATCGATCAGCAGGGAGGGTTCGACCGAGACTCCCTGCGGACCGCGTCCATATCAGTGATTGGGCTCCGCCCCAGCAGAGTATGGTCGCATCTCACATGGCAGAAGCCGAGCAACTGAAGGCACTGCAGACCTATGTGAAGAATGTGGAGGATGAGTTGCAGCGCCACAACGAACTGCGTTCTGCCATGATGCTCGCCTTCTCCCCACGACACCCTAACGCTGCCAAAGCGATGTCGAACTGGGAGCGGAAATCCTCGTACCTGCTGCGAGAGATTGTGAAATTCCGCACGTACATTGATTCGCTGCATGGCGCGTTTGGAGGTGAAAAAGAAGATTTATGCCAGCCGCGAGGAGGACGAATCCGTGGAGTGAGCCGGGATATTAAGGAGTCCAGATGGTGACTCCCTCTTTTCTCTTTTTTTTCTTTCTCTCTTCTATTCTTCTTATGATGCCCGCGTGGATGGGTTCATGTCGATTGCTGTTTACTTTTTTCGGTTGATGGGCATACCAGGGTCTGAAGCGACCTTTCCCACTTTCTACTTCTCTGTACTTTATTTATGCTTTTCTGATGAGACATATGGGTATTACGATACAGTTCCATTATTATTATTACTGCTATCAATTCATTCTCTTGGACGTTAATAACCTTTATGATAATGGCTGTCGGAAGAATCGAATGTGATACCTGACTGTGGTTCTGATTGGCTGAGCACGGGGGTAAATAACAGTGCCCGATCGGGCAAGGCGCGAGGGAGGTCACTCTCCGTCACTTCCCACTTGACTTGCTTTCACTTGCGGTCTCTCTCAGGCCTCACGTCCCATGACATTGCCCTCGTCAGCCGGTCTCCTTCGTGCCAGGGCTTTTCCGGAGCCTCCATCTGAGTTCTGCCCCTGGGTACCGAAACGAAACACCAGCAAAGCTCAGATCTTTGTGGAGGTTAGCCAGAGACCCCGACGCACGCAAGGGTTGGTGGCAGTCTAAATAACTTAGCCCGCCACACTAAAGTCCTGGGCTCACTGGCCAAGTGGGTAGGCAACGCCCCTGCCTCACCACGCTCATTTGCTGGTGGGAGGCTGATGATCGAAGCTGCAAGTGGAGCAAACAAACAACTCCTCCCACGCCCAGACACCCCGTCACCATGTCGACCGGCTCCGCCCAACCGCCGCGATCCTCACTCAACCATCTCCATGCGAACGACTTCGCGCTCCGCCCGCGCAGACACTCCGCCTTCTCCTTTGCCAGCGACCTAGAATCCGACGACGACTATTCGCAATTGGTGAGCGATTACGGCGCACCGCTCGATTTCATGGTGGAGGAGGACGCGCGGGGAAATTTCCCCCCAAACAACATGGACAACACGAGTACCAGTCTCGACAGCGCAAGCCACACTCAGGACGACACAACCCTCGACACCCGACACGATGACCACCAATCGACCTTTACAGCTGGCAATACCGATTATGATGACTCGACCGCTTCCTTAACCCTTCCTCCCTTACCCGACAATGATGACAGTAGCCTCTATCTTCCAGCGACGATGGCGACCGCGAGCGCATGGATAACCAAACATTCATGGAAGAGAAGGAAATGAGACGGAAACTCATGGAGATGGAGTCGAGCTTTCTACCAGAGCCCTCGACGGTTGAAGTCACTGCGACAAATCGAACGCCAGGCGTTGACGACACTTACCTGGTCGGAGTATCGGCTGGAGACCAGGCTGAACCTACGACTCAACCGGATTACACCCACCCCTCCATTGTGGCCCCTGAAGACTCGAGCCATGATATCACATCCAGCCACGATGGAGTGCCCATTCCCCAGACCCCAAATCTAGGACCAGAGGATCCGACGGCCGACCTAGATATGACCCCGGCAGCTCGTTCAGAGCGTTATGAGGACAACACGACCATGCTGGAAGCTCAATCATCGCCGGCAGCGGACGCGGCAGCTAAGACGGTAATCCGAAACCCTTTCACGACATCTCAAGATGCCCCTGAGGGCAGCCAGATTTTCCAAGACACGCCAAATGACAGGTCCTTGCTTTCGGAATCAGGTCTGAAGCTATCACAACAATCATCCCAGACTGGCCCACGGAGCTCAACACCCGGACAGCCTGAAGTGTCCCACGATACTAGCAACACCGATATCGAAGGTAGCTCGCGCACAAGCAGCCGAAGGAGCATCCGTCCGAAATACCTAACGAGCCGGCAATCTGCGCATCGCCTTTCCTATTCTTCGGTGACAACCAGCAATACGGAGGTGACGAGTAGTGATGTGACGTTAGGGGCCGACTACGCGCTGCAATCTGGAGGTGCAGCCTCAGGCTCCAGCGGCCCTCAACCTGGGCGTCGTGACCCTATGACCAGATCTGTGAGCCTCGGGAGCATGGCATCTGGCGTCTCTGGATACAGCGATGAAAATTTCGCCGACAAGAAACATCGTTCACATGGTGCCGCTGAGGGAGGCTTGCACACCTTGAATGAGGAAGAGGGAACAGCCCAGTCACACCCCGAGTCACCCCAACACCAGCAGCCCCAACATCAGCCAGAAGAAACATCAGGGCCTATGACCCCGAAAGCCAAGTCCCAAGACAATTTCTTCCTACCGATACTGTCATTGCCGAGCGAGTGAAAGACGTTGAGGTGCCAAGTACATTCGTCAAGCAATTCAGAGAAGACTTTGGTGCTCGTGGAGCATCGCCGGACAAGCGAGCAGGAGCAACCCCCGCATTTACAAGGAGTGGCCGAACTATGACTCTCAAGGAGCAAAGCAGCACAATTGACCGTCTCTCGAAGGAGAATTTCGACCTGAAGATGAGAATTCACTTTCTCAATGAAGCTCTGAACCGACGCTCGGAGGAGGGAATTAAGGAGATGATCTCGGAGAATGTCGAACTCAAATCCGATAAGTTGAAGTTGCAGAAAGACAACCAGGCCCTTAAACGGAAGATTCGGGATCTGGAGAAGCAGATGAAAGACCAACAATCCGATAAGGAATCCATGCTCAACCATGACCCTGAAGGGTCGGATGGAAGTGATCGAGACCCTGCTCAGGATGAAGAAATCCTCTTCCTGCGTGAAAGAGTGGAGACCTACGAACTAGAGATTGAGAGGATGCGGTCTGAAAGCATCGCCAGAGAAAGCGAGAAGCGAAGGCTGGCCGAAGTAGTGAAGTCCTTGAGCGATGGGAGACCAATGGGTTCTGATGTTGGTGCCAGGGAAGAAAGAGTATTACAGACGAGAAGAAGAGGCTGCACCTGCTTTGTGAGGGATCCACGCTAATATATTTTCCAGGATATGTGGAAAGATATGCTTGAAGCCGAGACTGCCGCCCGTGAGCAGGCAGAGGAGGAGAATAAGGGGCTGCGTGATGAAGCCCTGCGTCTTCGGGCTGAGATGGGCATGGCCGTGGTACCTGCTAGGTCCGGACCTCGCGACCGCATTGGTTCCATGGCTTCGTACTCCGGAGCTTCTGAGAGAGAGTTTAATCGCCACACTACTGCCGGCAGTTCCTCCAGTAGTACTCTGGTGATGGAGTTGGAGCTTCTGAAGCAAGAGAATGCGGAGCTGAGAAAGGAAGTCAGCGCACAGACTTCCATGTTGACTTCCCGTAACCGAGAGAAGGAACGCCTTTACCAGGAGATCGAAGAGCTGAAACTAGGCCAACGCCGTGAAGGGGTCCGGTCGATTACCGGAGACAGCATCTTTGATCGTTCAGCATCTCGAGCCCAAGGGAGATCTTCCTCGCGAGCTAGTGACGGGACCGGGCGTTCGCCGATTGAGGATGCTGAGCGTGAGGACCTGGAGCTCCGAAATGGACAGATGCGTGATCAAATTTCTGCGTTGAAGCTTGAAAACCAGGATATCCGTGCACAGCTGGAAGAGTACATACGGGAGCTTGAGGAGATGGACAAGGCATATCAAGTGGACATGGATCAGGCAGAAGACGCGATACAGAGCATGCAGCAGGAACGCGACCAGGCGCTCCAGATGGCGGACGAACGTGATGCGGCTTTCCAGGATCTACGAGCCGAAGCCCAGGAGGAGTTGGACGCTCTTGGAGAGGAATTTGACCAGAAGGCAGATGAGTGTCAGCGACTCAATGAGGAGTTGAGGAACCAGGACGAGAACTTCCGCGCCTTGCAGGCTGAGATGCGTTCGGCCAGCGAAGGCATCATCCGGCTCGAAGAAGATGCGCAAAACAACCTTCATCGGTACCAAGCCGTCCAGCGAGAGATGGAGGATTGCAATCGGGAGATGGAGTCTCTGGAGAAGAACCTTTACGAGGCAAACACCAAGGTTCAGCGACTCACGGTGCAGATTGAGTCCAGCCAGAATGAGATTGCTTTCCTGCGCGAGGAGCAGGATGGTGATAAGATCAAGATTGGCAACCTGGAGCTGGAGCTGAAGACCTACAGGATGGATCTTCAAAGTGAGAAGGATAAGACCCGTGAATTGGAAGGACGTCTTGCAGAGGAACGTCATCAACGGGAGGTGGTTGGTAGCAAAGAGAAGCAGGAGGTACAGCGAATCGTCAACGAGCTGAACCGTGAGGCCACTGCTGCGAAAGAGGAGGTCCGCAAACTCAAGAAAAGCCTGTCAGCGCAGGAGATCGAGACGAACACCTGGAGGGAGCGTCTTATGGAGCTGGAGAACAACCTTCGTGAAACGCTGGGTGATCTGACGGGCAGCCGCTCGAGCCTGATCTCCAATATCATGAAGCTGCAGAAGAGCTTTGAGGCGACAGCATTGGAACTGGAAAGTGTGCGCTCCAAGCTGGAAGAGAAAGAATCGCTGCTACGAAACCGTGATGCGCTTCTGGAAAGCCACGGGCTGGAGTCTCGCAAGTTGGCTGAACTACTCGAGCGGGAGCGTCATGCTCGTCGGGCCGACAAGCAATCGTTCGAAAAGGCCCTCAAGTCACACCAACAGGCATCTCGGACCATCACGCAGAACAATTCAAAGATCTCTGATCTGGAGATTGCTCGGAATCAAGATCGGAAACGGTTCAACAGCGTGGAGCAGCAGTTCAAGGACCAGCTGGCTGAGAGAAATTCGATGCTCCTGGCGATGTGGAAACGCTTGTCGGCCATGTGTGGACCAGATTGGGCTCACTCCAACAGTCTGATCAACGGTAACCTTCCCAGTCAAGAGGTCATTGGCAACATCCTGTTCTGGCCAGGTTTCAGCCGCAATCTTCTGTTGGCACTGAAGACGGTAGAGCAGGTCTTCTCGGGCTTCAAGAGCCGCATCAAGGACGTTGAGCGGGATCTCACGAAGCAGTACCAGACGCTGGAGCATCACTTCAACCAACGCAGCAAGAAGCTGGACGGTCTAATCGAATCAATGGTGAACCTGCGGGCTCAGCAGTATACTCGAAGCCAATCGGGACTGTCACCGGAGATGGCGAAGTTGCGGGGCGAGAATCGGTTGCTGAAGGCCGAACTGAACCTGGTTCAGTCCCATTCACGCAGCCGCGGCTCTGCAGTCATGGGCTCTGGCTCTCCTCGCTCGTCTCGCCGGACCCCGAATACGGAGACCGGAGTGGAAGCCGACCCAGCATCGTTGGTGCGTCACAATTCGATGATTGAGCGGTCCGCTCAACCTTCCACTCCGCGCGGCCTTACCCGGAGTTCGACCAGCGGTATCCCGCAGCCCTCCCATATCTCGTCCACGACGACGCTGGCAGAGGGCGCGGGGGGCTATGGTGCAAGGCTCGCGTTCTCGACCGGGCGGTGATGGTACAAACGAGATGTGGATCCAGCGACTGCGTGAGTTGGAGAGGAAGTTGAAGGCCGAACGAGAGGGACGATTGCTGGATCGCAGCGGAGCCCGGAAGCGACTTGAAGAACGGGATGCCGAGAACGGGCGACTGCGCGCGCAGATCGAACGGCAGCGGGTGCGAAAGGGTATCTCCACGGAGACGTCGACAGATGACGACGGTTCGCATGCACGAGGGCAGCATCCGGGGCGGATTGAGGGATCTCACCCGCATTCGCAGGAAGAACCGAGCTCCAGCGAAGGCGAGGGGATTTACGTTGACATTGAAGTTTAGTCGAGAGCGGTTGACTGCATTGCTAGCGAGTGACGATATGGTTTGCGGGTACTTTTCGCTTCATGTACTATATACCCTTGGTTTCGACCTGTGGTCGATTGCGTTCGTCTTTGGTTCGGCGCAGGCGTTATGGTGAGGACGGGCAGGACATGATCAACGATCAGACGGTTAATGTATATATCTTTTGATCGGATTGCGATGCATTCTAATTCGTTACGCATATACATACATACATCTACAGTCTGTCCATGTACATGATACAGTCAGGTTTCGCCCGCACCGTAGGGACTCTCACCGCAGAGAAACCTTGAGGGAGAAGTCGACGATCCCCGTTCCCTGGTGAATGGAGCTGGTGGAGAGGATATCGATATCGGGACAGACATGGTCGGCAGCATTGGTCTCGTTCAACCCGCCACTCACCTCGATCAGGAACGCGCGGTTCTTGCCGGCCCACGTCTGCTTCAGCTCCTTGGCCGCGGCGCGCACGCCTTCCCCGGTGAAGTTGTCCAGCATGATGACATCCGCGCCGGCCTCGATCGCCGCATTCGCCTCCTCCACGCTCCGACACACGACCTCGACCTTGACCGAGAAACCACCGGCGGCCTTGGCCGCCTGCACGGCACGAGGAATGGCCGCCGCGATGGACGCATCATCCGGCGCGGTGGGCGTGGCACCTTTGACGCCGCCATCGGCCGCCGCGACATTGTTCGCGCAGGCCCAGACATGGTTATCCTTCAACATGGTCATGGAGCTGAGATCATGGCGGTGGGGTCGGCGCCGCCGACGAGCATGGCGTATTTCTCGATGACGCGGAAGCCCGGGGTGACCTTGCGGGTGCCGGCGAGGGTGCCGGTCCAGCCGGTTTTGGCGAGGGCAGTCTTGAGGGCGTGGGATTTGGAGGCGATGCCGGAGCAGCGGGCGAGGATGTTGAGGGCGACGCGTTCGCCGAGGAGGATCTTGCGGACGGGGCCGCGGACGGTGGCGCAGTGGTGAGTTTTTTTTGGTGGGGGTGAGGGGGAGGGGGTGGCCTTCTGTGATGTGCCATTCTACTCTGCTCATGTTCATTTTTAGCTCTGCTTCATTGACTTGATGGTCATTTCTTTGTTGGATTGGGGTGAGTGAGGGGACGTACGTGCAGCCTAATTGGGAAAGACTTCGTCGAAGAAGGGGACACCAGCGAGGATTCCCTGTGCGGTGTGTCAGTTCACTGTATCATATATATATATATATAAGGCAAGACGAACGTCGCTCTTCCAAGTAGATGGGCCTCGCTCTCGGATTCCCCGACGACAAAGCCGCCATAGTCGAAGCTGGGACAGTCCTCTTCGAGCCAGTCGGAAATGAGACGTTTATAGGTAGGAGGGAGGAGGTGGCGGGAGATCCGTAGGTGGTAGCCATCTTCCTTTCTTTTTCTTTCCTGCGACTGGAATGAATTCAACTGAATTGAACGGAGTGGAAGTGAGGAGACTCGAGAGAAGGGAAGTAGATGATGACCCCACGCGGGGCAATGCCGAGCCTTCGGAAGTTTCCGGGGGAGTCAGCTGACTATCCTGCATATGGACATAGCTGACTCAGCTGCATCGGGTCGCTTGTGTACTATAGGCATGGATGTTGATATCAGGCCGGGGAAACGTTGCGCAACCCACGCGAATACGAGAACGAGCTCGGTGACCCAGACAAGTAGGTTGTTCAACAACCCCTGAGCACTGGGCACTGCCCCTGAAGGATGCAAAGGACCTTGTCGGTGGCTGTGGCGGGACTTGGCGATGGACGTGGGATGAGTCCGAGCATGTGCATGCATGTCGTTATGTCCGATGCCCTTGTACTTAGTCAGTAGGTATGGAGTACATGCACAGTCGCTGTACCTAAGGGGTAGAGGTGGTCATAATATAACTGCCTCGGAGGACCTATGAATAAGAATCATGAACAAGGGCCATGTGAGTACACAGTTGTGCCATGCCAGTTATGTTTATGTCCATATTCAAGTCAACAACAATAATGCATGCGGGGTAACTCCAGGATCGACCAGGAGACCGCAGACAGAGACTACATAACATCCATCCTCCGAGCGTCCTTACCAACACACTACTTAACAGAGAGCCATGCAAGCTCCTCCCGTCCAGGGTACCAGACGCAGCTAAACCCGCTAAAACGGCCGGGGATGTCTTAGCCTGCGCTGGCGTGCTGCATCTGACCGTGTGATCGTTATGCTGGACTAGTGTGGTTCTAGTGTTGTGTTTGGTTCTGGGATCCTTCATGCTTCGTATGTCGTATGTCGTAGTACTTGAGGGAGAGGGCAGGATCTTATGTAAGAGGAGATCGGGACGCTGGATGTTTCCGTTCCGAGTGCGTTGCTCCGATTGTAATACGTATTTTACGCGGGAGGCCCCAGATCCGACTGCGTATGGTAATACCGTCTTACCTACCTCACCTTACCATACAGTACGCCCATACCAAGGGACTCCTGAGGTATCCTCTCTCTAACTACCCCAAGGCATCCATCTATATCAATCAACACCACCACCTCCAAGGCTGGACACGGCACCATGAGCCATTTTCCTATCCTCACATGCCCTGCCAAGTCAACTCTACCCAGCAAACAGAAGCATAGATCCATTCACCTGAAACAATGCATCAGAACCCCACCAGCAACAACTCAGCCCGAAAACCAGCCCAAAACCAGACCAAAGCATTGAGGCTTTTTCGCAGCCTCGTCTACCCACCCGGTGGAGTCGGCCAACCGGTTTTGGCGGCCTCGGGGCCCGCTTCGGATACATATCACCCGTTGGTCTGGGTGATAAGGGTAATCGGCACACTGACACCCACACAGCGGAGTGCGTAGGTCATCAGGCGATGCTACGGAGTCTATTATTGTGGGAGCTGGGAACTAAGGTCTGGCGCTGGCTAGGTCTATGTCTCAGTGTGCCCAGGACACTTCCAGGATAGGTTGTACCTGCCTACCGACTACGTAGGAGGCTGGACCGAGGCAGTGGAGTTCTCTGTCTCTTCCTTACACGGACCCAGTTCATACATAGTACATCCGGAGTACATCATCTGATCTCATCGCATTCATTCATTCCATTGACCGGATACAGCCCGGATAAGATGCGTGCCGGGGACAAAGTTACTCCTTCCACACCCGATACTGCACCTTACTACCATACTTCTGTCCCTTGGGCAACACCACCATCTGCCGCCACTCGGGCACATTGATCGCGTTGACGAACCGACTCGGCTCGACGCAGAAGCCCGAGAACGGGCCGCGAGCCGGGTTCGAGCCGATGGCAGGGACGTTGGTGCCGGCCCCGGTGTAGAACTGGAACGCGGGCTCGGTGCTCAGCACCTGCAGGTGCAGGTTGGTGTCGGTGTGGGAGAAGTCGCCGAGCGGACGGAGCGGACGCGCGCGCGTGTCGAGCGGGATGTTGGCGACGTCCTTGTCCATGATGAAGACGTCGTCGAAGGCGGGCTGGTCGGGGCCCACGGTGAAGGGCGTCGTCACGGACGTGGGGTAGCTGGTGATCTGGCCGTGCGGGATGCCGGTGTTGTCGAGGGGGAGGTAGTCTTGCGTCGCGAGTTTGGCCGTGGTGCCGGCGATGGTGGGGCCAGTCGAGAGGTTGAAGTAGCTGCTGCTGTTAGGTGTCTTGTTTTCTGATGCGTGCTGCAGGCTGGAAGATGAGACATACCTATGGTTGGTCACGTTGACCACCGTCTCGGCGCACTCATCGCCCACCAACTCAACCTCAAACTCCATGTTGACCACCGTCACCGGCCGTCCCTCCGCCGTCTCCTCCGCGGTATCGTAGAACACCCGGATCTCCACCGTGCCGGGGTACCCCCCATCCATATGCGGGCTCAGATAGGTGTACAGTAGCGTGTCCTTGCCATTGCGCTGCAGCACCGTGGGACCCTCAAAGTCGCGACGACCCCAGCCACGATTGCCACCGTGCAGGGCGTTGGGGCCGTTGTTCTTCTCCAGCTCGTAGGACTGGTTATTCAGGGAGGTGATGACGGCGTCGCGGATGCGATTGGCGACGCGGCCGATGGTGGCGCCGAACCAGGGGTTCTCGTTGGCATATTCTTCCTTCTTGTCGAAGCCGAGGACGATGTTGTGGCCGGCGACATTGAGTTCCTGGATGATGGCCCCGCGGGCGGTGAATTTGACGGAGGACATGTTGCTACCGGTAGTACTGAGGTGTTGAGGGTGTCTTGCGGATATAGAGGGGTTGCAGTGAAGAGTTGAAGGGCGCTGGGTAATGTCGAGCTCTTCCCGCGTCGAAACGGCGAATCTTCCGTGGAATTGACAGGAGTTTAGCCTTGAGAAGGATAGCTACACGGGATATAAGAGGTGCAGAAATGATGAAACGAGGGGCACTCGGGGACCCCGCAGTCCGCATTCAGCAGAAATTAGCCTAATTCCAGGGCCTGCCCGGGGAGTGTCGGTGCAGGGCATGAGAGGATCGGCTCATTCTGCTGGTTCTTGGAATTTACCCGCAGAGGACACTTGGCTCTTGTCTGGGACTGGACTGGGACTGCAACCTGGACTGAGATGGACTATCATACTACTGTTGAGCTGTTGTCCCGATGGGGTAATCTTCCGGTTGACGCCTCAGGCAGAATATCGTGCAGGATGTACCTGGTATACGGTATACGGATACGGACAGTAACTCTGGATGATGGATACTGGTATTCTCCGGCAGAAACCTTAAAACCAACGTCCGAATAGAATTGTACGGAATAAGGCGACAGACAGAAGCCCAGATTCATGTGACATGGCCGAGCACACGGCATCGGGAGGACGCCCTCCGCGGACCCCGACCCGAACACATCGGCGAAGTCCAAGACTCGAGTCCCCTCAAGGCATAATTTCCTGTCGTGTTACCAATCGAAAAGTGTTACCAGCTCGAGACTCGGGATGCCGGCGTCACATTCACCAACGGATATAACCATCAAATGAGAGGCGTTGGAGACTCCCCACCGCGCGATCCTCTTCCACGGTCCTGGAACGGAGGCCGAGGCTGCCATCACCTGGTACAGGCCTGGATGCAGACGTGGTTACAGTGGATGGACCAGGCTGGGAGCTAGGCAAGTTACCCCATAGGGTAAGATACTGCGGGACAGGACTCCGTAGATTAGTCCAAGGTCGATGACTGATGATTGCTCATGATGAGAACTCGCCGATTGGCAGGCCAAAAGTGTCCGAGACCATTGACCATTGACTACCTAGGTACTGTGACTAGTGGCGCTAGTGGCCGTCCCCTGTCTATCCTCAACACTACACAGTACCACACGGAGGACCCTACCTGGTGTGTAGGTACAGTGTCAGGGCAACTGCTGATTAATCAACATCGACATAGTTAACTAAGTGACAGTGAAGGATTCTGACCGCAGCATGACCGCATCGTGACGCCAACCATCACGAATACGATCGTCCGCTATCGCTCGACATGCAAGAATCACCAAGAACTAGCAAAGTTAAGTGCTCGTCTGGAGAAGGCGCAGGCAGGCATTCCGCCGTAATACGGAGGAATCAGGAGAAAAAACCACGCAAAGTCTGTCATCCGTGCCAAGTTCCGATAGTGGGTTCGGAATTAAGGATGGCGGTCAGCGAGCTTGCACGGTAACAATAGATTATCCCCGTGTTTTTTTTTTTTTTTTTTTTTTTTTTTTTTTTTTTTTTTAGGTTATGATTATTCTACATCCCACGGACAGAGGTCGGGATTAATTATCTCTTCATTTCTTTTCTTTTGCGCTCATTCATTAATCCCTTGTAATAATATACTATTTCACGACCCATCCCACGGATCACCTCCTGGGATGAAAAGTAGCGCCCGAAAAGAACATTCGATGCGTTCGCTTGGGGCTGGGCAGGCCCCGTTCCACGGTGGAGGTCCATTGGCCTGGATCCGTCCGTCGTATCGCCAGTGGGTCCTAAGACTCTTTGCTGCATTACTCGCACTAATCGCACTAATTTTTCCCGTCTCTCTGCATGCCATGCCATGCCATGCCTGGTCTCCATCCTCCATCGTATCCAAAGCAAATGGAAGGGAAGGAGATCCGAGGACACTTGTTCATCATTACACATGCACGTAGGAATCCTGACGTGTCCGTCAGCAAACTCATCCGGTACATGTAAGAGTCTAGGGATGAACAGGTGATCCTGAAAGTTAACGGTCAGCATCAGATAGTCGGACTGGACTAGTGGTCGCATGGAGCCGGAGATAAACAGCGATGAACCGTCGGAGTTCATGACGTCTTCCATCCGATTAGTCATCGCTTCTTCACGTCA
Source organism: Aspergillus micronesiensis (assembly GCA_039763685.1). NCBI lineage: Eukaryota > Fungi > Ascomycota > Eurotiomycetes > Eurotiales > Aspergillaceae > Aspergillus > Aspergillus micronesiensis. The sequence continues at coordinate 407,705 of JASHHO010000043.1, read as the reverse complement.
TCCAAACTTCATCCGTAATTTATTTCATACTTTAAGTCTTTGATTACTTTCATAAAAAATTGATAATTAACAAGACGCTAAGAATTCCTTGCCCCAGTAGTGGCCCAAATACAATACGATATACGACCGATAGTAGTGTATATATTAGAATATATAACCTCCTCCACCTAATCGACGAGGATCACCCACAAGTAGTGAAAAGAAGGAATAAGAAATACAAAGAGGGAAATAAATCACCAGAATAAACCAGTCCACCCAGCCCAAAACCAAGCCAAAACCACAAACCAAGACCACGGTTTTGTACCAAAACTCCAAAACACCCGGGCTGTATCATGATGCCCGATCCCCGACCCGACCCCCGCAGAATGAATGTAGCCGTCAGTCATTCCAACTGTACAAGCGGCGCGCAGGCCCGTCATCCCACAACCAAGCAGAAAATAATATACATGCGTCACGTCATGGCGTATGCGAATCGACAGGCCAGACAAAAGAAAGACGTAGGTGGGTAGTTTCAATGTAGTGTCGAGAAACCAAATTTTGATCCCGCATCGATGCAGCTCACGTCGAGGCGATCTCCGGGGCATTGGCATTCACGAATTGATTGATATCGTCGTAGTCGCCATAGGATGACGAGACCATACAGCTCATCGGCATTTGGCGATTGAACATGGGCGACGACAGGGGATCGTCGAAGGAGAGATTCGGAAACTCGTTCGTGCCCATCATTTCGATATCGTCGAATCCGCCAAAGTTGTGATTCCACTGCTGCGGCGCTTGCTGCAGCACCATCGGGTTGACCACCCCGGACATGCCCAGCGGCGCATACGCCGCGGGGTTGCTCGCCGCCGACACGGACGGCTCCGCCTTGATCGTGGGGGGCTGCTGGCGGCCGGACGGGCTGATATTCGGTGGCGTGGGGGGTAGCGTCTGGTGCGCATGGGCGAAGGGGTCGGCGAAGCGCGTGGGGACGACGGGGGAGTGCGCGCTGTCCGAGCTGGCGTCGGAGGAGTCCTGGCGCTGCATGTGGCCGGCGTTCTGCTTCCAGCACCTGCTGCATCGCGTCCGGGTTCTCTTCGAAGCGTTCGCCCTTGGACTGGTCGAGGGCGCCCAATCGGGTGAGCAGATCGTGGGTGAGCGGGTGGCCGTTGGATTCGCACTTCAGCGGCTCGCCCGGCCAGCCTTCGCCGTCACTGGCGCGGCGATAGAGCTCCTGCAGGCCGTAGACCAGCCATGCTTGTTGTTGCTCGAGCATCTCAACATCTGCGCGCAGAGGAGTCAGCGAGTGTCGCACGAAGGAGATATGTCAACGACAGGTGCATGCTCACCCCTTGGGGTAGACTTTATCGTGGGCCTTTTTGCGCTCGCCAAAGACGCAGATGGCATTGTCGGCTCGACAACGGCCGCAGGGGTTGCCGCCATCACACTGCACCGGGTCAGTGCATCAGTCGGGGCTGATGCGAGCGCGGCGGTGGGCTTACCTTGGACTTCTTCAGGCGACAGCGATCGCAGGCCTTGCAGACCCGCTTACGGACATTGTTGTCCGAATGGGAGTGGTCGGGCGATGGAGATGACTGCCGGGGCGTCATGGTGGGCGGTGTGCGGTGATATGAGGAGGGAGTTGACCCCGACACGGAGGAGGGTCGCTGGGGGAAGAAGTATATAGTGTGGGCGGAGGTATAGTTCAGTGGGCCGACATGCACGACGAAAGAAGCAGTCGATTAGGGTGACGAGCGTCCACGGGTGGGGGGAGGATATGATGCCAGTGACTTGAGCAGCGAGCGTTGAAGCAGCGGCGGTGCGCTCTGGTGGGAGCAGTGGTTGGGGTGGTGGTGTGGTGAAGCAATAGTTCGGGATCGACAGTGATGATGGCACGAGTGTCGCGGGCGTGGGAGGGTAGGTTTGCAGACGGGGACAAGATTGGGGCAACCCAGGGTTGGAGGAGGATAAGGCAGAGCGGGCGAGGAGGACTGCTTTTAAGCAAAACGATGATGCTGGCTGACTGGTTCTGGGGATGATTATTCTTTACATGGACCTCTTCCTCGTCTGTTTTCTTGGTCTGGATGGTGATCGGTGGGCCGGTATGGTTCGGTATGGACCGTCATCATTACTAGGTTACCTACCGACCAGGTCGCCGGTATTGACGTATTGGTTGTTGCTGGAGATCGAGTCCGAGTATTCATTGATCCGATCATGATTATTGATCTTGACAATGACATGAGAACATGCAGATAAGCAAATAACAACACACCAGAAGAATCCTCCAAGACCTAGGTACGAAAGAATACAATACAACCCAATGGATACATACAGAACGGATCCCGGAAGAGCATCGGAGGCTTGGCTCGGACCTCGGAGCTGCCAAACTCCTGGCAAATTGCCTGTTCCAGCAATAATCCCTCGCCGATTACATGATCGGACTTTTCTGCCCTGCGCGGCGGGTGGATGTCATTGGAGCCGTATATCCGAGTCTTTTTTCTGTTTCTCTTTTTTGCTTCCTTTTTCCGTATACTACAGACGACTAGACGACTATTTTCCCATAGGATTGAGTCCAGTTGATAGACACAAAGCATCTCCCAGTATACCATGCACCATCAGAATCTAGGTGTACCCGTATACTCCGTATGTACAGAGTAGACTGATTCAGCGTCTTGGCCCTTGGGCGTTGTGCATAGCCTATGACCCCCCCGCCCTGCATAACAATGACCACGGTATTACGGCACTCCAGCCCTTCCATCAGCCTTCCAGGCCATCTTCCCTCCCGCCGTGCCCACTTTTCTCGGCACTCCATCCCGGCCATCCTGCACCTTATCGACCATCCCCGAGTCTCCATCGACAGACCCTTCCGATACTGCTAGTCGATGTACAAGAACGCCAGACCCTCCGGCCAGATTCCATACCCTCGCTCTCCTGAAAGCTTAATCGCTGACCGGCTACGCTGTCACCTCAGGACAGGTCCCTTCAGATCCTCGGGACCGAGGATCTGTCGCTTGGCGGTGCAGCATTGTCACCCATAATCCCATTGCATGGATACTCCATGCATACCTAGGTAGGATTATGAGTATTCGGAGTGGCTCGAATCCGACCTCCCGGAGAATCAGGACGAGGAGCTGCCAGTACATACTTGACACTACTTGACACTACCAGTAATGACGTCGACACCCGGCACCACACGTCTGGACCATGCAACCGCCGCTTGACTTCATCCTTGCGCCATCCCTCAACCACCACTCCTGTTAAGCTTTTCCCCGGCGATCAATGACCCCGGCACTGACTGCGATCGAGTCACTGCCTTAATAATGACTGACTCGTCCGCAAACATGCCGCCTCCACTCCCCGTCAGGGCGGCAGATCCAAAGCTTGGGCTTCTAGACCTGGCAACCATGGTCGTCTGATGTCATCGGCCTGGAGGACATTGGTCAGACGACGAGATGAATCATGGCCCTTCACGAGCGCTCCCCTGGGAGGGGCCGTCGGGGTTTGCTGCATTTGCTTTGACTTTGTCTCGTGCGTGTGTGCACGATGGTTTCATGGATCGATGGATCTATGGTCCGGATGATCTGATTGTCCTGTGATTGGATTGGTTGGAAGCAGCGCTATACATACATACATATACATATATACATGGCAGAGGGGTATATCTAGACAGAAGAAGAAGAAGAAAGGAGCAACAGACTAACAACATCGCATGCGCCGCCAGACACTCTCGTCCGACGGGTCCGGCCCGTCGCGACGTCGCTGGAACACGCGACGCAGTCCCCCCGAGGACCGTTTCGGGAGGGTTTCTTGGGGGGATGCGGGGAGGCGGTCGCGGGCATATTGACCGGGGGTGGTGGTCGTGATGTCGTGCGGTGGCTTCGTGATCGCACCCCCGTTGTTGATAATGCGCTCGACGCGCCTCCACCACGCGACGCACCAATACTATCGTCGAGGGTTAGCAGTAACAGAGGTCCAGATAGCGGGCGACCCACAAGCAAAAGTCTCCTCGATGTTGACCATCTCCCGGGCGCTGGTCTCCATAAAGCCACAGCCACGCTGGCGGGCGTACTCCAACCCCTCGCGTGCCGAAATGACGCGGCCCTCTTTTAAATCGCACTTGTTTCCGGCGATGATCTTGACGGGCGGCGGCATGCCGACCTGCAGTCCGTCGGCGTGCGGACCGAGATCCTTTCGGAGGCGGTCATTGTCTTCGAGTCGCTGGTCGGCCTCCATGTCGATCAGGTCCAGGAAGTGGTCGAGCGCGGCGAGACTGGCGGCGTTGGTGATATCGTAGACGAGGAGAAAGGCATCGGACTTGAGGGTGGCGGCGGTCCAGAGGCCGCGGTATTCCTCCTGGCCGGCGGTGTCGGTGATGGCGAGGACGTAGGGGATGCCGTCGATCGTGCGAGTGACGGAGTAGGAATCTTCTGGGAGGCGTGAGCGTCTGCGCGCGAAACCGGGAGGCGCAAGGGCGGCATACCGATGGTGGGATCATATCTGCAGGACGAGGATCAGGATGGGATCAGCCTGGAGGGGAAAACAGGACGTACTCGTGAACCATTGGCTGCGCACTAGGCGCAGGGTGATGGAGGATTTGCCTGCAGATGGTTGGCATGGAGGGATCAGAGACATGAGAGGGATCAGGGGGACGGACCACAGCCACCGTCGCCGCAGATGGTGAGGGCGATCTTGTCCATGATGGGGAGAGTCTTCCCCGGAGTGGGTAGTAGTAAGTAGCAAGGAGTGGTAGGAGTGGTAGGAAGTAAAGGAGTGGTCGAAAGGAGTGGATCAGGGGCTGCAAACAAACGCGAAAACGTCAACGGCGCGGGGAAATCCAGAAGGACGACGCTTCCATGGAACGTTCGAAAGCCTCTCGTCGGCCACATCCAGACTCGCTCTTGTTCGGCCGGTCGTCCTTGTTTTTCGCCTGTCGCCGTCGCTCGTACTTTCTTATATCCGCCAACCCCAGCGGATCTGTCACAAATCCTTCCCCCACCCGCCTGCATGCGACTGATCAACTCCGTCGTTTGACACTTCCTGTCGCCTCTCGCCTCTTTTCACCTTCCTCCTCCTCCTTCTCCTCCTCCTCCTCCTCTCCCTCTCCCCATACAACTCCTCCAATGCCATCCCCCTAGACCACAGGACAATGGCCCACCGCAACGTCGACGACTCTACGACCCCTTCTACGCCCTCCAGTCCACTCAGCCCGACGACGACCCCCCCATCTCCTTTCCCACCGCCAGCTATGCCTTCCCCCCCGCCCAGGAGTTGCTGCCGGCCAGCAGCGCCTTCATGATGGCCTCCCAGCCCGCCCCCTCCATGTTCAACTACGATCCCATCTCCCTCGGCATGGAGAACGGCGGCAACTTTGCCTATCAGCCCACCACCTACCCCCCGACCAATGTCTCGCTGCAGCACATGTCCCAGCATACCGCCGTGGATGCCGCCTTTCCCTCCTGCCATCACTCAGCCTCCGTCCATGTACTGGGGCATCTCCCCGCCGGCGCCGGCGCGGGTGGTGACGCTCCCCAGCGGACGCAGCAGCCGTCCAGCCATCGTCCAGTCGGGGCCTCGCAGCCGCGAGAGCCTCCAGCGCCGGCGCGGAAACCGCAGCAGACAGAGGCACCATCCTATGCTCCACGACTCTTGCAGCCCAAGGGACCCGGTCATGTTTCCGGTACGTGTCCGTCCAGTGCGCAAGTGCCAGCGCTCTACTGACCAGCCGAACCAGGCGCCATCCCTCTCGTCCCAAGCCGGGCGATTGGTGCGGACTCCCAGTATACCAGTATATACTCCAACAGTGGCTTCGACATCATGCGGGTGTTGGTACGTTCCCTTTCCCCGGACGTCGACGTGGTGAAGGTTAACGGGCAACCAGGCGGAAGTCGTCTCGCGACCCAACCCCAAAATCAACATCGGCGCCGTCGACCTGTCCTGCGCCTTCGTGCTCTGCGACATCACGCAGGAAGACCACCCGATTGTCTACGTGTCCGAGCCGTTTGAGCGGCTGACCGGCTACACGGAAGATGAGATTGTCGGCCAGAACTGTCGCTTCTTGCAGGGCCGGACGGGGTGATCCGTCAGGGCATGCATCGGACGTTTGTGGACGCCCATACCGCCTTTCGTCTGCGCTCGACCATCGAGGAGCGCACCGAGATCCAGGCCAGCATCATCAACTATCGCAAGGGTGGCCAGCCGTTCATGAACCTGATTACGATGATTCCCATCCGCTGGAACTCCCGATTACCGGTTCTATGTCGGCTTCCAGGTCGATCTGGTCGAGAAACCCGACGCCGTCACCCGACGGAATCCCAGTACGTCCTTCCTTGAACCATTTCGGCATAGTGACCGTTCACTGATAATGAATAGATGGAACTACATGATCAACTACCAGCGCAATCAACTCCCCCGCTATGTGGTCCCTTCGCCCGAGGAAATCTACCGCATGCGCCCCGATCTCGCCCCCCAGTACAACCCGGCCGAAGTCTCCATGATCCTGGAGAATCTGCGCTGTCCGAACCCGTCGTACCGCACGTATCTGGACCGCGTGCTGGCCGACAACACCGACGACGTCATCCATGTGCTCTCTTTTGAGGGCGAGTTCCTCTACCTGTCCCCTCCTGCCGCGCGACGCTCGAGTACGACTCGACGGAGCTGGTGGGCAAGACGCTGTCGACCGTCTGCCACCCCAGCGACATCGGTCCGGTGATCCGCGACCTGCGCGCCAACACCTCCACCGAGCCGCTCAGCGTGCTGTACCGGATCCGTCGCAAGCACAGCGGCTACATTTGGTTTGAAAGCCGCGGCGCGTGGCACATCTCGCAGGATCGCGGCCGCCAGTACCTCGTCATGGTGGGGCGACCCCGGCGGGTCTACTGTCTCGACCAGCTGGCCAAGTTGGGCGGATTGGCCGAGACCGATCTCTGGGCCAAGATCTCCCTCTCGGGCATCGTGCTGTTCATGTCGTCCAAGGTCCGGCCCGTGTTGGGCCGCATGCCGGACGACCTCATCGGCAAAGGCTTTACCGACTTGGTGGACTCGCGGGGCCGACGCGCAGAAGGCGCTCGAACAGGCGCGCACGGGCAGCGAGACGACCTTGACGCACCGCATCCGCCATAAGAAGGGCCACATGGTGCCGGTGCAGACGACCTTCTTCCGGGCGATACCCACGAGGGAGTCAAGCCGACGTTCCTCGTGGCGCAGCTGTGCTTCCGCGGTCGCGCAGACGACGTCGACGAGCGAGGAGCCCAGCTCCGACTCGAGCGGCACGGTCGTCGGCGGGATGGATCTCCGAGTCAACCTGTCCAGTCGCCTGCCGTCGGGCAACGAATATGTGGCGACGATCCGGGAGCCGCCCACCCTGTTCACAGAGCTGGGTCCCACCGGGGATCGAGCTGGCAGCTGGAGCTGCGGGAGTTGGAGCGACAGAACCGCGGGCTCGCGGACGAGTGCAGCGGATGCTGACACGGCGGAAGAAGCGCAAGCGCAAGCAGAGCACGGCGCTGGTGACCAAGGTGTGTGCCATGTGTCAGACGCGCAAGACGCCGGAGTGGCGACGGGGGCCGAGTGGGAATCGCGATCTGTGTAATAGTTGTGGGCTGCGGTGGGCGAAGCAAGTGCGGCAGGGGCGTAGTCTGTCTGTGTCTCTTGTGTGTGTGATGTTTCTCGCCTTGTGGGTGTGGGTGTTTCTCTGGGTCTATGGGTAAAGCAGTGTGCTATGACCAGTATGATAATGTATGTAGTGTACAGTACCAGTTCATCTATTCTCTATTGTACATGGTAGATGTATCTACATAATCCAGATCTTCTATCGTGTCTAAGATGAAGCAGACGGAGCAAGGTGCAGCCATCGCTCCAGCCAGCGTCTCTCCTCTCGCTCCGCATCCCATCTCCAGACCTCGGAGACCGCCACACCTCCGCGTTCCTCCACGGCAAGCGTCACCTCCGCGGCCTCCATGGCCGACACTCCACCGGCGCGCCGAATGAGCGTATCATCGACCGCCAGGTAGGCCGCATACCGACGCAATCTCGGGCGATACACACCGCTGACCCAGACCCCAACGGCCACCGCAGCGGATCATGTCGCTTCACCAGACCCAGCGCGGCACAGGCGCGCAACACCGCCTCGGAAGACGCCTCCTCCACCCACTGCGCGTGGCATAGCGCTTCAACAGCGCCAGTTCTCCGTCCCGCCTCTCTTCCCCTGCACAGCAGCAGTCGACGCAAGAGACCCCGACTGCGCGATCGATTCCGCATCCAACGCCTTCCGTATCCGCGCAATATACGCCTTGCGATCCTTGGCCACCTGTCCCGGGACGCGACACGTGCGCGGCGTCACGGCACTGCCCGGCAAGCAACACGAGGGGGGTCATTTCGCCGCAGATGATGAGCAGGAGGGTGAAGGGGATGAGACGACGGAGGTCGAAGGCGGCGCGACGGGTGAGTTGGAGGTTTGCGCGGCTAATTCCGGTGGCTGCGATGGTGGATTCAAAGGGGCTGCCTCCGTGGATCTTGGTCTTCTGCCCGTTCTCGTTCTCGTTCTCGTTCCCATTGTCGATGGCTTTCTGGGTTGGTGTGGTAGAAGTAGAGCGCAGGGAGGACGCAACCGGTGGCGAACTCGGGATGTAAGCTGTTAGACCCAATTTCCGGCGGAGGGGCACGCTATCCCGATAATTATGGTAGACGTTCTTCAATCCCGTTTTGTAGAAGGAGAGGTATGCGCGGCGAGGGCGACATAGCGGGTGAGTTTTGCGGAGGTGCTTGCGTCGGGGGCGATGGGGTCCGGCAGGGCGAGGTCGGCGGGACGCGTGCTTGGTGGGGGGTTGATGTCGTTGGCGAGGGAGTGGGTGGAGGTTGCGTTTGTGGAGGGGGCAGAGGGGTGGAGGATTGTGCGGAGGAGGAGGGTCGGTGGTGGGATTTGTATCGTGCTCCTGGGACTGCTCCTGGTCTTGGTCTTGCTGTGACTCCTGTGGCTCCTGCGACTCCTAGTCGGGGGGAGAGATAGGCGGCGTAAGGGTTGAAGGTGTAGGAGGGGCGGAGGGAGAGACGGAGGGGTGGTAATGGAGGCATTGTGAGTGTTGAGTAGATGGAAGGGAAAGGAGAGTGCATGAGAGAAGTTGGGATGAGATGAGGATGATCATCATGATTATTTAGGGAGGAGTGGCTGCCTCAGGCCACCGTCCGCGGACTCCGAAAAGTATAACATTATGCGACCAACAATGTATCGATGTAAGACTGCTTTGCTTCTAATGAACATAGACAAACAGTCATCAGAGGCAAACAGACCTCAAATTTATATACTCTTGGTTGCTCGCATGACAATTCACACGGTGTCATTGATATGCAGCAAGCATGGAGATTTTACTACTCAAGGTACCTTCAGAGGCATATAACTGAAACTGCTTACAGACTCACCTCCACCGCAATCACACTCTCCGACACAATCAGTCACAAACAACCACGCCTTCTTCTCCCCATCCCTCCCCTCTTCTCCTGTGCAACCAGCACAGCCGAACTGGCACTCCGAATCGCCACGCCATCATCCTCCAGCAACAGCTTCGTCTCCCACCCGTCCTTGCCCTGACGGGTATACCACACCATCACCCCGTCCGTGGCCTCCGGATCCGCATGCGTCTTGGACATATCAATCGCCTGCGCAGACCAGCCTGCACATATCCACTCGCATCGTCGCCCTCAACAGCATACGGATCCACAAAGTAACTCGGGTTGTCCAGCGTGGAGTCATACTGAATCTCATCCTGCACAACGAGGGTATGATTCGCTGTCGCGCGAGCCCGATACATCACGCCCGAGATGCAGCTCACGATGAGGACCTCCTCCGGGGACTGGCCGTGGCCCATGCCGTTGTTGTTATGCAGACCGGTCAGGGCGACCTTCACCTCAGGCTCCTCATCACCACCACTGCCACTCCGACCAACAGCAGCTATCTGCACATGCACGATTTTCGACCACGTCGCGATCCCCGGAACCAGATCCTCCACCATCCGCATCACCCCTCGCGATAGTAGTGGTCGTTCGTGACATAGAAGGAAGTCGGCGACTCCGCGTACAGATCATTTGGAGTGGTGATGAGCGGGTGGGCAATCGAGCGGACATGACGGACCTTTCCACTACCCAGGACATGGTGGAAAAGCTCGACCTGCGAGCGTGCGGGGAGGGCTTTCCCGTCCACCGCCGTATCGAAGAAGTCGTCGTTGGAGAGGTGGTTCACGGCGAAGATGTAGACGGCGTTCGTTTGCTCGGGGTCATCGATCACTTCGATGCCGTGGGTGACGAATGGGCCGGAGAAGCTGACCATGTTCAGACGGGTGGACTTCATCGTCTATGACATAGTTAGTGCTGATTTCCTATAGATTTCAAGACTGCCAACATAGGAGGGCATGATTTATATAGACGACGAGGGGAGATACCTTCGGATCAATAACATGAATCGACCCCCGCGCTTGAGTAGGTCCCTGCATATTCACCAACGGAGGGAACCACGCAAACCGCGTCGCAACGGTATCCTCACACGCCGTAAAGATCTGTCCCGACGCGCATGATAGTGAAGGTCCTCGCAATGGACGGTATCGGCGATGTGGTGGACTGTCTGGTGGGAGGCAATGCCCGGTGCGTCGCCGAGTTTGCGAAACACCCCCAGCACAGTGAGCTCGCGCACGACGGGGCCGTACAAAGTGGCGGCCAGCACGGCCAGCAAGGCCAGGTTGAGCCAGGTGCCCATGATGGTGGTGGTGGGGTGCTAGGAAGAGGGGTTGGTCAGTCAGGGGAGCAAGAGTTCGGTAGATGTCACGGATCGGGAGGGACCAAAGACAAAATGCAAGGGAAATACAGCGAGACACAAAGTGTCGGTTGCACAGTGGAGCGCAGTCGATCTTCCCCAACCGAGCACAAACGCCGTAACCTCGGATGTTCCTAAAGGTGGAGCGAGTGGAGTAGAAGAGTGACATGATCAAGTCGATTTCCTGACAGCTAAAACAAGTTTCCAGTGGTAGACAAATTGGCCCGTCCTTTCCCTGCACAACTCCCCATTCCCTCGCTAGCATATCCCAGTGAAGCAAAACACAAAGAAAAGATAACATTAGACGACCTCGCCGGCCTAGTGACGCACCGACCGCGCATCCATATATTCCTGGTCACTGGCGTCCAGGATGTCGTAATCCTCATCCGTCAGGAATCCTCCCTCGGTGTCATCATCCATCGTCAAACTCGCCACGTCCTCCAGCAGGTCTCGCTCCGACGACGGAGCCACTGATGGGGCCGAAGGGGCCATCGCGGGGACCGCCGCCGCTTCGTGGGTGCTCGACGCGGGGGACTCCTTCTCCAGCTTGGGGAAGATCATCTGGCTGCCGTGCTGTTCCGTGGGGCCCGCTCGCTCCGTCTCCATCGTCGGAGTCGACTCTGTGACAGGCGGAGCGGGTGCAGGCAGGTCGTCCCTCACGCGAATGTCACACCACAGCCGGTGGCCAAACGCGCGTGCCGTCCGCCAGCTTCAATCGCCAGTACGAGATCGCTGTGCCCACAGACTCGGCGCTTTGAGCTGCACCGTGAAGTTCGCTCGCTCGCCCGGCTGCAGCGGAGCCTGCAGCTTGTTGCTCTCCATCGCGGCGAAACCGACGACAGGCTCAGCGGGTGATTCGTGTCCACGTTGAACATGGAATCGCCGCCGACAAACCGGACGTCACTTCCCGCGGGCCAGGCGAGAGGTCCTGGGTTGTACAAAGTCCAAGTTTGCTCGAACACCGAGTTGGGCGCCATCACGGTGCCGTCCGGGATGGTGTCACGCTCAAAGAACGCCCGATACGAAGCATCCGACTTGGCAGCCGGGACTTCCTCCGTCGGAATCGGAGATGCAGCCGGCTTCTCGACGGGTGCCGCGACGGCGGGTTCCACAACGGGCTCAGCCACCGGCTTGGGGAGGTTCACCCGAGGCGGCGAGGGCCGACGCAAGGGGGCCAGGGTCGAGGCCTGCGTCCAGGTCGATCGCACAGGACGTTCTGGCAGAGGGAAGGTCCGACCTCCAGCTGGATGCTCTTGGAGTGTGCTGACTGAAACATTGCGCACCGGGGTCTTGAGCATGACCATCGGGTGTGTCCGATTGTGCGTGTTGGGGGGAGGGCCTCGCACTTGGCGCAGAAGTCCAAGTCATTGCAAACCGAGCACTTGTAGCGGGAGCCAGTGATGTAGCTGGGGAACTGGCGATCCTTGCACAGGGGCCCATCGCAGTAGATGCCGTAGTGAACCTCGTGCTGTGGGGAGGGTCGGCAATAGGCCCATAAAGAGGCACAAACCGATGTCCGGGATGGATTTGAGCGGCAATCTCGTGGCAGCCGAGCAATAATCCCTGTCGGGACAGGTCAGGCACTTGTGGCGGACGCCATTGATACGCTGAAATACTCGTTAGCGTTGGAATAAATCAAGTACATATAGGGTATAGGCACCTTTTCACAGCCGTCACAGATGGCCGAGTGCTGCACATGGCGACCCGGCTGGCAGCGGGGACAAGACGAGGCTCTTCAGCGAGAAACTGGTGGTCGCTGATCAGAGCGAATGTATGGCCGGGTGATTGGCCATGTGTGTCGTTGAGGATGCAAGTGGTGCAGAGATCATAGTCTGCACAGTCCACACAGGTGACCATCTGGTTCTCATCGTACTCTGTTGCTGTTAGAAAGTCCCGGCCAGGTCGATCTCGGGAAGCTTACCCTGCAGACATCCGTTGCAGATTCTCTCTTCTGCGAGCTCGACAAGGGGCACTGTGGCCGGTGCCGCAGGCACGGGGGACGGGACCCCTCGGGGGCAGTCTCGCGGGCTTTGTCTCTACGGCGGGGCCTGGCGAGGCGCCACCGTTTCGGTGGTGCTGTTGGTGACGATTCCATCGGTGACCAGACGCTTGATCAGCCAGTGGCCATCATCCAGACACGTGACACGGACTGCACACAGGGAAGGCACAAATCGTAATCGCCATTTTCACAGATGCTGCAGTGATAATGCTCGTTGGGAATGGAGCGGCCGCACTGGTTGCAATCGATACAGAAGGCACCGGTAGGCGAGGTGTGGGAGGACGACGGGCCCACTGAAGCTGAAATCCCGATACTGGGGTATGGGGACTCGGGCATCTTGATAGCCGGGGGTGGGGAGCTCAAGACGGTGTCCAGATAGTTGTAGCGGCCCGTAGACGGGGATTCGGTATGGTCCTCGGGTGTCACGGGAGGAGTGGATTCCTCCGAGGAATCAGTGAGTAGGGTGGCTTTGATCCGTTAGCTTCAGCTTGGCCTTAGCGGCCCGATAAAGTTGCTTGTAGACGGCCGGGTTGTCGCTGTCGAGATGGACGTAGCAGCCGGCACTATCGGAGTACCGTTCAAAGATGACGTTACCATCGGGAGGGATGCCAAGAAGTTGGCGGAGCTATGGAACGTTAATGAGCGTGGGCACCAGTGGTGTGCAGATAGAATCGAGAGTGACTGGTGAAGAGAGAACGGAAATAGAAGCAGATGCAGCCAGGATCAAGACATCTTCGAAATCACAAGAACTAAGATACTGGCTGGATGGGTCTGGGGATGATGGGGTGGGTTGATAGGAAGATAACGGTCGGAGCTAGGTGAGCCGAGGACGAGTGGGGAGCTGCATACTTCTGGGGAAGCACGCGAGCGCCCAGTTCCTTCAAAGGCACCTTGAAGCGACGAGTGTTGTCATTGTAGATGACCTTGACCGTGATGGGGGTGGTCGGGGTGACCGAGAGCGAAGAGGGGGTGGAAGTTGACATCATGCAGCGATCATTCACCTCCCTCAGCAGAGCGGCCTTGCTGGGGTGGAGCCGTGCGGTGGAGTGAGATGCTCAGCGGACGGAGGAGAGAAAGGGAGGGAGAATTGGCTGGATAATGATGGGGGAGTGTGATGAAGGGAGGGGAGAGAAAGACGGAGTGTTGCAGAGGAGAGGAGAAGAGAGAGGAGGAAGAGAAGAAGAAGTGAGAGGTAAGGAAGAAAGACGGTGACTGCCTGGAGGTCATCTGCGTTCTTTCCCGCCCGGTAACCTGACCGTATCGATACCTCGCTGCATGCGGCCAGAAAGGCGGTCTACGTAGGTCCGGCCAATCATCGTGGTCTACTCTGCCTTGTACGGGACCGGAATGCACCGTGCGTTCGCGTATCTTACAGCGGTCACAGGTACAGCGGAAACACCGGCCAGCCAGCGGGATTCGTCTGTCATTGATAGTAGCTCCCCCGTACCCAGTACTTCGCCCCGTCCAGTCCTCCTGTTCCAAGATGGTATCCATACAAATAATCATTCAAGCAGTCAATCAGAAACAATACTCGCTCGCACTATGCATGGAACCCGAATCTAACCAGAAACAACGACGCAGAGGCTTTCCCCCAAGGAGAGATCAGCCGCAAACAACACGAGAAAAAGAAATGATACGGAAATAAAGAAAGGACAGCTCAGATGATGGAAGGAGAGGCATCACAAAAGTCAACCCAGAATACCATGGAAGAGGAATAATAAGAAGATAAGAGAAAAGGAAACGAGGAAAAGGACAAACGAAGTGATAGAGAAGGAAGTGAGAGAAGCAAAGCTGGATCAGGAGACAATCAACGTCATCTCACTGCGATGGGTAGTAGACGCCCCTTGCGGCGGATAATAGTAAGTCGTCCCTGGGGGCGTCATCATTCCACCCATGCCCACCACGCCCCCGGGCTGCTGCGGCGGTCCGCCCGCCATCCCGTACGAAGACGGGTTGGGCGTCGAGTACATCGGTGGTGCCTCGTAGAAATACAGGTCCCGCCCGCCTCGTGGGCAACTGTGCCCGCCTGGGAGGCTGCTCTGTCGAATTGGGCGCGCTGGCACCACGTACGGCACTTGCCCTGGAGGGCAGGGACCACTGATGTCCCTGGTCCCACTGCTGCATTGTAAGGCGGGAATTCAGGCCCTGATCCAGGGTAGTACATCCCGCCGGGAGGATACGTCGGCGGATAGTACGGGCGCCGTCGGGGCGAATCCGTACGGCTGGAAGGGCTGGGCGTGGATGGCCCGGTCGGGGATGTGTGAGACGGCGTCACCGACGAGTTCGTCGGCGCGGTGTGCGTCTCGGGCCCAATAGCTGGACGTTCCATTCGTTGACGCGGCACCTGGTGATGGAACGGCTGCTCTTGCTGCGGCTGGGGGGAGTTGAAGGGAATGTAGCGGGCGTTTCGATGTCCGCTACCGACACTGCCTTCTGGGGGCGAGGTTGTTGCATCGGAATGACCGCAGGACGACTCTCGCGATACATCGGGTGGTGGGGAGGAGGGGGGCAGCGGGGCTGGCACGCGGCCGCGACACCTCCAGGACCAGCAGGGGCGGGGGGGAGGACACCGCCAACGAAGGGTCGCGGGGGCGGGAGACGAACAACAGGTTTGCCAGGATCCCCCGTGGCCATCGTCGACCTAGAAAGCACTGAGCCCGCGGGCGATGGGTATCCCTCTTGTGAAGGAGGCTTTCCCAGATGATCGTCGGCTCATCGGGGCGATACTCGCCGCATAAGTGGAGTTGGCGTAAACACTCGACCGTCGCCCACCGCCGTAGAATCCTCCTCGGCCTCGACCCGATACGACTGCTGATTCGGCGGAGAGCCCGCGGAATAAATATGAAAGAACGCTCGGTCGCCGGGAAAATATACCGTGGGGCCTGGCCAGGAAGGGAAATCCGGACGGGCTTGTCCCGACGTAAAGGCGGACGATGATGTGGGAGAGGGTATACTGCTTCTTCAACACGGAGAGAGGTGAACTGGAGCTGGGCTTGGCCATACCCGGGAGGAATACCACCACCGGGACATTGCCTAGGACAGCCGTGGAGTTGAAGGCTCGATTGGGCGGGGAGGATCGGGGAGCGGTAGGAACGGTCTTGGGAGGTTGGTTCGAGAATGATGTAGCGGCCTGGGGCGGTTTGGGGAGGTCTCCGTCGCCGGCCACAGTTTCGTGGAGGTCATGCGTCCAGACACCCTCGCTAGCTACGGGCTTCGCAGAGTGCCTAAGAGGCGAAGAGGATTAGCAATGTCGTCGAATGTCTCGAACCCAGCATCCGCCTTGATTCGAGGAAGGGGGGTTTCATGTCATACCTGCGAACGTTGCCGTCCACGATGAGCCCATATGGCCGGGACTTTGACTTTGGTGACGACTTGTGCCCATTGGAGCTCGTATCGGTCGAGCGTTTGTCGTGCAGGAAGAAGCTCCCACGCGTGGGAACGATGGCGGGGATTTTCGTCCTTTTCCTTGAGGGATTTCTCCTGATCTCGCCGCTTCCTTTCAGCGGCGGCGTCTTTCTTGGGTTCCGTCGGGGTGGCCGATGAGGTCCTCCCCGCCGGTCCAGAACTTCCTCGGCCTTCAAATCATCGAAATGGAGCTCGGGTCCGCACGGTGTCGTCCGTGATCTTCATTCCGTTCATCATGGCATCGGTGTCGGATATGGCGGCGGCGAGGGATCGTTTGGCTGGCGAGCTGGACGGTCGACGTCCCACGTCCTGCGTTGTGTCGGGCACTCGGCCGTTGGCGTGGGTGGTGGTGGTGATGCCCATTGGCGGTCGACACCTCACCATCGCTGTCATCGCTGCCCTCCACGTCGGCGTCATCGTCCTGGTGCGTGACCCCGGAACCCTCGCTCAGCGAGTCGTCATCCAATTCTCCATCAATCGAGCCGTCGTCCTCGCCTTCCTCATCCCGTCTTCTCCCACGGCGACTGGCACCGATATTGTGACGACCCATTCCGGCGGGGAAAGAAAACGGTTAGCAGGAGGGAGGGGAGGGAGCCCAGAAGAGGAAGAGGGAAAGGGGCGGTCGATGAAGATGGAGACGGAGACGGAGACAGGCGTCGTACGGCAGGTCGGTGGACAGACAGGTGACCAAGGTACGGCGCAGGGAGAGGAGACGGCGAGCGTGGGTCGGTAGTAGCTTTTGCCAGGCGGGCAGACCTGGGGCGGTCTCAGCCAAGACAGGGCACGGAGCGACCGAGAGAGGGAGCCAGGAGGATATGCTGGGAAGGGAACGAGAAGAGGGGGAGGGGGGGGAGAGAGAAGATGGCGGGGGAGCAGGAGAGGTGTCGAGAGAAGCTGTCGAGAGGAGAGAGGAGAGCGAGGCGAGCGAGAGAAATGACATCTCTTTCGATGTCAACCGCCCGAAGCGGTTAGCGTGGCGCCAAAACCACATCAGCGATTCTAGAACGACGAATATTGGTGGGAACTCGACTGGACCATACCACCACATCATTCCCCGTCAAGGACTGTTGGGAGGAGCCCGTCGGTATTCCTGTCCAGTGGCCGCGGCTCCCCACTTAGCCATCATCGAGGTCCTCGACTCGACGTCCTCGACCGTCCGGGCTGCCTCGAGCTCCGTACTTCATGAGGTGCGGTCTGGTGGACCAACGGTCTCGAGGTCGCCGGGATAGCTGACTCATGCTGCACATCGTGCACAACAGCACCCTACATAGTGTACAACAACGCACTACGACAACACGGATCTACACGTCAACACCACCAGCCCACCCATCCAGAAGTACACGGAAGAAGTCAAATGAACAGAATATATAACTCGCTGCAAATCGCAACCGGTCTGCTCGGGTCGGGTATCAGTCACTCCCCTGAGGTCACTATCTTCAGCCACATCCGTGATTCGGCGAATCCACAATCCCCATGGGCCATGCAAGGTTTAAACCGACTCGGCTCACGAGAGCCATGCAGCAGACGAATTTCCAGGGTTCGTCGCTGGTCGCGCACCCCCCCGCAAGGGAGTAATCCGGCCTCCAGCCCCGGAAGACAAACAATCACGGAGGGCTGGTGCGGTTCGCTCAGTCGAACGTGGTTTTCTTGCCTTGGGCCTCCACAATCGCGCCACTCAACTTTTGCACCGTCCCCTCGTCGTATCGACTGTACTCCGGCTTGCTCGGCCGGGGCTTCCGAGGCCGGGGCGCCGGTTCACAGAAGCGTCCTCGATCGCGACTTCACTGATCCGCATCGTTCCTCTTCGTTTCCCCTTCCTTGCCGAATCGTTTCTTGTAACGTGTCGTTGCATCCTCGGCGAACTCCATGCGCATCCGTCGCCCCAGCAGGTTGTTCACCCACACACAGTCGCTGCGGGGCTTTTTAGCCTTCTTCGAGGGCTTCGTAGCCGCACCTCCTCGCCTTCCTGCTCCTCCTCTTCCTCCTCGTCGTCTTCTTTCACCATGATGAATCCCTTGACCGCTGCTTCGGCGGCAGAGAAAGCTCATCGAAACGTTATCCATCCGTAGCCTTGCATTTGCCCGAATCTTGAAACGTGGCCAGGTGGACATGCGCCAGCGTCCCACACTGACTGAAGTGCTCCTCCAGCAATTCTCGCGTAGCGTCGAAACCGAGGTTGCCGACGAAGATGCGCTTCGACGGCGGGTGGCCTGTCGCAGCGCCCGCTTTCTGTGCGTCCTCAGCGGACTTCTCCGGCCGGCCGGAGTAGTTGTTCGCATCCTTGATCAGAACACGGCGGCCAGACAGGAGCGCCTCGCTTAGCCCGAGGGCTTCCTTCAGCGCCTTCTCCGTGGAGAAGTCCACGTAGGCGAATCCCTTGTTCTGCGACTTGCCAAACTTCTCTGCGCCCTTGGGCATATGCACGCGGGTGATAGTCGCATCCGTGAAGGAGGCATTGGTGGTGAAGAACTTGCGCAGGTCGTCGCGAGTGACAGAGAAAGGGAGGTTGCCAATCCAGACACCGTACTCGGAGCGTTTCTTCGAGGCGTCCTTGTCGTCGGTGGTCCGGCGGGCTTCGCATCGGCAGTCGTTGCATTCTCATCGGAGGGACCCTCGGCCGCCTTCTTTTTGGCCTTTCGCAAAGCCTTCTTTGAGGGGGGTTCGGGGGGCCGACACATCGATCTCGAGCTCAGGTCCCTCGGGCAGCTTGCGCTTTTTGTGGTTGGACTCGCCGATGCTGGTCATTTTGCCGGTGGTCAAGCAATAAGGCGAGAGAATGAATTGATATATAGATTGAATAGAAAAGATACCGTGATGGATAGATGAATGAACGGGTCCAGGATTTTTTTTAGACCGGCAGAAACACGCCGCCCGCGGAGGTCGATGCTTGGCACCGCCAACCCTTTTGGAACTGCGTCTCACTCATCCATCCCAAACACCCCAGCCGCGACACTACCATTCACCCATCATCAATCTCTGCACCATCAGGAGGCCCACTTCAGCAACTTCTGGCGCGTTTGGTATTTCTCGATCATGTCCCACCAGGTAGACGATACCCGATCGATGGCAGATGAAAGCCTCCCGATGCGCCGGAGCGCGCCCTACCAAGCGGTCGTACCGGTCGTTCAAGTCTGTGTCCCTCACTCGATCCTGTATTGTTTAGATCGATCATCAAGCTGACCCCTATTAGGAAGAAGTTTGCCAAACTAAAGATCCAATTCGAGCTCCGCATGCAGGAGAGTTCCTCACTCACTCGCGAGGAACTCCGCATCCAGGACCTGTCCAAGCGGATCCAGGAGCAGAACGAGTACGTGTCTCATCCTCCTTGGGCCATCTCCTAACTCATCTAACTTTGTACGGTACAGCCAGCTACTGGAGGTTCTCATGGAGTTTAATGACAGCATCCATGTCCCGTCCAACCTGCGATACGACCTTAGCACGGCCGCGGAGGACGCCCCCGAGAGTCCCTCCACCGACGACGTCACCGCCGCAAGTCAGAAGCTGAAAGATGCCAAGTCAGAGATGCAGAAAGGAACCCTAGACGTGGAACGTTACGTGATGTCGAAGGGGCCATCAAGCGGAGCAAAGCCTTCGGACCTCAGCAGCGGTACGGCGAGTTGACGAAGGTCTCGCACACGGCCCCGCCCGCGGACGAGCCGGCTGCAGCTAACTTGGAACACTCTTTGGGATTCTTCATCCGGAGCATGAAACCGAGTACTACCTGGCGATGGACGCCAGGTTGGGCGACGAATCCGCCCTCATGCAGCTCAGTCGGGCTCCCGACCGGCCGACGTTCACGGAGCGTGAGCGCGAATCGGCACTGCGTAATCCGGTCTCCGTCTACAACTGGCTTCGACGGAACCAGCCGCACATCTTCCTCCAGGACAACGAGATATCATCGGAGAAGTCGGGTTCGCGCCCGTCAAACCTGCGCACGTCCAAGAAGCCGCCGACGACGCAGCCCCGCAAGGACGAGGAAACCAATGACGATGAAAGCTCGATTGTGGACAATGGCCCTGTCAAGGGCAAGCGCAAGCGCGAGGAGGATGCGGGGTATAAGCCCAAGAACAGCCGTTCGCGGGCGAAGAAGAAGGACGAGGGCGCTACGCCTGCCAAGCGATCGAAGCGATCATCGGGTGTGGGAGCATAAGCTTTCACTCGGAGTCTCAATCGTTCTTTCTCGTGTTTACTAGTGGCATGGTTTCGCAGAATGGGACAAGATGGATGTGTGGGGTTGCGCCATTGCTGGCCGAAAGGGTTTGCACGGGTGTTATTGAAGTGGGAATCTGGATGCATTGTGTTTATACTAGTTACTCTGTATCTATTTATTGATTAATACACGGTCTGCCGGGCGTTGTAGTAGTAGTCTCCAAAGTGTAGGTCAAGTGTAGAGCTATCGAAGTCGTACTTGATATTGATAGGCGTAGATGCACGTGCGGTGTTTGACTGGTTTGCTCCCGCGGCGGAAAGTCTCGCAGCTTCATCTTCACCTTCACATCACCGTCATTCTCACTTTCTTCCATACTCTTTTCCTCTCCTCTCCTCTTCTCTCCCCTCCGTTCTCTATAACATCCGACAGAATGGCCATAACCATTCTCCCTCCAGTCGTGGACGATGTCTCCTACCCGACTCCGACGTCGACTCCATGTCCGTCGACTCCGACGGCGGCGTCGATCTCGCAGACAGCACATCCAGACCGAGCAAACGACCTCGCCTGGTAGAGGGAACGAACATCGGCACAGGAATTTAAACACCGGGAGAGGTCGTCACGGACGATCCCCAATGGATGAGGTGCGTGCAATGCCGAATTGGTTTCCCCTCATTTTTTTTCCTACACTTTTTATCCCCCGCAACTCCCATAATCACCTGCTAACATCATGACAGAGCCACGGCACCTACATGAACCCGCTCTCGACCTCTATTATCGCCACCGTCGCTGGAACCGTGCAAAAGACAAACAAACTCCTCTCCGTCCAGCCGCTCCGAGCCCGCTACACGCCCGAAATCGGCGACCTCGTCGTTGGCCGCATCGTCGAAGTGCAATCGCGCCGGTGGAAAGTCGACGTAGCCGCGCCACTGCTGGCGCAACTCCCCCTCTCCGCGATCAACCTGCCCGGTGGCATTCTGCGACGACGCACGAGCGCCGACGAGCTGCAGATCCGCACGTTCTTCAGTGAAGGCGACCTGGTGGTGGCGGAGGTGCAGAACGTGCATCAGGACGGTGCGGCGTCGCTGCACACGCGGTCGCTGAAATATGGCAAATTGCGGAATGGGGTGTTTTTGGCGGTCGCAGGTACTGGGGGTAGCGGCGCATCGAGCTCATCATCGAAGGGTGGGGTGGGTGCGGGGTCTGGATCGGGGTCGACAGCAGCAGCAAGGTCCTCCGGGACAGGAGGCGTGGTGCGATCACGACGACAGGTGTGGACGGTTAGCACGGCGAATGGCGGTGGTGAGGTGGATGTCATCCTCGGGGTGAACGGATATATCTGGATCTCGAAGCATGCGGCGGATGCGCCGGCGGCGTCATCGACGACGGAGAGTGTATCGATCACGCGCATGGAGGAGATGGTTTCCAGCTCGATCTACTCCAGTCAGAACGATGAAATCTCGCCGCCGACGCGCCGGGAGATTGCACGGCTGGCGCAGTGCATCCGGGTGCTGGTGCAGGGGGGTGTGCGGGTGGTCGAGGAGACGGTGATGGGGGCGTACGAGGCCAGCCTCCAGGTGGATCTGGAGGTGGGTGACGACGAGGAGGATGGTGAGGGACGCGAGTATCTGGAGGGGAGCAAAGCACGGCGCATTCTGGAGCTGGTGGGGTGTGTAATGATGTATAGAGAATAAATGAGGCCATTCGGGCGTTGAGTACCAGCCGGTCGTGGCAATAGTCGATTACTCAGACGTTCGACTTTCTCTCGTTCGTTCTTCTGCCTTTCGTCGCTTTTCCTTCTTCTCTTTTCTCTTCTCTTCGCTTCCCATCGTCCTGCGGGCTCCTCGACGTCTCTGGATTCCCTTCGTGCCTCCTCCTCGTTGTTTTCTCGTGCAGACCTTGGATATCGTGTCCGAACAGCTCTTCCTCCTCTCCACCACCACGATACCCTTCGCATAACCAGACTACACCATCCAGAGATCGCTCTACGCACCATCAACGCCCCGACAGATCTGATATCTGTCTGATCGACGACGAACCAAAATCCGGTCTCTGTGGACTCCCGAGCGGAGCTCAGGCAGCCCCTCCATCATTTATCCCGCTCTATCATTTCCTCTTCTGCCTCTGCCCCTCGACCTGCAGTCGCAGAAATTTCCCCCCTCCTTGCAACCAGACCTAGCAGACACCCACCCCACCGTCACCATGCCAGATCTCCGTCGCCAGGTCCTGGAGAGCGGGAAAACCATCTCGCGCAAGGCGGCCTCTCGTGAAGGCTCTCGGCGCACCTCCCGCACCAACTCCGCCCAGAACTCGCGACACTCGTCCCGCAACGCCAGCAGACAGCCCTCGGACGACGAGGACGCCGGCGAGCTCAGCGATGACACTGCCATGAGGTGAGTCTTGCATATTTTCCCTCACTATCCTCCTTGCCTTGACCTCCCCCGTCATCAGGACGGACGGTTCCTTGTGACTGCTCCCCCGGGATGATGTCATCACCCAAAAATTCCCAAAAAAAGTAAACCAACCGGGTTTTTACTAATAACCGGCTAGTATTGGCTCCCTCGATGACCTCACCGACAACCCGGACATCGACAACACCAACTGGACGCAGGAGCTCACCGACGTCGTCCAGGACATCCTCGACCGCAAGCGCAGCAGCATCCTCAGTCGCGGGAAAGCTACGCGGCCTTCTGTCGACTAGCAAAATGCCACTACATCGAGGAGCAGATCCGGAGCAGCATGCTCGATTCTCATGAGCGCATTCTGCCGTAGCGTGCGTATGGAGAGCAGCGTACGCGAGACGACTCTCGCCCTGCGCGCGCTGGAACTTCTCGCCATCACCGCCTTCGACGACAAGATCTACCAGAACGTCGAGCCGGTCATCACCCGCGCGATCCGCGACTCGAGCGAACCCCGCGTCAAACCCGCCGCTATCCACTGTCTGGGCGCATGCACCATCTTCGGCGGCGCCGGCGAGGACGCCATCCTCGACCAGATGACGTTCCTACTAGACGTCGCCGCCTCGGACGGCCAGTCCATCGACGCGGCCGACGACCCAGCCAGCGTGACCGCCGCGCTGCAGGTATGGGGATTCCTCGCCTGCGAGATCGAGGACTTTGAAGACGACAGCGAAGACGCGGTGCAGATCTTCATGGACCAGCTGGATAGCGGCGACTCGGGCGTGCAAGTCGCCGCGGGCGAGAACATCGCCCTGCTATATGAAAAGAGCTACACGCCGCAAGAAGAGGACGAGACGCTCTCCGACGAAGAAGCCGGCACCCACGCCAACGACTCAGACTCCTCTCTCGACGAGTCCCCCGGTCCCCGTCTCATCAAACGCTACAACGCCTACCACAACACACCCGAACTCTCCCGCCAGCTCCAATCCCTCGCAACCGTCCACAGCAAACGCATCAGCAAGCGCGACAAGAAGACCCTCCACAGCAACTTCGCCTCGATCCGCACGACGGTCGAGAATCCCCGTCGCGGACCGATGTACAACACCGCCATCGACCAGGACACGAACCGTCGGTACGGGAGCAAGTTGACGGTCAAGATCGGCCGACAGGGCGTGATGAACATCGACCGCTGGTGGAAGTGGATCGGCTGAATGCGCTGCGACGCATCCTGCAGGGCGGGTTTGCGGAGCATTATTATCAGGGGAATCGGGCGGTTACTGGATAGTTTGCCTGTCATGGTGTGAGACAGGAGACGGGGGCCGCGTCGGGAGATCGTGCGGCTGCGAGAAAGGCGGCGCGCATGCGGATAATAAGCGGTGGGGGGCGATGCAGGATCATTCGGATGATGAGTGATTGTCGCCTTTCATCTTGCGCGTTTTCCCCTCCGTTTTCTGGGAGTGGTTCTAGAGAAAGACAAGAAGGGTTGTTGAGAGAAAAGTATATACTTCGGACGACTACACTACAACTAACGGTTATATGAGAGACGGACTGAGCGATCAGAAGATGGCAGACTGGCAATTTGAGCTATGGATGAATTTCTTATGAATGCGTCGTTATCATATTATCGATTATTTGATTGATTGATTACTGCCTGGATGATTGATTTTGGTACACGATACATCGATGCATGCATGCTTTGTCTTATTCAAATCTACTACTACAACTTTGACTTTGTCCATTCAAATCTCTAGAAAACTAGAACAGAAGAGCAAACTAGAAAGCACTTGTAGATGTCATGCAGTATAGTGTAGGCAGAAAATGCAAACATAAACATCAACATATGTAAACATAACTATATACCGTCAACTGTTAAGTCTCAAACACATCCACCACCCCACTGAAGGACCCTTGGCCCGCTCCTCCAATACCCATCCTTACCGGCCTTCAACCGCCAGACCGTCTCGCCATCATTCGCCGCGTGGTCCTCCTCGACCCGCGCAAACCACCGCGGCGTCCACGACTCATGCGCAGCCTCCATGTCTCTGCGACGGGCGCGCTGCGCCTCCTCGAGCTGCACCTTGAGCGCTTCGGCGCGGTCGACGTCGCCGTCTTCGCGTTGATCAGGGCGCAGGCGTGAGTCACTCGCGGGGAGACGTCCGTCTCGAGGGAGGTGACTTCATTTAGCGCCGCGGCGAAGGTCGTCCATCCGTACACCTTGGGGGCATTGGGGACGAGAGAACCAGCTTGCCAGATCGGACTGCCGCCGGCGGGGGATCCGTTGCGGGTGAGTTGCAAAGCGGCGGTCCAGAGCCCGTCAGACCAGAGGCAGGTCCCGTCCCGAAGCGTCAACAGCCTTGGTGGAAAACCTCCTCGCTACGGCGGAGAACATGCCGCCGGCCTTGAAGGTGGAGACGGTCTTTTGGCCGGAAGACTCGTTCAAGACGGTCATTTCACAACAGGCTCGACGTATTTTCTCGCCCGCGATGATGTTACGGAGGAATGAAGTCGCAGCGACAGCTGAAGTGCTCGCCGGTGGTGTGCAGGGTGACACGCATCTTGCCCTCGGGTGACGATCTCCGCGGATTTGCCCAGAACTTCTGCGTGGCATGGGACTCTGAGCCAGACTCCAGTCTTACCGTCGGCTTGGTAGGCGAGTTGCACGGGCCGATGAGAGACCTTCTCGGCCAGGAAACGGAAGCCGAGGTCCTCGCGGACGAGCTCGTAGGACTCCCCCAGCATGGGATTGAATGGCTTGCGGATGGCACGCTCGCGCACGCGGTTGCTGGAGATGGGAGAGAGCGCGAACGCGGTGACATACATGAGGCGTTCGACGGCGTCGGGGGAGTGCGCGGCTTTGTCGAGCAGCTGGGAGTACTCCATGACTTCGGCGGCGCGCTGCAACAGAGAGAGCGGTTCGTTAGACGACACAGGCATGGAGATCTGCGACAGATCCTTGCCGACATTCTTGCGCAGGAAGCCGATCAAACTTGGAGGCATAACCGTGGGTGCCGCGATGCTGGAACGCCGGCGAACAGGCTCAAGGGGCAGCGGGGAGAGAGACTTGGGCTTAGGGGGGAAGAAGGAGGAGTAGCGGTCGCCACCAGCCTCGGAGGCGTCGTCTTCACTATCGGACGGCGCATCGTCAGAAACCTCGTCATCCTCCTCGTCGGCTTTCTTGTCGCCATTTGCTTCATCATCGCTGTCGCCCTTGATAGTCAGCAGCGGTGACATGGGATCGTTGCCGCCGTCAACAGCGTCGAAGAACTCCTGGGAGACATCGGATTCAATACTGAGCCGCGATTGCGTCGTCAAGGCGGGTGCATGGCGGCGGTGTTTGCTTTCGGCAATCAGCGAGGAGAACTGGCTGACAACAGTGTCCAGGTCGCGTAAGAGGGCCATAAGATGCTCATGAATCTCCTCCGCCTGGTCAGAGTGACTAGCAACACTGCTAGGCTTGCGTTCACCAGTGAGAGATGCGGCATCGCCGCCGGGCACCACGAGCTGCGAGGAGGAAGAGTGCTGCGGCGCGTTGGGGCGTTTGGGACCAGTACCACCGCTGGTCTTGCGTTTCCAGAACGGGCGTTTCTCCGACTCCACGCCGTTGGGACTCAGGCTGCTGCTGCGGGTGCGGACTCGGAGACCGACCCGGGTTTTCTCAAAGGTCAAGTACTTGGGGTCGGTATCCTTGGCCAGACGCCGGACCGCATCACGAGACCGGACACCTTGCTCATCAGACTCTCGACCTGCTCCCATTCGTGCTCTTCGGCCGGGTTGATAGCAGGGGTCACCCGGTGCGATGGCACGCGCAGCAGCGGCTCCGGCTGATACAGATCCTCGCCCGGGGTCTTGGTGGAGGAGGCCTTCTCCAGCGCCCGTTTCCATGACCCAAACTCCTGGTCGTTGCTGGCACGGAGGTGCCATACCTCGGTACCGGAGTCGATCGAGATCTCGCGAGACTTCTCGTTGCACGCCACGGCCGCCAGGGACAGTGGAATGGACCCACGGAGGGCAGAGGAGTTGCGGTCATGGTAGTAAGACAGAGTGGAGGAGGTGAAGTCGAGGGAAAAGAAGCGACGGGCCCAGCCCTGGTGGCGTTTGCGGCGCCGCTTCTGGAGGATTCCCGTATGCACGGACGCCGGATCGATATTTCCTGGCTGTGGCGTAGCGTGAGCGACGCTGTTCCCGCGGCGTCGCGAGGCCAGCGGCTTCCCCGAGTCGGAGGAGTCGGTGCCATGCAGAACGGGCGCATGCGGGACAGGCGCAGACTCGGGCGGCAGAGAGCTCGGATAAGTCAGAAGCACGAGCGTTACGGTCTTGGAGAGCTGTTTAGAGAAGGTATTGTCAAAGACGAGCGCGCGTAGTTCCCGCCCTCTTCAGTGGGGACATCGTAGGTGCCCTGGACGATCTTGTCGGCCTCGCAGCGACCGATCCAGCGGATCTGCTTCAACCCAATTCCCGTCAGCTTCTCGACCGCGCCGTTCGCCGGAGCGGAGGCCGCGCCCGGGAGTCGCGACGGGGCGTTGGCGGTGGCTGGCAAGTTCTCATTGGAATCGGTGCTGTGCGAGTCGGAGGGGAGGTTGCTGGAGGAGCCCAATACGGCGGAATGCCGGGATGCTTGAAGATGCCGAAGTTGAGCGATTTCTTGTGCGGCTGGATGCTCAGGAGATGGTATGGCCGGCCTTTACATTGAGCCAGCGAACGAAGTAGGACTGTGCGATGGAGCGAGGCTGTCAGCGGAATGGTCCTACCTGGCGCATGTGCGCCCCGCTGCGTCATTGAGGGGAAAACCTGCCTTGCTGTGGATCTCCAGCTCCTCCATCGCCGCCATGATTGCGGGAATGGGAGAGAGACGATCTGGTCCGAGGCTGAAGAGAGAGCGTGGGAATCAGGCTGACAAGGATGCCAATGAGGCTGCGTGGCCGGAAGAGTTGGTGAGACACGAGGGGAGGGACGGAATGGGGGAGGACGAGCTGTGAGGGGGGAGAAGCGAGCGCGATCAATTCATTGAGAGCCGCAGAAGAGAGGGTGGGGGAGAGAGTAGAAGAGAAGGGAGGGGAGTGGGAGAGAGAGTGTGTGTGAGGGAGAGGGAGAGGGAGGGAGTTGGAAGAGAAGTGATGTGCTGATGACAGGAATGTGGGGGAAGTCACGGCTGTGATGGAGCTCACCCAGTTTGTTGGGGACGATGCACAGCTGGTACCTGGCCGCCTCCGAAAACCACCGAGGGACTCCCCGCTCGTCTTTCACATGAACCCACGGCCCAGACGCGGGTTTCATGGCAGGCTCCATAGTTCCTTACCCGTTTGGGGCTTTGTTGCGAGGCTATTCGGGCAATATCAAGGGGGTTGGACGGTGCTCAGGGCTCAGGGCTCAGGACTCCAGTGTGGATGGCTTCATTGCGCGGTGTATGGAATCAATATAAATAGTAGACAAGAAAAAGAAACCAAAATCAACCCAGCCCCCGTCTCCCATGCAAAGAAAGAAAAGCAATCATATAAGACACCCGTCCGGAAGAGAAGAAATGAAAAAATAAATCAAAGCAAAGTCAAGGATATGTGTGGATTACATCGCAGAATACAGAACCATGCCAGCCAAAACCCAAGTCCACTCAAGTCACTTTTCACCGTCGCTTGCCGCCCTGCATGTTCGTAAACAGCAGCTTAAATCCATTGCAGAGTGCCCGCATGTCGGGTAGGGATTGCGCTGCAGCTCGTAGCCCTGGGGGATCACCTTCACTGGCCAGCTGTGCAGGGGCGCCTTTTCGCCCGCCTTGAAGCACAGAAAGAAGTAGCCTGCATGCTTCGGGTCGATGCAGAATGCATACGCGGACCGCTTGGGGTTCGCCTTGGTGTAAGTCTCCAACCATTGATCTATGCAGGTCAGTATACATCATGTAGAAATGGGAGGGAGGAAAAAGAAAACATACAGGTGGCATCCCGGTTGCCGTCTTGATACTTCTCATGCAACGTCATCTCGTCCACCTTCTTCGCCAGTGCCTTGACGTGGTTGAAGATCAAGTCATCCAGATCACTGTAGGTGTGTAGCGTCCGCCGACCTTCAGCGTGCGACCCACCGAGAACTCGTTCTCCTTGTCCAGCTCGAGCACATCGATGTGCTGGAAGATGCCATCCGATACCTTCCACGTCACCGCCAGGTGATCCGGTCCCTTGGACGATGGCCGGATGACCACATCGCCGCGACTCTGCGTGCCCAAGAACTCCTCGGCTGGGTCGAGTTGAATGGTCGGAAGAGCGGGTGCTTGATGACACGCATCGTGCGTCCGCCACTCTGCGTCTTCTCCTGCTGGGCCTCGCGATCCTGGCGTTCCTGTCGCTCGTCCCATTCGCCCTGAAGCCGGTCCGATACCCGGCCCACCGGCCGGCTGACCTGTTCCTCCCGAAGCGAGACATTGCAGGAGAAGTTCTTGCGGTTCAGGAAGAGCACCTTTGCCGGGACGGTCTGGTGCGGCGCATACAGCGCCCGCACGGGGATGTCGTACCGGTCGGTGAGCTCGGACTCGGGCACCACTGCGTCGATGCCGCAGTCCAGCTTGCCATCAATGTGATCGTCGCTGACTCGCTTGATGGAGATGGGGACCACCATACCTTCCGACAGCGTGTCCGCCGTCTCACCCGTAAGCATGGTGAAGATGGCATCCGTGCCCAGGAAGACGAACTGCTTGCGCAGTTCTTCGTACGGCTGCTGGAGTTCCGCACGGATGGTCTCGAGCGTCGCCCGCTTACGCTGGTTCAGATTCTTCTCCAGCTGCTCGGCGTACTCCTCCAGAATCAGATCGTTGACACGATCCTGCGCCTCCTCGCGGAACAGCTTACGCACAATGGCGCCGGTGCCGTTCTCATCCGTCTCGGCCTTGATGTCTTCCTCGTCCAGTTCGAGGGCATCAGCGGCCATCTTGCGCGCGATGTCGTAGTCTTCGGGATGTACACGGGTGTTGTCCAGCGGGTCCGCATCTGGATCGGCGTTCTCAAAGTCGACATACAGGAAACTGGCGCAGTTGTTCCACACCTTGACACCCATGGCTGGGTATTGTGCGTTCACTCCGAGAAGCTCCACGCGGTTGTTCACGACGCCGCCGTTCATATTGACGATCTTCAGGAGATGGGCGGCCTTTCGCGGGCCGAGACCACAGACGTACGGGAGAAGATTAGCGGTAGCAGTGTCGGTGACAGCTTCGTTGATGTCCACTCCCACCAGGTTCACCATATCCACCAAAGCCGTTTCGAGCTGCTTGAGAAGCAGGTCCTGCGAGATGAGCTGCTGGCCCGGCTTGAACTGGATCGACACAATGTCCGGCCGAGTGAGGCGTATTCCTTCAAAGGACTCTGCATGTACTTGGCCAAGGCCACGCAGTAATGCGTCAGGGGGGCAAAGCTGGGATGATCCCGGCGGGCCCGTTCACTGTGCTGATACAATCGCGCCACCTCATCATTCACAATCACCACTTCCAGGGGATCGCTCACTTCCTCGTCACGATCATCCGTGTAAGGAGCTCCGCGAATGTCCTTCTTATCCACGACATCAGAAAGCAGCTTGTACAGCTTGCGAGCCTCCGGGGTCATGCCAGACACGCCGATCACATCCGGCCGGCGGCGGTCGACCAAGTCCACGAAAGCGTCCACGTCCTTGCCATCAGGGATGCCGCGATCGCGATCCCCCAGAGCTAAATCAGTGAACTTGCCGTTCTCCAGCACACGACCGTCCTCCTCGACGTACGCCCAGTGGATCGGCTCCCGCCCGACGATGCCGGAACCTGTTGACAACGCCAGCACACGGGGAACGGTTCCCAGCACCATCCCCTTGGGCTTATACGGGGCTTGATCCAACCGCTGAGAGAAAGCTTCCCGACATTCTTTCACCACATGGTTCTCACATTCTTGGCGAATGTTTTCCTTCACACTGCGATTGATCAGCCGCTCCAGCTTCCCCAGAGCCATGTCCAAAACGTCCCGACGCACGCGGTTCCACGCGTCCGCCAATTCACTGTAGTTATCCGACTCGATGTCGGGGTAGAGACGCTGGCGGAAATTGTCGAAATTCTCGAAGCGGACCTTGACTTCCACCAAGCCTTCCTCCTCAGCCTTGAGCATGCGGAGGTACAACTCTGGCCGCCGTGCGATGTCACTGAGCTGCTGGTTGCGGAGATATTTGAACTCGTAGTACGGGTGCTGTTCATCGATACGGCGGAGACCCTTCTCTGTGCGGAAACAATCGACAGCGCCATTCATGTAATAAGCCTGACGAATCACCTTACGCATCTTCGGACTCATCACGATCTCTTCCGCGAACATGCTCTTTGCGGCCTTGACCACGTGAGAAGAATTGGAGAAATCGTTGTCCACGAGCCCATCGGCCATCTCATCGGGGCGTTCAGTGGGGTCCTCCGTTATACTGGCGGCGACCCTCCTTCAGGGCATTCTGAGCGAAGGCATCGGCTGTGATACCAAAGGCACGCACCAAACCGTAGGCCTTGCCGTTCCGGACCGTTCAAAGAAGGTCTTGCTAGACGCCTTGCGCCGCTGCGTTTCACCGTTGGCTTCGCCATTCATGAGCGTCAGATCCCGGAGCTGGGATGCGTATTGGAAATGCATGTAGTCCTGCACATCCTGGAGCTCCTCCATAGTAGCGGCTACCGGGAGTACCTCTTCACTACCGGGTCATTAATGTTGTACAGGCTCTGGATGTTGTCGTAGGCCTTTTGAATGGTGTTGCGCTTATCAACCAGCGCCTTGAACTTCAGGTCGTGGTCGAAGATATCCCAGAGATCGGTCATGTTCAGCAGCTTCTCCGCCTTGATCGTATACTGCGAGGCATCTGCGTCGTAGCCGGCCCCTTCGACCGGAACCTTGACGGCGTGAATCATATAGTCCTTACGGTGTTGGAACACGAACGGAACCTCCCAGTCGTCAGTCACGAGGAACTCCAAGACCTTCGCCACGGAACGCTGGAATGGCTCGCGCAGGTCGGGGTCTAGGCGCTTCTTGAGCAGCATTAGGTTGGAGATCCACACAGCCTCTTCGCGGAACTGATCTTCCGTCAGGGTCACATTGCGATATGGTTTGCGGGCGATCTGGTGGCGTTCGGGCTCATCCAGCAGACGGATCTCATTATCCTCCTCCGTCAGCATCTTCTCAGCCAGCTGCGACGGCTCGAAGACATCCTTGAGATCCAGATGCTTTTCTTCTTCAGCGCCCTGCTCCTCTTCCTGATCTTCCATCTCCAGGGCGAAGAGATACTCATTTCCATCTCCGAATGCAGCGCGCATATCTTCCAGCGCGTTTCATCCAGGCCTGTGGCATCCGTGGTTCCGAGGCCAGTGTAGCCCTTCTTCGCGGGACGCGCAATTTCCAGGTCTTCGCGCTCGCGTTGCATCTCTTCGTCGGAGAACACATCCTCTTCGATGAAGTCGTCCATATCATCGTGCATGGTTCGGCGATGACCGGTCCGGCCGTAGTCCGCGGCGGCTTCTTCCTCCTCGTCGGAATCGAACATATCGTGGACCCCCTGAGAGGCATGGCGTGAGTCCCGGTCTTTGTGGCCTCGCTTTAGGCGCTTGAATTTCGTCTGAATCGCGCGGGTTTATACGGTTAGTCTCTCCTCTGAACGGGGAAGGCCGGTGTTTGGTTTGCGCAACGAGGACGGATACGTACTTCGGCAGCGGACTCCTTCAGCCCCGGGTTGAGTTCTCCGATGAGCTCCAGATCTTCATCGTCAAGATTCTCATCCTCGCGTTCGCGTTCTTCCCGTCTTCGCTTCCGTTTCTCCGTCGGCGCTCGGCGCGTTCTTCGAGTTCTTCGTCTTCATCGACGATGAAGCCTTCTCGGACCTGATAGATGAGGCGAATGGGTTAGTTGATGGTGCTAATCGGCAGGGTTCCTACTCCGGGTTTTTGAGGGCATGGGAACCTACAGCGCGAGCGGCCTCTTCATCGTCGTCCTCGTCTTCATCCTCTTCGCTGGAGTCGTTGAAGTGGTTCTCGGTGCCGGCACCCTGGCGAGGTTCACCCTCTCCTTCGTAGTCATCGGCCAATTCCTCCTCATTTTCATCATCGTCCAGCATCGCCTCCCCCTCGACCAGATCGCGAGCACTCATGGTGAGGAAGTTCGGGGTGAGAACTCGGGGGGATCACCGGGGTATCGGAGGAAAGAAGACCTCTTGGGAAGAGGGAATCGGAAAAGGAGCCGTGTGGGAGACACGGCAATAGGGAGTGAGAGAGCAGACTCCGCTCCGATAGAGAAGGGAGAAAGGGGAAGGGAGGATGGGGTGGAGGAGGCGGGTGGGAGTTGGAGTCTGGGAAGAAAGAGAGCGAGAGCGTCCGTCAGAGTGAGGAAGAGCTGCTGTTGTTGTGGCGGAAGTGTGGCCGTGCCCCTCACCGCCTTTGCTGTGGCTGGGGGTCAGGTGACTCTCTCCATCAGGAAATGTCCATACATAGTTCACCAACCATTATTGTAACCTACAGTAACCTACAGAGAATGTAGATTCAGACCAGTAGATATCCTCATCAATAGCAACTAAATAAAGATAGTCTCCCAGTCGACGCGATTGTTCTATACTTACCGCACGTTTGGAATCCTCCATACCCAGACCTGGACATTGCCCGCCCGCAACGATGGCCCCCCACCAAACCAACAACCAACTCTCCTCTCGTACCTACTCTCACTCACTCGCTCGCTCGCCTGTACAACCACCATCCTCCTCGACACCCCCCATGGAGATCCTCCACATCTAACCTCCCCTTCCCTTCTCCTCGCATATCTTCCCCACCGACCAAGCGCAGTCCCCACTCGTCTCCCGACCGAACGGCGCTTGTGGCAGTCCGGCGCCCAATAACTTCTTCAACTCCGCCTCGTTGTCTCACAAGCTCGTCCATTGCTCTATTTATACTCTCTCCGCCAGCGCCTACGAGACCGCCCGACTTCCATCCCCCCTTGTGGTGGGTCGCTGCTACGGCTGATCCGGTTTAACCTTCTCACTTTTTCGCTTCATCCATCTCCTTGTTCTCGTCTCTTCCTTCCCCTCTTCCCCCTCTTCGTCGTCCCGCGGCAGATTCGCCTCCCTTTGTCGCTCAGCCATGGCCGATCAATTCAAGTCCCGTACCTTGAAACGGAAGAATGTCAAGGGTCTCGCTCTAAACGCGACCCCCAAGCCCGCCTCCAACCCGTCCGATGGCGATGCTCAGGTCCCCGGCGCCATTGGCAACTGGACAGCAACCGCACCGACACCCTCGAGATCGGCTTGGAGTTCCGCCTGGACTTGCGCAGTGAAGATCTGATTCCCCTGAAAGAACTCGGCGCGGGAAATGGCGGTACCGTGTCCAAAGTCATGCATGCCTCCACCAAGGTCGTCATGGCTCGAAAGGTATGGCGTCGGCTTCTTCGCTTCCCTCTCGTCGCTGTCCCTGACCATGTGTGACTTCAGATTATCCGCGTCGATGCCAAGGAGAACGTCCGAAAGCAGATCCTGCGAGAACTGCAGGTCGGCCATGACTGTAACTCCCCGAACATTGTGACTTTCTACGGAGCCTTCCAGAACGAAGCTAGAGATATCGTCTTGTGTATGGAGTACATGGATTCCGGGTAAGGAGGACCCCCCCGATAAGGAATTCACGGTCAATATTGCATCTTCGTTAACACCCCAATGTTGGCCACAGCTCTCTCGACCGTATATCGAAGGACTTTGGTCCCGTCCGAGTGGATGTGCTGGGAAAGATTACAGAGTCGATTCTCGCCGGTCTGGTCTACCTATACGAAACCCATCGCATCATGCATCGTGATATCAAACCATCCAACGTGCTCGTCAACTCTCGCGGCAACATCAAGCTCTGCGATTTTGGCGTCGCCACCGAAACCGTCAACTCCATCGCCGATACCTTTGTGGGGACGTCCACATACATGGCGCCGGAGCGAATCCAGGGAGGCGCCTACACGGTGCGTTCCGACGTGTGGAGTACCGGCCTGACCGTGATGGAACTGGCCGTGGGTCGGTTCCCCTTCGATACATCGGATTCCGCGGCAGGTGATCGTGCCAGCGGCGGGGCCCATGGGGATTCTCGACCTTCTGCAACAGATTGTCCACGAACCTGCGCCGAAGCTCCCCAAGAGCGACGCATTCCCTCCTATCTTGCACGAGTTCGTGGCCAAGTGTCTGTTGAAGAAGTCGGAGGAACGGCCAACCCCTCGTGAACTATATGTGCGGACCCTCTTGATGCTTGTTATATCCGAGCGATCCTGGCTAACCCTCTCTTAGGACAAGGATGCCTTCCTTCAGGCGGCCAAGCGCACCCCGGTCGATCTCCAGGAATGGGCTATCAGCATGATGGACCGACATAACCGAAAGTCATATCTGGATCCCCGTCCCTCAAAGTCATTCAAGGAAGACTCGTCCCACCCCAAACCCCACCCAAGCCGGCCATGAGCAAGCCATCTCGCAGCCCACAACACTACACGCCCACGTCCGGTGAGATTCCGGTGAACATCGCTAGCGACATCTCTTCCTCCCACCAGCGACACTACCCCATTCCCGCAAACCCATCTCCTCATCCGTCGACCCGGTCCGCACGCTCTCCCCCGCCCATCTCCTTGGAGCATTTGTCACTAGAAACCAAGGAAGACGGATACCGGCAAGGTCGTCGTCCCTCGCGGAATCATCTAGGCGACCCGATGTCTGCGTTGGAGCCTCCGAGGTCGCAGTTTTCACCTCGGTCCACGAGCTCGCACAACAAGTCGAGAATGCCGCTGCAGACGTCGACGCTTTCTCTTCGCGCAACGCCTCCAACCGGACCGCCACCCCCTCCCCCGATCCAGGGCGCCGGGCTTGAGTAACCGACCGATTCAATATACATAGACTATTCAAAAAGAAAGAACCTCGGAATCCGCCGCCACCATGAGTCCTCGGAACGCCCGTCTCGATGTCGATTGTCCGCACGGCCTTTTCGCTTTCACTTACTTCCCTCGTTCTCGATTTCCCGATGTGTTGACGCGACGCAATCAATCATCTAGATCACGCACGCATAACTTCCGTCACCTTGAGCCTTTCCATCCATGTTCCTGACGATATTTGCATCGGCAAGGCGTATTCATTCCTTTCTTGGTTTGTTCATCTCTTTACCCGGTTTGATTTCCCTTCCATCTTGTATCCTTCATGTTCCAATTTTTACCACTCTTCTCTATTTCTCTTTCTGTTTCCTTAAACGGAGCTGGCTATGTCTGTTCGATAGCAATTGGCTTTCTGTCGTTGTCCCGAAAGTATCGTACCTATTCTTTTCCTTCCCGAGCACATGCGTGAACTAGATGTCGAGGCTGGAACTCTTGCATCTGACTCAACCATCTATATCCTCGTCTCACCTCATCTCTTGTCTTCTCTTGGTTCATTCCATCGAGTTGGTTTTTTCTCCTTTTTCCTTGTTTCATCATGTGGATCTTTCTTCGCTGCAGAATTTTGCTTATGCAGTCTCGAGAATATATCAGTTTGCATACATGCTTTGATCCATCCATATCACCTAGATGCATACGTTAAATGCTATATCATATGATAATTATAGTATCTGCTACGCCTGTAGGTGCAACATCAAAGTGCTTTTGTGCCTTGAGTTTCCTAAGAATCTATGTGCGGGTATATATAAATCTTGTCTTGGCAGTATGTCTTATCAGGCAGGGGATGTGTGTTGAAGCAGTATGGATAGTCTCCAGGTGATAGTCCCTCGGTCTTTAAAGTCTCACTCTACATTCTTGTTTATTGGGGCGGAGAATAATCTACGATACTATTGCCCAACCCAACGGCCATTTGGAATATATATGTGATCCGATCAGATAAGACACCTCTACAATGAATAAAATTAGAAACCAAGTCAGACAAGTCATATCTGACATCCCTAAGGCCACTTGCATTGGCGTATAAAATTATCCTCGTATTCGTGTTAGACATAGAAATGGGTCAGGTAAGACGACTAAGTAGACAAGATTTCGGAAGGAAAGCAGTCGCACCGCATCATGCATGCAAACGGATCAACAACAGCGACAGGGGAAAAAATAGAAAGACGAAACACGAACAGAGACAACAAACACCGAGAGCTGAACAGCTCAGATAACAGACAGGTAGGAAAATAGGCTGGCCCGCGACATTCCATGGAACATCGAAACCTGGGCAGGACACGATAAAGGGACGGACAGAGACAGTCAAACAAACAGACAAGCAAAAGAAAGAAGGACAGCAACAAGAAACGTTCACGTGCAAAGCACAACTGACAGCAGGTTTAGCCATTCTACAAGACCCGTTCGTCACATCTCCTATTCCTGTCCTGTAACCCAGACCCAAGGACGCCAGAAAGAATGGAAGTTAGGAAAGACAATCAGGAAACAGACAAAGCAACAGATCACAATTCCGACTCCAGGAATGAATGGTCCGAACAGAAACGACACATCACTTGAAACAAACTAGAGGAAAGCGACCCCGTTCACCCATCAATTACTTCATCGCGAGCTCGGATCCACCCACGGAATTTGTCCCCGAGGGAGCAGGAGCAAGATTAGGTCGTGGTGCGAGTTCGACCATCGACGGCGTCGCCGTCTTGGCTCCGCGAGTGCTGTTTGAGCCACCACGGCCGGCTGCACCACCTCCTCGGCCATGTGAGGTAGCAGACGCCCCGGCAGATTTGTCGTCAGCGTTTTGACGAACCTGTTTTGGGCGCGGACGGCGCGAAGTACCCCCGCGTGAGCCAGGTCCGCGCAGAGGCAGACCGGTTTGTTCGGAGATCGGAACGGCTGCGGCCAGCGGGACTTGATGAGTTGACGCTGGCGCACGACTGCGTCCGCCACGACCGCGACCACGACCTCGCTTGATCGTACCATCAGCGCTGTGGGAAGTTCGTTAGCACCTGGCTCATCGACTTGTAGCACTGTCACCACATACCGTTCCACTTGGATCTTGTCTCCCTCCGGCACCAGCGGCCCACTGTACACAAAGAACCCATCCTTACTAGCGGCTGCCTGTTCCTGCCAGGCCATTTCACTGTCATCAACGAACGGATCATCGCGGTCATACTCCTCCATCTTCTTCCGGCGGCGCTTCTTTTTACCCCCCTCTGGCTCCTCGACTCCATTCGGGCGTGGTGCGGCCGCCCCTCCAGGACCTTCACCATCCATCTCGCTGTCTCGGTCAACATCCAGACTGAGATCTTCATCCGCACTCTCCCCCGCGGACAGGCCCCGTTTGTCGTTTCGCTCAAGGGCAGCCCCAGCAGCAGCCACGCGCGCTAGCCGTTCCTTGTGCGCGGCCAGGCGGGATGTAATGCGGCGAAGCCGTACTGTTCCTCCGCCAGACGGGCGAAATTGACAATCTTGTTCGCATTGCCTTTCTGAAGAGGGATGTGAAGGATGATATTGGGTGTTCGTCGAGAGTCATCGCCAGTAGAGGCATTATCGTCTACTCCAAAGAGGGCATTGGTGATCAGCCCTGAGCCCTGGGGGAGCTTCGGCGCGGGTGCGTCTTTCGCAGCCCGCGCAGGCTTCGGTGACGTCGCATTGGAGGCGGGGGCTGTGGTCGTGGGCTTTGGATCCGGCTTGGACTCCTTCTTGGGGGCTTTCGCCGTTGTCGTTGGGGCGGGAGACTCTGTATCCACGTCCATGGGGGTAGGGGCAGGAGAGGGGGCCCGATGGTTGCTGACTGGGGCAGGGATGTCGGAGGGAGGAGCTGGAGGAGCCGGAGCTGGAGAGCCGGAGCTGGCGGAGGGGCTTCCCGTGTCGGTGGAGGTTGTGACTGGGGAGGCGAGCCATTCGAGATGGGTGCCTCATGCGTCGGTGGTATTTGCGGCACCGGGGGATACGGAGATCGATGCGCATAGGGCGAGAGTGGTTGCGGTTGTGTGTGTGTCGGCGTGGGGACAATGGCCGGAGTGGTGACCGGGGAGGGCGAGTAGGTGGATGCGCCATGACCGGGCGACGCATAGGCACGAGGCGGAGCGTAGACGGACGGCGAGGAGCTCGTGGGCGGGTCAATGATGCTTGCGATGGCGGGCGAGGCACTGGCGCGGAACAGCGGACGCGGGGAGATCGGCCGGGCGGGGGGACTGAAGGTAGTGGAGGGCCCGGGAGCCGTATCAAAGGCCGACCGAATGGGATCGAAATTCTGGCCGCTGGTGCGCGCGGGGGCCGGCGGGGGTGGTTGAGACTGTGGCCGAGGCGGCGGAGGGCCTACGGGGGCGTATGGAGAGACATGGGCGGGGACGTGTGAGGCCGGCGGCGGCGTGGGATGTGAGGACGGCAGCATGGATGCGCCGGGGGATGGAGCGGGCGCGAGAAGGACGGCGGATGGGCGGTGGGAGGACTGGCTGCCGGTGTCGACGGCGCGGGCGTGGGCGCAGAGGCCGGAGGGGGAGCGGGAGCTGATGCTGGAGCCGAAGCCGGAGCTGCAGCGGTGGTGGCCGGGCAGTGGGTGCAGGCGGTGCTGGCGAGCTGTCCAACGACGGGGCGGCCTCCAGCTTGGGCTTCTTGCGCGTGTGGGCGGACGCGGTGGAATTGGCAGGATTGGTCGACGTCGATGACGACTTGTCCCTCTGGCGACGACTGCCTCGTTTGGCCGGCTCCTTGGGCTCCGGCTCTTTGTCCGCTGCCTTCTCCTTCACGTTCTCCTTGTTTTCCTTCTCCTTGTCCTTCGTTTTGGCCGGTTTGGCGGGTTCTTTTCGATCGGGTTCGGCGGCGGCCTGAGCCTGGTCGTCGTCCTTCTTGCGACGCGACCGACGCGGACGGGTCTCTCTCGGTTGCGGATTGGGAGGCGAGTGTGACTGCTGATCGTCCTGAGCCGTCCGTGTGGCCGGCTCGGGGGACATGGTGAGATGAACGAGACGATGGGTTTATCGAAGGTACATGGAGTGATGGGAGGCTGGGATCGGCGTCGGACGTGTGCCGGAGTGGGTGGCGAGGGAATTAATATTCGAGCGATCGGAGGGCGGCAGCGGAGAGTCGAAGGAATGGGAAAGAAAAAGAAAAAGGAAGGGAGAGGAGGTGGATGGGGGAGGATGGATGGTGGATGGGAGGCGTGGGCGGAGGGAGAGAAAGAAGGAAGAGAGACGAGCGAGAAGAGGGATGAGATGGACACGCTCAGGAACACCAACAGGAGAAAAGGGGTCTGGCGGGGAGGGTCCGGGGCGAGTATACTTCGCGCAGAGGGTGAGGATGATGGAGCTCAGGAGGAAGTATAAGTATATAGAGGGAATGGAAGGAAAATGAAATAATGTGGATTGGACAGCGTCCATGTACGCAAGCGGGAGTGCCGATTGATGGGGAGCACAACACGCAGTGAAGCGGGTGCAGGACAGCGATTTGATACCAGTTGGAACGGATCCATTTAGTCGCTTCCTGTCCATGGCGGCCTCCCAGCGACCCCGTCCCGGTCATCCGAGGGATTCCTCTTGGAATAGTAGACGGACAGTGGGTTTTGTATTAGACATTCCATATCGACCAGTTTTAGTTTTCTTCTCTCTTTTATCTGCACGGAAACTGCCCAATATCAAAGTGCTGCGACGCCGTATTGTTCAACACCTGCCCATCAGATGATCCTCAGACCTTTCCCAATCGGGAGGCGCCATCAGGTGATCCGCTAGCCCCGGTCGGGCTTAGCGCTGTGGGTTTTAGCTTTTGAGCCGCATGCTGACTCAGCCCGTCGCTAGTCCGCTTCGGGCCCGGGTGCTGCCCTTCTGGAACTTCCCTTCTCTGCGTCTTCCCTTTCTGTCCACCACCATCTCACCACCCCCACCATGGCTTTTCCGCGGTGAGCGTTTCGTCCTGGACCTGGGCTCCGACGATGAGCCTGATGCTATCGAGGAGAATGTCCCATCCGGCCCTCCGTCTCTGGCTGTCCCCGGTATGATCGGCGAGATCCTCGAACGCTCCCCCACCAGCATCCCCGCGCCGCCGAAACCACCCTCGACTGGCTTTCCAGCTCCCCGTCGCCGCACCAGACCGTCGGCTTTTAAACAGCGACGCGAGGCCCCATCTGCAGATTCAGATTCAGCTCCAGCTCCAGCTCCGGCTTCAGCGCCCAAACCTGCGCCCACGTCTGAAAAAGATGCGATTGGGGAGGAGAACCGACGACAATTGGAAGCCATGTCGCCTGCGCAGATCCAGCAGGAACGAGAAGAGTTGATGGCTACAATGGACACATCTCTTCTCGAACGATTCCTGCGTCGTGCACGAATCGACTCCGACGAACCTACTTCAAAGCCTTCGACACCTTCGGCGTCCGCTCCTCAACCACCCAAGCCGGAGGACGAGAAGGATCAAGCGGAGCAAACACCACCCACCGAACAACTACAGAAACAATCACCACAACCAGCGCAATCTACCACCTCTCCTCCCCCGAAAACTAGCACCCCCCATCGCGACGACCTCCCACCGTCCGAACTCCCCGCCGATCTCCGCCATCCTCCGAATACCCCTTCCAGCAGGTCTACACTTCCCCCGCCCATCCACCCCCATGCCAAACCTCGATCCCAACTCACCCTCCTTCCTCACCGACCTGCAAACCCACTACTTTCCCAATGTCTCTCATGACTCCTCATCCCTAACCTGGCTCCAACCACCCCCAACGGACGCGGAAGACCCCGACTCCACCTCCGCCTACCACCCTGCCAGCGCCGCCGAAGCCGTCCACCCCTCCGAGCTGCGCTTCACCCTCCCGGCACGGTCCTCTCCCCAAGCACTTCGCTTTCCCTGCCTACCACCCTAGGCCTCCACCACCATGGCAAAGACCCCCACGCAGCCGGGTACACCATCCCCGAGCTGGCCATACTCAGCCAATCCTCGTTCCCGGCCCAGCGCTGCATCGCCTGGCAGGTCCTGGGACGGATCCTCTTCCGACTGGGGAAGGGTCAATTCGGCGAGCGTGGTAGTCCACTCACGGAGGGTCTGTGGTCCGTCATTGAGCATGAGAAGGTCGTGGCGGGGATGTTGGCCGAGGCAGATGGAGATAATAACAGTACTAGCAGCAGCAAGAGAAAACCTTCAGCCAATGCCTCCGCTCCAGAGAAGAAGGATCAGTCTGCGGCGGGGCCACAGGGCGCTATCGGCCGTCATGCTAGTGCTTCCGCTTGGGCGGTCGAGGGGGTATGGCTGTGGCAGATGGGCGGTGGGGGTGATCGTGGGTTGCTGAAAGAGGGGACCCTCCGTTCACAGTGATACTATCATGCATTGAAGGTTTACAGAGAGACAGATCGAGGGAGAGAAAGAAAGGAAGAGTGTTGTATAAACTATCTAGCACCTGAGCGTATGTCTTAATGAGTCTAAAAGATGAATCCATTGAATGTCAATGTCAACGTTGTCTGTAATTTGTCAGTGTCCTCATTATACCTGATTTGTTACGTTCCGTCATATACATTTAGAGAGCGAAGTCAATTCAGCGAGGAAGGCCCTGAACGGTAGATAACTGCTCAATGTCTCCCTACATCAACATTAGTAGTATACGGACACGCCTTACATTCATTCCTCCGTCAATCAGGAAGATCCATCTTGTCTCAAGAATAGTCTGATTTACCTAGCATATGCAATTACAATTCAGAACTCCACGTTCACGTTCGACAAGACGAAATCGATGATCCACTACTCAATCCCCTTCCGTCACCCATAATCAATACACCGAATAATGCTATGTATACACCCGGGAAAAACACAAACCAGCAGGCAAAAAACTCATCATGTCGTATCCCATCACATCCGTCCATCATCCTTCAGACAAAGAAAGCAGAACATGACTAGTAATCTCCGTCTGCACCCCCCAGATCTTCCAGCGCGCTTCCTCAACAAAGTCCCGACGCAGCCAGAGTCCATCCGGCGGTGGTGCATCTGGAGCTACATCCGTGCCATCTTCATCATCAGTAGCCGTCACCACACCATTGGCGTGGCTGTCCATCCAGCTGAATAGCAGACGCAATTGCCAGAGGCGGTCGCGAACCTCATCCGCGGCCAGACCAGGACGATTGGCGGCGTAGATAACATTCCGCACGGTACGCTCGATGACGAGTTTGCCATCCACGGCGGATTGGCGGAGCCAGGGCGCATAAGAGACAGCGCTCGGGTCGGAGGGGCGAGCGGCGCGACCCGGAAGCGTAGACGGAAGTACCAGGGCCTTTTCGCGGATATCCAGCTGTTGCAGGGAGGCGAGGTTGAAGATCCAGTCCCACATGCTCTGTGAGGGGGTAGTGGGTGGACGGCGTGCCGAGGTGGAGTTTGAAAGGAGAGTGCTAATGCTGGGCCACGCGGCGGGAGGGAGACCTTTGCCGTGAGTGGAGGCGACGGTGGTTGTCGAGGGCAGGACGTCTTGGGCGTCGCTGAGACCGGAGAAGGTCGACACGAACACGAAGAGCCGGCTGGGTTGTAAGTTGCTTTGCGGCGGAGGTAGATGGACTGGTCGCCGTAGTGGAACTTCTCTCGTAGGGCCGGGTCGCGGGTAAAGTCAAGGATAAGCGGCCAGTAGTCGGTGCTGTGGACCTCGAGCTTGGAGATTTGGCTCAGGTCGGGCAAAAGACAGGGGGCGTTAATCTTCCGGGCTTCTCCGCTGGAGCTGGTGACGGTCATGGGGATAGAGATGGGACGGCGGGTGTCGATATCGCGCGCCACCAGGCAGCGTGGCTCTGCGGCGAGAACCCACAGGTGTCGGAATGCTTGCAGATGGCACTTGTTGTCTAGCACTGTCGTCGGGAAGATAGGATACAACGAGCAGATGAGCGAGGCAATGGCTAGGTCAGATGTACCCAGTGTGTAGCTACCGCCGCCGAGGAAGAGTAAACCGACGGCCATGTGTGCCGCCATGTGGCTGCCGTAGGGCGTCTCCGCATCGACACGTCCGTGGAGAGATCGCAGCCGTCTAAACAAGGCCAGATCACCGGTGCCCGCCATGACAGTTGCCGCCGACAGGGCAACAATGTCTTGACAGTGTCGAACGGAGTTGCGGGTCAATTTGGCGTCATAATTGACAGCCGGCAGTCGGCAGATGCGGATGAATTGGTCCAGGTATGAAAGAAGCAAATCGCGCACTGCAGGCTCCGCAGAACCGGCAAAACGGAGGCCCAAGGAGAAGCATAGACCGGCCACGATGTTGAAGAATGGCATGTCATCGCTCTTCAGCCGCCGAACGCCAGTCAGACGATACCGCCGACGATAGATCTTTGGAAGGCTTCGGATAAACCACTTGTCGGTGGGCCGAATACTATCCCACATGATGACATGCCGGGCCAGCGTGCGGAGGAGGAAGACATCAGGACGGACATAGTCGAAACGCACCGTCGTATCGGGGATGTCGATC
Source organism: Aspergillus micronesiensis (assembly GCA_039763685.1). NCBI lineage: Eukaryota > Fungi > Ascomycota > Eurotiomycetes > Eurotiales > Aspergillaceae > Aspergillus > Aspergillus micronesiensis. The sequence goes on along the minus strand of JASHHO010000043.1, from coordinate 363,675 downwards.
TTCTGTGCCAGGATCTCATCGTTGCTCTTCATGAAGATAATGGCGATAGCGATAGTAGCTCCGGCAGTGGCTCGGTCCAAGACATGAGCTAGGTCAACGTTCTTGGTTCCAACAGCCACGGACAGCAGTCTTTCCACGATATGCATGTCCCGCATTCCCTTCAAATCCTTACCCTTTGCCAGGTTGATGAACCCGAGAGAAAGCCCAGCTGCCAGCCGGTAACCTTCGTCACGCAAAGCCTCGTGTGAGGCCGAGCTCTCATCCTGCTCCACGCTCTCAATCTCTGACAGCATCACTTCGCTCATTCTGCGGTGCTGCGAGCCACAATACAGCAGCCCGATGCCCATGATACCTGCCGTCTGTGTTAAAGGCGACAGGTTCAGTTCCGCTGCCCCAAGTGGCAGCATCCGTGTCACATGGACGGAGAGCAGTCGCGTAATCAAGGTGTCCATTGTGCCCAGGTAGGACGCCGACAACCCGAGCAAGAGACCAATAGAGGTCATTGTATGCTTCGGGGTAAGATACTTGAACGCAACCCATTTCGCCAGCGACTTGAGGTGGCCGTTTAGACCCAAAGCTAACAAGAAGCCGGCGTGGCGATTGGTAAGCTCGTGAGGCTTATTGAAGAGAATCCATGAGGTATCGATTCCCTTTGAGTTCTTCGAGATCGCCAGACCCGTGGATACACCATTGTGGAAAAAGGCCCAACAGACTTTCTCCTCACTGAAAGAGGCTCGATCGGCGCTGATAGTCACATTCGAAGGCTTCATAACGCATTGTAAGGAGAACGACGGAATCGGGAGCTTCTCTGTTAGCAAAGGCAGTCGCCCGCTAAACGCCAGCATAGCCCGTCCAGTGGGAATAGATAGTGTTCGCAACGTGACAAGCTGGACCACCTCTTTCTGCGCTTCAAGTAAATCGGAGTCGGTCCATTCAGGCTCGGGAACACATTCGGCGGCAGGAGCCTTCGACTGGTTGAGCAACCTGGCTGCCTCGATAAACCGCTTGTCTTCACGGAAGATAAGCCTGGTCACGGAGAGCCGGTCTGCCTCGGCAGATGCCTCGAACGAGTTGATTGTGTCAATCTCGAGCGCAGAGCCGCCAATATGGTGGAAGTCGCGCACCGCGTCATGCGACGCCGCCAGCTGCAGGGGTGCAGGTGGAGGGGACACAGTGTTGGAATGCATTGATACGCTTAGATCCTCGCGGTCGATGAGTTCTAACAACGTCGAGCTCCAAGCCGTTGAAGCATGCATTTGGGACCGCATGATAACTTCATACAAGGGCGCACCGACTCCCTCGGGGAACGTTTCGATGATGCTTCGAGTGAAGCCCCACCGATGGAGCAGCTTTACTCTGTCCAGGGCCGTCGAAGTATTATGCACCTCGGCAAGGAGTCCATCGAGCGCCATCGTTCGCGGGGTTAGGGCGAAGCATTCTTGCCAGAGTCTCCCCTTTCGTGACGTACGGTCTGACCCCGTGATCAAGTTGAGGTATAAAGAAAGGCGACGATGGCTGGGACCATGCAGTCTCCAAGTATGCGAAGATTGAAGGGGGGGAGAACGGTTCCTGTGGCTGGTCGAGCATAGAAATGCGACTATCTTCAAATACCCAGCGATCCATACTGGCGAATTCCATGTTGTAGTAGGAACCTTCTGCCCAGGTCCAAGATTCCCACCCGAGCCATGCACCAAGCTGAGCCAGAACAGGAGCAAGGAGACCTAGAGATTTGTGCGACTGCTCGCTTTCACAGACCGACAGTTTCTGCTCTTCGCGCAAAAGATGCAACCCGACGAGGATTGTGCACAGAGCAGTGCGGCGCAGGCTTTGACTATAGGAGGGAGCAGTGGGGAGATGTCCGTTTGGTCCTGCCATCGCGTTTCCTTCGGGTGAGTCCAGGTACTCTCGTGTTAGTTCTGTACATCGAGATAAATAAGTATTCTTGCGGTATGTGGACTGCCTTGAGCCTTGGTCGTCAGCTACTGACGGCTTTCTCCCACTGTCCATATTGGCGTGCTCCTGGGCTTCCTCTTCTACCACCCATCCCCACGAGCTGTTTGTCATCCAAGGCGCCACCACGCCGGCTGGGCCGGACTCCTGGTCCAGCATCGCTTCCCAGCTTTCCAGATCGACATGGCTTCCACTGCTTGATCGAAGCAAACCTCTTTTCCGACGTTTCTGCTTGACGGGTGTACGACTCTGGCCGTTATTTATGAAGGGGATTGCCATGGAAAATAGAACGACGACCATAGCTGTCCACTCTGGGTCGAATGTTTCGCCAAATTCTTTCCGACGAAGCCATTTGATAATGTCCCACCAGGCTGTCAGAATTCCATCACCGGCCTTCTCGGAATCAGGCAAGACAAAGCGGCAGATCGTCAAAACTTTCTTCACGAGCTCATTGCTGGGTTCCATGTGGATCTGAAGCTTATGTCTTCTCTTCGTTGAGTCGATCACATCAAACTTGCCGCGCACAGTGGAATGATCGAGACCGGCGATAGTTATTGAGGAATCAGTCATGATGCGGTGCATGCCGCTCTCTCTTGGGCGATGAACGGATGAACTGGATGAGACGCCATAGGGCTCGTGCAGCATAAGCTTCCGGGGAATTTCCACAAGGACGGAATTTGTCCATGGAGACTGTAAGCGTAGCTCAGATTGTCCTTTGTCATTTGTGCTCAATGTCATAAGCCGGGAGATATCCCCATCTGATATCTTACATGCATCCCAGATGCCAGGGAAATGTTGCACATTGGTGGCTTGAACTAGCAGTGAGCGTTCATCTGAAGCCGAACGCTTTTTCGCCTTCTTGGAGAAGACTGCGTCATTCTTAGGGAGTGTAACCTTGTCCGCACGCAGTGTAACAACCGTCATTGACCGAGAATCCTGGTTGACGACGCAGACAGCTAGGGGTGCTGAGTTGCCGTTTTGTGCACTTCCACATTCAGGAGGGCACATGGTAATAATCCTGAGCTTGCGCGATGCCTTGGAAGACTTCCTGGGAGTTTGGAAGGACCCAGAAAATCTCGAGGAAAAAGTCTCTACCTTCGAGAGCAAAACTTCTTCTGGAAGGCCCGATCCGGATTCTTTGAGGTCCATATTCTCAAATCCTTCGAAAAGGTTTTCGTTATTAAGCTCTTCAAGAAGCCTGTCGACAGGAGCATCCACAAAGCTGCTTGTGGTGCTATAAACCGAACCAGTCCCAGGCGGCAGTGAGCCTCGAGGGTTAAAACCAAAACTACCACGGGTGCTGCCTGCACCAATGGATTGTCGTAGACTCCCATGTGGTATAGTACTCGACTGACTTCCTGTGGCTAGATCTGAGAAGGTGATCCTATCCTGACCAGCGGCAAGATCAGCTCGGGCAAGCAAGGAGCTCACGCGTCGTGATGATTTTAATGGAGCCCCAATATCGAAGTCTTGACTCAGCTTAGAAGCAAAATCATCCTCGTCCGGCTTGCCATCGGTGGAGTACTGTGAATGGGACATGACTGAGTTGCTCCAAGGCTCTGCACGAGACCCAAAGCTTTCTCGAGGACCAGACGGCCGCGCGCCCGGCGTAGTTGTGCCAGTGGCCATTCCAAAGTGCGAGCTTCGCCGCTTCGATCGGGTTCCATCAGTCTCTCGCCGTCGCTTTCTGGAAGAGGGCCCTGTCTCGTCTTCCCGGTATCGCGCCGTCCATATGGTGTACAGGCCGGTGGTGGCATTGGTGGTGATAACAAGGATGAGCGGCACCTTGGAGAGATTTGTACCAGAATGCGATAGCTCATCTTGCGGAGATACATAGACTATCTCATCCGCGGGATCTAGGACATCCAAGCCCGGTGGTCTGCCCGTGGTACTCGTCTGCAACCACCGAGAGCTTTGGTTTGTGACGACCAATCCCATCTCGGACTGAGGATCCATGAGTGAGAAGACACGGGGGAGGTCCGCAGTCCTCTTAGGGCGCGATTTCAGGGACTCTTGGGCTGGCGAAACCATGAACGACGGACGTTTACCCTTGCCAGTAGACGGGATTTCCAGAGACTGAGAAGTACGGAAGTCCATGAAGGAATTAGGCGGAGCGATTGGGTATAGACTGGTGTTCAATGTCTGTTCCTCCTGTGTTTTGCGTTGGAGCAACAGCCCTCGGGGAGTCGCAAAGACCGAGTCGACTTCGAATGGCAGAGGAACGACATGGCTGTTTCCCGCTAGGAAGAAGATATGTGCCTGAGATTTAAGAACAACCACCAGTGCGCGCGATCCGCCATCATGTGTTTCAGACCCCAGGTGATTCTGCGCAGTACGACCTCGTGGGTTGATCAAGTTCACGCCCGACGCTGCGAGCTTTGCCTCTCCCTGCTGTGATTGATTGCGGCTGCGATTGGGTTCATTGTTTGCTCGAGGTTGGCCTCTCCCAGCACCCTGAGAGGGACTCTTTTCAGACCTCTTGATTTTCCCAGCCGAGAAATTCGTCAACAGGGCATGTCGGATTTCCTCCTTCTCCATGTCCAGTCGAAATACTCGTTTCACGACGCCTGCTCGAGACCACACAACACAGCTCTTTGTCCATACAATCTCATCCTCGACCGGGCCATTAGGGCCATCATCCACGGTGGTCATCCATTCGTACAGGTCCTGCGATGGCTCTGGTGGGAGGAGACCCTCTGCGACGAGAAAGTGTAAGGCTGCGGGTTCGTGGAGGCCCAGGGATCGGATGGCAGCCATGGTTATCGGGGAGCTCGTTATGCGTAGTGGGGGGGTTTCTGGCACGCGACACCAGGAACAGAGATCAAATCCATTGCTGGTTCACACCATTTAGTTTGAGATTCGGCGCTGAGGTGCGTGGTCGGCAGGGTGGAGGGGATCTGGGGGAATGGGGTGGTGGTGACGGTGTTGATGGACGCGACGCGGCGGGAGGTCGAGAAGCTCCGATCATTGATCGATTTGATTGATTTTCGGCGGCGGCGGAATTCCTCCCTCTTCATCTCCCCAACTCACCTCGCCCTCTGCTGCACATCCTCCCCCACCTCCCCTTTCTTCGCATTGCATTCAATCGGGACCTTTCTTGTCGCCATCAAGGTGTTTCCCATCCGTTCGGCGCTTCCTGCCCCCGTGTTGTCTCATTCCCCCTTCGGTGACGATACGATCTCTTCGCGCGCATCGTCCGCAAGGAATAAACAATGCCATCCTTCTCATCTAGGCCCCTGGTGAGGCCTAGGGATGATGGTCTGCAGCTCAGGTAAACCCTTCTTGCCATCCATCCTCATGCTCAGTGCTTATGTTGATGGCCCCCCAGCTACCAGCTTCCTCACCGCGTGTACGCCGCGAAAGGCTATCCCATCATCGCCCCAATGGCTCCTCGATCATCGTATACGGCTATGAAAGTGGATTGAGGGTGGTCTGGAGAGGCGGTCGCCCATTCGCAGCACAGAAATCTCAGCCCCAGAACGATGGCCAACAGCAAAAACAGAAGCCCAAACAGAGCGATGACGCCGTCATGATCATCGATTCGGACGACGAAAGTGTCCCACAACCCCGAAAGAGGAGCAACCGTCCTACCAATTCGATGATGAAGAGTCAGAAGTGGACCCTGCATATCCGTTCGAAGAGGTGTTGCGCCAGATCGATATCCCCCTTGGTAGCAGAGTTCTCGAATTGGCCGTCCCTCGTATCCTTCCGGACAACGCTCGTTCGTCGCTTGACCCGTCTCCTCGACGTTAACGAACACAATCATAGTCGCTGCCGTATGTGCAGACTATTCCACCCGCGTTGTGACTCTGCCCCTGGCCCCTCCCCATCCTAGCCAAGATGCTCCGTCGGTGGATGTACTTTCGATCAGTGGGGGCGTATCCCACCAGGAGATCCCCCGAGGAATCAGTGTCACTTTCACCTATCAGGAGACCCAAGCGCAGGAAGATGAAGCCATGTCTCATAGCGCACCCGCTCGACCGGTTCGGGACGATGGGATCTCCTTGTGGCCACCCATTCCGCCGAATCTGCCGGACTGCTGCTCATACATCGCATCCCAATCTCGGAAGAATCAGAAGGCAGTCGAACAGTGTATCGTCTCTATGAGGAGGAAATCGAAACCAAGCGACGATATCTGCCCTCCCCTGCCAAAAATATCGCCTTCAATCCCTCACCTTTCCGTCACCTCGCCACTCTACCCTTTTGTTTCGTTCCACGATGGATGCGTCAAGATCTACTCGTGCTTCTCGAAGAAGCCATCTCGCGCCTCGCGAAGGTCCTCAAGCGCCACCAGTGGTTTTGAGACGTCAGACGCGGAAGGCAAGTGGCTGATCAGTCTGTACCCTGGGTTTGAGCAATCACCCTCGGGACTGCCCCGCAGGAAGACGATAATCCACGCCGAGTGGGTTCTCCGCGGACAAGCAGTGCTGGTTCTCATGGCGGATGGCGAATGGGGCGTCTGGGATGTGGAGGGAGCCGGTCCGGGGACTACGAAGGGCCCCCTCGAGCGTTTGTCAGTGTACAGGGTGTGACCGGTGGCTCACTGACCAGCTTTTCTGTCAGCGGCCGGATCTTGAGCCCACTTCCTGGAGGTAACCAGTCCGACGGCACACCAGTGATGGAGCAGCGGCCCAAATTCGCACCTCTGACACCGTCCTCTAAACGCATACGCGAGGATACTCTACTGAAAGGCGCTGCGCTAGAGTCGACTAAGCCCTCGCTTTGCGGAGGTATCTCTGTGTATCAAACCAATTCATATCGTGATGCACTGCCTGATGAATCCGTCCTTCTTCAACACGGCAATCAGACCGCTGTCATCCCTAGCCTTCTGTCCCTGTGGCGGAACGCCATCAAAGCGACCGGAACGTTCGATGCATCCAACCGATGCCGCGTCTCGACCATCCAAGACATCACTATGATGGGCGAGCAGCTCAAAGGAATTGGTCACCTCCCAGCCGCGTACCGCCGCACGCGGGAAGCAGAGGGTCAGAATTTTGATATCCTGCTGACGGCCGAGCACGCGTGATGATTTTAGCCCCCAGGCTCACCGAGGATAACGAAACACCCGCTTTCCGGCAATCCACCAGTGAGGAACCCAGCGCCGAAGCAGACCAAATGATGCTGCGACGTGGCGAGCTCGATGTGAACGGAATGGACCGGTTGCTTAGCGGGATGGCAAATGCTAATCAATCCTTGCGTATCGGAAGCCCTATCAAGCGCACACGTATCTGGTCTTAGAATCATAGCTCGCCTCATCACGATACGATGTGAGTGAAGGGAGAATACTCTTTTGAACTGTACAGGACATCGTTCTGTCTTCGCATGTGTTAAAAGAAAACGATATACCACTCAATGAGCTATCAACCCAGGAATGAGTACCCTCTCCCTCATCGATATGGCATGAGGCCGGGAGAATAGTGTCAATGACATCCAATTCGAATCAAACTATCCAGATACCCAATTGAAAAACGATTAATGACTCCCCTTTCCCATGCACAGATCCACTATTCGCGCTGTAAGGTGGAGCGCAAGGCGAGGACCATGCCTTGAAATCCTTCCTCCGGGAAGGATAAGCTCTGTATCGGCTGCGATATATCAACAGGCTTTTGGGCCAACTCCATCCGGACCAGTTCGCTGGACCTTGTTTCCATGTTGCTTCTAGCAACCTCTCTTCACCAGCACCCGTTGGGTTCACTGTTTGTCTTTGTCCTGCGGTGCTGAAACAGATCTGTCTGGCTTCGGCAGGTGCATGTTTGCTTCGCAGACATCACCTTGGACATGTCCTACATCTGTCTCAGTTACTGTGGATGGGCGACAGCCGGCTGGACTGGCGGGGAGAACTGATCGAAACAAGGGATGATTGGAGACAGTCATTCGTAGACTTTCGTTACCTCTCGAGAACGCTCACTACGCGGACGTACTATGTAGAAGAAGACATCGCGAGCTAGTTGATCGTCATCTAGGTTGGGCCTATGATTGATATACGAAGTACGTCCTTCGTCGCCCATCAAACTCGTTATATATTGCCCACTTCTGCCAGAACTTAGCAATGCGCGTGACTGTATGACCCTCTTCCACTTTTTCTGTGTTTCATTTGCAGGCTGTTCGATCAGTCCAGCTTTTTTTGACATCTGCTATCAGGTGATCTGGTTATGATTGAGCGTGAACCCGAAACGGCTGCAGCTCGTGTCCGAGCACAGATCCTTTCTCACACGCAGTAATTGCTCTGGAATTTTGTTTATCCTCATGGGAATGCCCAGCTCCATTCGGTAGCAGAAGGCTAGTAACTGCATTGATCAGGCATCGAATTCCCGTCTCAACAAAAACCATTCAATGGATGGAGATCTTCCATACTCTGCATGTTCCACATCAGAGTCAAAAAGCTATACAGACTTGCCAATCCCGCAATCGAGCAGTGCCCTATACCCCGATAGCTCGACACCCATCGGCATTAGAGCGGTCCCACAGCCCATCCACGACCTTCACAGTCACGGATTTAAAATCACGTAGAAACGGAATTGGATCATCACCCTCAATGAAGTAAACATCAGCTAACATGGTAATTGCATCTTCATCGAGGACAAAGCAAGCCATATTCCGCCCTGGGGCCCGAAAACTGAGCGTCCACCGTCCTCGCCGTCCGACCTGCGGAATTTCAAGTCACGCAGCAGGGCCACGAACTCTGCTCGAATTCGATCGTCCGACGCGCCTTCGAGGGTGGTTCGATCAGCCACGACATCCAGTTTCAGCCGTCGAACCGCCTCCGTATACGTAGAGAGCGTGAGATAGCCGAGGCTCTGTTCGATCAACTTGACCCAATTGTCCATCGCCTGGGACAACCGATCTTGCGCCGTTTGCGAGTAGGCAGTCACGAATACGTAGAACCTCCAAGTTGATCATTGTTCAAGGACTCCGCTTGGTCGATCGCCTCCAGGAGCGGATAGACTCCGTCCAGACTTCGGTCGTATGCAGCTGCCCCTTTGTAGTAAGTTGCGGGATCGGCCAGCTCCTCGACCTAATGTAATGGCCGCAGCCTGGATAGCCGGTGAGGCCCCCTGACCGAATGACCTGACTTGATAGTTGCGTCTGTTGGGGACGGGCTGAGATGTAAAGGTTGGGTCTGGAGGACTAACGGGGGGGAGGGCGAGGTGGTCTTGTTCGAAACCGACTTGCTCGATCCATGGTTGAAGGGATCGTAAGAGCGCAGATAAATGATAGGAGTATGGAGACGTGAGAGCGTATAAGTTCAAGCCCCGTTCTGGGGCGAAAAGGAGCGAGGCAATCACGCGTATGGTTGCTGTCGATCTCTAGTATCTGAACCCATGATGTATTATTGATCAATGTTATACATGACAAGAGTATGATATGAACCATAAATTCCATGTAGACTTTGCTTGGTACTGAGGATGCTATCATGGATATAGTATAGTATAAGATGACTTCCGGCTTGGTGTCGACTTCGCCAGTTCTTATACCTACGCCATGTATTAGATCTTTGAAAAGTAGCAACCGATGCGTCCACATTGATTGGTCACGCTACAAATTGATTGTTGTCTATGATGTCATGTTGAAATAGTTAAAAACGACGTGCCTCTCTATGGATATGCTTACAGCTCATGGACCTTACAGCAGCCTTCACCTGACGCGAAGTAGCAGATACCAAGACTCAAACCGACACTGCTTATTCATTAGTCGATGCCTTAATCAGCATCTTAAGAAGTCGGCACTTCTGGTCTACTACTCTGAGTAGTATCGTTCAAGCATAAGACGGAGACAAGCACAATCCAGTATCTTCCTTTCGATTTAGTTAGGAATATCTTCTCCCATATTCAGTGAAGACAATCCCTTCCTGAGCTCTCTCTTTGTTGAGTTAGGATGGCTCTATCAGCCGAAGCAATCATTGCCCTCTTCGCTCTACTTATCGCATGTGTTCCTGGCATCCGTTTCATGATCAAACACCAACACCGGTGTTTGAACCGCGCTTCAAGTATACACAGACTTGCCCGACTCTAACGTCAACTTCTTTTGTTAGAGATATGAATCCTAACCGCTGATTGTTCAATAATCCAGACAATACTCATATTGACAATCCCGAGGCGCACCAAATTAACCGTCCTTTCGTCCGTCTCAGCCAACTCCCCCGTCCATTCCATCCATATTCAAACCACATCAACTTCCAGCATTATCTTTTGGGAATTCTGCCTACTTTGCTATCGAGAAATGGAACCGCAAACCGTGACTTGAAAGCCGGATTAATCCTATATTCAAGGGTATGAATGGCGTCTTGACCTAAAATGATCATACAGCATTCGGCTAATGGATGTTACAAACGGGTCAGAGTCAGACCTCGAACATCGATAATGCCGAAGACAATGAGAATCCAGCAGAAACTAGTGCAGAAACCAATATTGCTATAGTGCCGCATCAACAAGCGTGAAGGAGATCTAAGTCGACCTCTTGCCGCTCTCGACACTTATGAATATTATCATTTGACCCTGGGCTTGGTCCTGTTTCCGTTTCTTCCGATGCTGCATCGATGATTAGACAGTGTCTGGGTATTTTATCATTAGAAACTAGGGTTGTCCTAAGGAGTGATTAGCCTCTATCATTCATATGGTTTTCATTAGAATGGAAGTTATGTACTTGTGCGATAACCCGATGATAACTTGCCTAGTAGCTGCGCACCAAAGCCGGTTTCTTGCCCTGTGCTACGGCTTTTTCGCCTTCGAAGCCAGTCCAATCCGGCTGAATATCATTTCCGTCTTGCGATCGAACCATGTCTCCATTGTCTGATCATGGGTTGTCAGTAGATAGCATCCGTATCAGAGCTGAGTGACTGACCGGATTATACTTGAAGACAAGCCACCCAATGATGCTCAATATCAACGAGCTTGCAACGAATGGCAGATACCACCGCCAATCCGGGTTATTTTCGAGGATATTGACATTCATGCCGAACAGGGTCTATACACGTTAGGGTTGTTTGCAACGCAAGTAAGAACACCTACCGATGCGAAAGTGGCCGGTAGAAAGATGAACTGTGCCAGTCAGCATCGTCAAACCTTCACAACAGGGAAATACCTTACAGATATCCAACTTAATCGTTTCATACTCAATGCAGTTGAAGTCGAAAGCCTCGCTTCGTTGATTGACACCAAATTGAATTCCTCATCACTAGTAAGTACCACACAACCAATTGGACAAACGAAACTCACAATCTGAATCAGATCCTTTGACGTCCGATCCAACAGGTCAACTTGGTGACTGACTTCGTGAAGAAGAGCATCTGCCGCTTCTGCCAGCTGCGTAGCCGAATATTCTCCATCATGAAGACTGCAGTACCGATCCCCAAAAGCTTTGGCGTCCCGAATCTGCCGTTGAACAATACTCCGCAGTTCGGTCCACCACTCTGCGTCTCGAAGGAGTCGATCGAGTATGTCGCCGTCCTCCCCCTTGACAAGAAAGACTTGGCGGCGCTATACAAGTCAGCAGTAGCTTCAAAAGTGACCAGGAAATACTCACGCAATTGTTCAACCAATCCATCTCGAATTCACACAGATCCAGCCATTTGCGTTTCAGATGGGCGAGGAACCGGATGAGTAGCTCAACGCCACTTTCAGGCACCCAGACATAAGGGAGGGTACTGGAGAATTCTGTAGAGTGCCATCCTTCCGATTCCTCTCCCTCGTCTTGCCATCTAACGGTCCATGCAACACCAATCTTATCGCTGTCATGTCGAGCGCTGAGGTGATCATATCGATAGGGAAGATGAACGGACACTGAATATTGGAATGCCCGCTGGTCGTCGTTTCGTGTGGCATCAGTCTTGAGCACAAAGGGCACTAGATCACGGGTGGGCGTATTGGTGAGCTCGCTCCACAACTTGCTATTACCCCAAAGTCTGCAGACCCGTCAGCCTTGCTTGGGATGAGAGGGTGACGGGGGAAGATACATGAGATGCCGCTTAGGGCCAGAGCAATCAGCCCACTGCAATAACTTCTCTGTTGTCGTTGGGCTGCAAGAGTCGATGGTCACTCCCTTGTCTCCATGAGACGACGCTATCATGACATCAGAGAGCCGCAACCTATATAGTCTCCTCCATTCACCAAGACTGATATCCTCGGGCGATGCCCCATGCCTTAAAAGGAGATGATCCAGATCCAGACGACGCAGTTGGACAGCTAATCGCAGAGGCGTTATGCCTTCTCGGTCACGGACGTTAACATCTGCTCCGTACCCGATAAAATCGGTGAGCAGGTAGTAATCTCCTGAGGATATAACACTGTATAGCGGCGTTCGTTTCCAGAAATCCGGGGTGTTTACGTTGTAACCACAGTCCATCAGGTATGTAATTAGATCTCGTTTCTGGTCCTTGATCAGAAGCCTCAGGGTTATAGAGTCCTTGTCCTTTAGCACGTCAACCATGGCCTGCTGCTGCTGTTTCCAGTGCCCACCATAGGGGAGTATGTCCATTACTATCCTTGCTTTGAGGATTCTGTCCGTGTTCTGTGAGCGGTGTATAGAGGTAGCTCAGTCCAAAGTAAGCGGCGAGATGCAATCCTGTCGCTGAAGGAAATATCTGGCTGTATCCTGGATCTCCCTTCCGAGCAAGCAGTCCCTGGCAACAAACAGCCACCGTGATTGGATTTGCAAGCAGTTTCAAGCCGAGTTTCTTTTCAGACTCTTTTGCCTCTGAGGAAGCCTCTGATGAAAGCCAATAATTTCTTCTGTGTCGTGCATGAGTGCCCCAGAACTGTGCTGCATATTCAAAGAAAGGATAATCCACGAGCCGCTTCTCGTACGCTGTATCGTCTGCACATGGCCCCGCAGAAAACGCTGTCAGGGGAGATAGGTAATGCAGATAGACGCAATATTCTCCTGTGCCCGTGACACACAGTCTTTCCAAGTATGAAGAAAGTACTGTTCCATGATTGGATGAACAAACTGGACATATCCTCTGCGAGGACATATCATGAGCACCCCCAGACAGGAAGATAGCATTTCATCAACCCGGGGCAGATTGTCTAGATCCAGATCCAGGCGGTGAATCTCCACCGACAATGCATGTTGTATCTCGCGTGGGTACAATGGTCGCTTGGCGCATGCCACCAGAGAAATAGTATCCTTTGCCAAAGTCTTTCTGTCAAGGGGTTGACCTTCTATCCGCTCAAGTGTCGGACCTAGTAGTGGACTGGAATTTGTGGCCCGAGCCGGAAGAGAACCAAGGGCGATTCGAATGGCTGCATGTGAAGGGTTGGACATCAAAAGCGACATGTAGTGGACAGCAACCGAAAACCTGGCAAGTTAGTCTTGGTCCTGGTGAAGGTACAGGGCAGATGAGACTCACATTCCGTTTGCTTCCTCTGCGACCGTTTCCAGAATCTCTTCCTGAAGTTGTTTATTGCGCAATAAAAATGGTGGGAAGAGCTTCATTCGATTGCTGATGTATAATTTTATATCGCTCGGGTCGGCTTTTATCTCCATCGACGGTGTGTCTGAATAGAATAGTAACACCAGGTATAGGCCTCGAGGTCACAAGCAAGTTGACTTTATGTCGAGATTGAAGTCGCAATATGTCCGAAATAATCCGTTTATGCGATGCATCAAAGAGCTGCATCTCATCCAACGCATCTATTACGATAAAGAGCCTCGCAAAGCTGCTGCTAATGGTGGTCAACCCTTCTGACAAATCTAGAAGTGATACCCTACCGGTATCTTCCCGGCATTGACGCAAGGTGTCAATGACATCGGGCAGCACCCGACGACGCAGTGCCAGTTGCTTGATCAAGCTACCCAATACATCTCTGATGCTTTGCTCATGGCGTTGTCGGAAATCACAATAAACATGGGCAATGCCAATGTTCTCGTCTGAACCAAATGTGTGATACAGGCGATCTATGATTCGCGAGGCAAGGACCGATTTTCCAGCACCTGGAATACCAGTGCATAGAAGCGTTTGTGTCTTGCCATTGAGCCAGGTCAGGACTTCATCTGACTCTAGAAAAGACGATCCAGTTCTCTCGCAGTGGCTCTGGAGCACAGAATTGTGCTTTGCGAGATGGTCAATTGGAGACAACCACTTGAGGGTATCAAATGAGTGGACCACATGCGATGTGCTTTCATGGGACTCTTCCGGCAGACTGCCAGTTGTTACTATAAGCCACGGCCTCGAATAGTACACTGTGCTTACCTGGTCTGTTTGCCACCGAGTGACTGTAGCCGAGCAACCTGTAATTGTATTTGCTGCCTGATTGATTCCAACGCTTGAAACGAGTCACTACTCTTCTCACCCGGGCCGCCCAATTTGAGTTGTAACCCCGTCAATATCTGGGCGATCTGTCCTAGGACAGAATTCAACTGTGTCTGCTGCAGGTCATCAACACCTACACGGCCTGAACGATCCTTGAATGATTGAAAAGTAACATGTAGGGTCTCCAACCTTGTCTGATTAGAACTGTGGAATCACGAGGCAATCGAGAGGTATATAGAACGTACTCCTCGAACAACCCTTTCGGCCGGGTCAACGACCCCAGGAGCTGGGTACGAACATCATTGACAAGATCTATAACTGCAGAGAGTTGAACTACCGTCATTCTTCATCATCTCATACAAGTTTGGATGTACTCCGTTGAGAAATGAATGAGGTGGCTGGGCGGAATACGGTGGAGGTTAGCATGGAGCTAATTTAGCGCGTGATCGACATGTCTCCGTCATGTCTTGACTCTTGAGATAGAAGGTCAAATTAGTATACTAGGAACGGTGGGCTGCTAAAAACATCATACTTACTGATTAGAGCAACCTTCAAGAGGCATATTGTTCGACATGTGTTGATTACATCGTCAGCCTGTTCCTGGGTTCTGCAAGACACCCATGGCTGATATTCACTCCCAAGTATAGTCCTTGCGAATGTTCAGCTTAGATTGCTCTGGGTAACCTGGACCCACTTTCTCGTTGTTAAACAGGAAGCAACAAGTGTCAACTGATCTTGTTAACTTCCCAATCTCGACTCTGCATGTGCTGCTCCCAGTGGAACAAGCATCCGCCCCAACAGTCGATCTACGAGTCACATGACCGCCAGGAACCGATACGGCTGACAAAGCGATCCGCACTGCTGATAAGATAACCCAATTGATTTTCCCCTCATCAACACATCCACATCCACATCCACATCCATCGCATCTCACTTTACGACTGAACACCCTTCCACGCCCACAATGGCTCAATCCTCGTCAGAGAAAGGTTACTACCTTCCACTCTATTGACTGACTCCGCTCAAACTAACCATACATAAATATCCAGTCTGGGGCTCCCTCATCACCAACCTCGACTACCTCCCCGGCCTCCTCACCCTCCACCACTCCCTCCAATGCACCGAAACGGAATACCCCTTCGTCGCCTTCCACACCGCCTCCTTCCCCGAATCCGGTCTCCAGGCGCTGAAAGCACGCAAAATCCGCACGCATGCCGTCGCCTCCGTCCAACCAGGCCAATCGCGAGACTACGCGCACGACCCGCGCTTCTCAGAAACCTGGAACAAGCTGGTGGTCTTCTCCCTCGCGGGGCAATACGAGCGCATTGTCCTGCTAGATGGGGATATGTTGGTGCGAAGGAACATGGACGAACTGATGGATGTGCCATTGGATGAGGAGGATCGTGTGTTCGCGGCTAGTCATGCGTGCGCGTGTATCCGATGAAGAAGGCTCATTATCCGGATACTTGGTTCGTCCTCCCCCTCTTGTCCTCCCATTGTCCATATGCTGCGTTGCTCCATTATAAGTAAGCCTCAAGGAAACACTAACGAACGACAACTAGGATCCCCGCCAACTGCGCCTTCACAACCCAACACTCCAACCCCACTCTCGCCCAGACAACCGGCGCCCCTCCATCCGCCGGCGTAGGCATGCTCAACAGCGGCCTCCTCGTCGTCCACCCCACCCCCTCCGCCTGGACCGCAATCCAAGAATGTCTGGCCGACCCCTCCCGCACAAACAAATACACCTTCCCAGATCAGGAACTCCTCTCCGACGTCTTCCGCGAGCGCTGGGTCCCCCTTTCGTATAAATATAACGCGCTGAAAACGATGCGGTGGAAGGGCGTCCACGACGCGATCTGGCGGACGACGTGGCGAAGAATATCCATTATATTTTCGCGACGAAGCCGTGGCATGAGAATGGGGATGATCTTGATGCGATGGATGATACGAATCGGTGGTGGTGGGCGGGTAATCGGGCGAGACAGGCGTTGGAGAGGGCGAGCGGGATTTTCGATGGTTTGTGATCGCGTCTCTCTTCTTTCGGGGTTCTTTCTACAGGTGGGTATGCTACCTGTTTGATATGATATGGTATGTTGCTTATGGTTGCGTTGGGCTTGTGTCAATGCCTGGGCTGAGCATAGCTCACCTTTACGCCAGGCTTCGTCGATATCTCTACACTGGCACGATGATAAAAGGCTTCATGATTCAATGATCCATGCAGACTCCTCTAAACTCTTCATCTCGTATATATGTATATACAACACCGCGCACGCAATAGATAGATAGATGCAGATATCACCATCTCCCATGGAAGACCTCAAACACCAGAGTGAATAGCAAAAGATAGATAGATAGATACACATCAGATGATAAGTAAATGTCACGTCAAGTCATCACAGACTAGGCCAATCGTCAAGAATGAAAAGGTGCGGAAGCACCAGGCTATACCTTGGGTACCATACACAGGTATTTACAAGCAAGACAGACCAATTTACCCAAACATCCACCATGTATCATCCATACATCTATCCATCCATGCATCCATTTATCCATTCACTAGGCTTCATTCCAAGGGTGTAACGAAGGCAAAGGCAGGGCAGGGAGAATCACCCATTAAACCCCAAGCCCTCCAGCTCCTTCCGCACCGACTCCTCCGTCTGAATCTTCTTCATCTGCGTGTCCTCCAGCTTCTCCCCACCGGCAAGACGCATTTTCAGCTCGTCGATCGCGCGAATCTTCTTCAAGAGTCCACGGATCTTCTTGTCCTGCGCGGAGGGGGTGCCATCGGCCTCGACGGCCACGGGGGCCGCGGGAGCAGCCGGGGCAGCCGGAGCAGCAGCAGCAGGCTTCTTAGCCGCAGGGGCAGCACCGTTGGCCTTGGACTTGCTGCGCTCGTGACCCTTGCCGTTGCCGTTGCTGCGGTCCGGGCTCTGGTTGGACTCGCCGCCTTCCTCCAGCTCCTTCTGCTTCTTCGCCTCGCGCTTCTTCTTGTTACGCGCCGCCGACTTGGAGAGCTTCTCCGGCTGGTCCGCACCCGGGGGCAGGGCCACGCCGCCTCCAGGAGCGGCTCCCGGAGGAAGATACTCCTCCACGGGCTCGGCGCCGGGGACTTCGCGTCTGCGGGGTTTGCCGAAGCCGTTCAGTCCGGGCACGCCGCCGTCACGCACGTAGGCGGCACCACCTTGGTCTTCGCGCTTGAAGGCCATGGGGGTGAGCTGACCGCGAGCACCGGGGGGACGGTACGCGCCGGCCGGCTTCACGGGGGCCTTGCGAGTGCTCAGGTAGGCCAGAGCAGAGGGGGGGGGGGTCGGCAGCTGGGCGAAGGGGTCAACAAGCGGGTGCTGAATGGTCGACTGGGGGCGCCAGCAGACGTCATAAAGCTCGTGCATGTCCTCGTTGTAGGTGAGGGCGCCGCTGACGTGCCAGAGACGGACACCGTTGTCCACGCGCAGACGCGGGCTGGTGGTGGCCGTCAGGATGAACTGGCCGTCGGGGGACCACTCGCAGACACTGGCGTTGGACGCCTCCACGGTGGCAATCTTGTGGTAGTTCTTTTCCAGGTCGTAGATGTCCATCTGTCCGGCCAAGTTACCGAAACCGGCCACCAGGACGAAGCGGCCGTGAGGGGAGAACAGAATGGTGTTTCGGGGACCAAGAGCGAAGTGGTGCTGGGGCACGCCGCGGAAGTTGAAGATGGTGGTCTTCGCAGGCATGTACCCATACACAACACCGAACTCCTTGGAGTTGGGGACCAAGTCACATCGTGAATAGGGCCCTCCTTGTCTGTAGTTCAGGTTAGTTAGCCAGATGGAAGACAGTGAAACGCTCAGTTGACAAAGACATACCCAGATCCACTCTCGAGTCGAAGCCGCCGGTAATGCCGAGCAGGTAGAGAGTGGTCTCTCCGTAGTAACTCTTGCCGGTCTTGTCAACCTCCGTCTGGGCGAGCACAATGCAGGTAGTTCCGAGGCATTCCACTTCAGCTGAACCTTGTCGCCCTTGAAGAAGGTCTTCTGCGAGACAGGGGATCCAAACTGAGGCACCATGAACAGCTTGACAGCAGCGGGTTGACCCTAGAAACACCGTTAGACACAGCCCAGGAAAACAGCCATGATAGAAGGGTTATCGGCTTACCTTCCGTTCAGGGATAAACACCGCCACGGAGGGGTTTTTACCAGGCGAGAGCGCAAAGTCACTCACCCCCTCCACGCGCAACTTATTCCACACCTTGGACAGGTTATCACTTCCAAAGAACTGGACCTCGTTGGTGACAACCCGAGCGCAGTACTGCTCATCAGCGGTGTACTGGAGGTTCCAGCCCGTCTGCGACTTCTGGACGAAGCTGCCCACGATCGTGTGGTCGTCTCCGGCGTCGGGCGACGATTCGACAACCTTCCAGACCTTGAGATCCGCGTGCATCGCCGTTGGCGTCCTTCGACGGACGCTGCCAGGTGATCAGGTAAGTTCCGAGGGGCGAGAATCCCAGCTCGAACACATTCTCGGCGTTGATGGTGGAGACGACATGGCCGACGGAGGGATCGACGATGGTGACCCTGGAGGTGATGTAAGTAAGTAGCTGATCATTTGTGAGCGATTACTGGGGAGTCGTACTTGTCAGGAGATGCCCAGGCGAAATACCGGCCACAGGGAGAATAGGCGCTGCAACGGAGGTTGCCCTCGGGTCTGCAAGAATCAATATTAGTTTCGGTCACTGATTGTCGCCTCTGATGGCCTAGTAAGAAGAGAATGGGATAGGCGCATACCGCTCAAACCCGCCAAAGGCTCATAAACAGGGGCCGCATCAAAGATACCAATCCCCTTGACGGTACGGTCTAGACACATGGTCAGCAATTGATCATTCCAACGGACCTCATACGACCACGCGAAGCGAGGCCATCAGAATGGAGATCCAAATTCTCACGGGAAACCCACAAGCAAGCTGTGTCGGAGCGGCCATATTGACTGACTCTGAGCTTCTCTTCTCGGCGGAAACGAAACTTGGACTGTTTGAACTGTCGGAAGATACAGGAACTAAAGCGCGACGACTCGTTCCACGATATTCAACAATCGAAAGCGAGTTGTAAAGTCCTCGGTAGGTTGCGTCGCGAAGCAAATCGATCGATCGACGCGGCGAGATCCCGAAGAAAAAAACTAACGGGAGTGAGACGACGGACGAGCTAAAGTCTCAGAAATTGGTGAACGGCCTCAATCAAAAGAGCCAGAAATCAAATATCACAGTCGCGACGAGGATGAATCGGTTCAAGCTGCGACGAGACGTGGGCGTGGAAATGTCGTGAGTCTGACGCACAAAGAGGCAGGAAGGCAGCGGAACTTGGCAGTTGGCAGGTCGGGTCGGGGTCTCCAGTCCGGGATATTTGGCGATGCTTGACAAGTCAATGCCAGCAATGAAGGGGACAGGAAGACGGTAGGGGAGAGCGAGAAGAGTGCGAGCGAGCGAGGGAGCGCGGTGGTGAGCGGGTGGTGGGAGGTGAGGAGTGGGAGTGGGTGGGGGAGGAAGAGAAGAAGCGGAAGGAAAGTCGAGAGGCAACAAAGCGGTGGAAAATTCCAGCGGCCTTTTGCCTTTCGCCCCCGATCAGCCCCAGCCTGGACACCGTGCCTTTGCTCCTGTCTGACACCACAATTACACTCCGCCGACACCGAATTTCAAGAAAATACTCATCGCATTCGCTAACAAAACTAACAACGAACGACAGTGCAATTTCATATCCTACATTCCAGCCATCACTTCTCACCATCGGGATCAAAGCAACCGGGATCAAAGCAACAGAATAGAAAGAAAAGAAGAGGAAACATGACATGACAACCCTCAAGGTCTCACGCGATGCCGGCTCCTACAAATACAATCACCTTCACCGAGTGCTTGCCAGACGAGTAACAGTAACAGGACAAATCAGAGCAGCACAGGCGCAACCTTCACACAATCTCATCGCGACCCGATGGCGTCGCCAGTCGCGGAGTCCGCATCGTTGTATCAACCACGTCTGAATCATACGTCATGCCATCGATCATCCTCGCATCCGGCATCGGTTCAGGCGTGGCCGAGCCGGTCGTCGACGACAGAGTCATAGGGTCACTCCCGCCTGCTGCGGCTGGACATGAGGAAACGCTCTCACCCCACTGGCACTTCCAAACGAACTCGGCCGACCACCCGACAAAGTCCGATTCAAAGACGTAGTCGGTGTCGACCCTGGTTGCACCACCGACATGGACGATGCCGACGTCGGTCCACTGATAGTGCTGGCACCCTCGCCGAACCCAACCAAACTGGCATTCCCCTCGTCGCTGATGTCGCTCACGTCCGAGGCGCGATCGTCCGGGTCTTCACTCATCTTATCCGCATCAAAGGCATCGCTGCCGCTCGCCCAGGTGGTGCGGGCACCCACGCTCCCCGTGGCGCTGGCGCTGCCGACGGTGTCGCGTTCTTTCGGGCCGGAGCCGTCAAAGTACCCGGCCGGGTTACCGCTGGCACCATGGGCGCCGCCTCCGGAGGTGAATGCGACGTTCGAGTGGGCAATGCCGCCGGCGCGAGCGGTGGCGACTCGTTCCAGGCCGGCGAGGCGGGAGATGCGATCGGCGCGCTCGGCCTCGAGAGTGGTGGAGGTGAGGGAGGAGGGAGGAGAGTGGTGCGAATGGCGCCCGTGAGGAAGGGGCTGACCGGTGTGGCCGTCTTTGATGGCGGTGGTGGAGAGTGCGGAGAGCGATGTGGTCCCGGAATTGGGGGTGCCCCTGTTGTCGGATGATTAGTGGAACTGAACGGTAAGATTGGAGATACCGATGCAGTGCAAGTGAAGAGAATGGATGGATGGAGGTTGGCGGGGTCTTACGGGCCCATATCTGAAGGAGTCACCGGGTCTGACGGTGGGGGAGGCAGATTGATCAGAGTCGGCGTAGTCATTGTGAACGGATGGGAGAGTGCGCTGGGAGGATAGTCGGAGGCAATTCCTTGCACTGGAGGAGTAGAGAGATGGGAGGTCGTGGTGGGAGATGAGTCGAGGGAAAAGCGCTTGTGGATTGATTGAGGGGCAGTAAGTAGAGGGGCGAGTGAAGAGCGAAGAGCGCAGAAGGACGAAGAGCGGACACAGGACGGCACCGTGGGACGATCGATCGCAGGCGAAGATGACGATGATGATGCAGCTGCAACAGACGAATGACTCGTGGATGTGAGATCAAAACGACTGAATCCGTCAGGAAGGTCGGGACGGGGGCGTCTTGGGGCTCTCCACCGCGGGGGTCGCTTTTAAAGTTTAAGTAAGGAGACGAGCCACGGCGGATGCGGGAGAGGGCAGATCAGTGGATGCACCGCGTCCAGGTCCCGGCAATACAACAGTACTGGGTAATGGCTGGGTCCCCGGCGACAAGTGGAATGCGATGACGTGAAGCTGCTGGGGGGATCGTTTCGTTCCGTCTGAAAGTGAAACCATCCACTGACACGACTTGTTCGTTGGATGAAAAGGCGACCGACACCCTTGATTGCCTGTTCGGGACGGCCTCTGACGTCATGGTCACGGGCCCGCAGCGGCCAATCAGGGTCGACGGCCGTGGGTGTCTGCAGTGGCCATATTACATAGGACCAGTACGAAGTACGACGGCGCAGCAAGGTCAATTCGTTCGTTCATACGTTCACTAGCGTATACAAAGCCATATATTACTACGTAAGAAATAGTCTGCGAGGGGCCAGAGCTCCCATCGGATACCACATGCATCAGTCCTGGCGGGTAGCGTAGTGGCCCCGGAGGTCATCGACTTCCTTCTGCAGTCGCGTCAGGTCCGCCAGGATGTCGTGGGCGTTTGACGGCTTCGGGACGAATGGCTCATTCTCGTTGGCCGGTTTCTCCTCCATGTGCAGGCTCGTCCGTCGACCGCTGTCAATGCTCTGGTTGCTCGACTTGCGCGAGCGTCGCGGGGGCGGCGGAGGGGGCATCATGTTCACTTGTGACGCTCGCTTGGTGGAGGAGGCTTTGGACGGGGGTATGGTCGAGGGGGGCGTGGACACGTCTGTCCCCGGCGTAGATGTAGCGGCGGCCGAGTTCCGGGTCTGAAGGGAGGGGGCGGCCGGGGGGGAGGGACCTCCGAGGATGGGGGAACACGGGGTGCATCCCGCGTGCGCGAGGAACTGATGGACCAGGAGCTGGGACTCGGTGGGGGAGACTCTGTCTCTTCCCCTCGAGTGTCGGTGATCGATAGTCGAAGGAACTGGGTTTGGAGAGAGTCTCTTGGATCTCCGCATCTGACTGTGTCGCCGACTGAGAGGCGGGGTTGGCGGCCGCTTATACTGAGATTGGCTGCGCCGCAGCGACTCGGTGGCCTGTTCCGGTTGACTTCCTGTCTGGCCGGTGAAGTAGTCTGTAGTTGCCGGCGCGGGCTTGGGAGAGATGGACGACTCCGATGGCGAGCCGTGAAACGAGAAACGGTTGGCCGCTTTGGTCGACGAGACCGGCGAGGGCGAGGCTCCCGGGCTAGGATTGATCAATTTGCCATGGTGACTCTTTGGCGGGGGTGGTGGGATTTTGTCCCGGTTGCCCGAACGGCTCGTCGGGGGCTTCGAATCACTTCCCACGGTGGGTGAAGGTTCTCCTGGTGTCAAACGGGCTGCCATAGAAACGGGTCGTGCTGCGGGGATCTGCGATAGATCGGTGGTGCTACTATCGGCTGTGCGAGAGGTGCCGTGCGGAGTGGACGAGCGAACCGACACACTGGAGCTCCCGGATACCGGTTTGGTTCGTCCCCCGGAGGGGTTGTCTTGGTGGCGCGACCCCCCGGATGGTGTCGCTAAACCGGGGGATGAGGCTGCGGATGAGTCGGCATCACCGGATGGTCGGACACGGTCGTCCCAGGACGGCGTCCGCGAGTGGGAAGGATAGGAAAGTTGCGGGTGATGCACATCGTCGTCGTCGCCATTCTCCTCGTCCGTGGAGAGGTCCTGGTGAAAGGGGTCTGAGATGGGTTGTTGGGTGCCCGAGGCTACCGAGTCGTTCTTTGTCGCGAACGTGGTGGGAGGGGCGGGGGGAAGGACATTCGGGCGGCGCGACGGATCAGCCGCACTGGGCGCTGTGTGAAATGAAAAGGAGGGAACTGCACTGGCAGGCACTGCGTGAGAGGCTGGAGGGGGAGGAGCTGTAGGATCTGCAACGGTCAGCCTGAGCGCTCTGGACGTGGAGGAGCGTTGCCCGATTGCGGGGGTCAGCCGGTTTACACACCATCTGGTTTCCTCGGGCGGAAAGGATTTAACCCAGACATCGTCGAGCAGGGGGAGGACACCGATCATGAAGCCAGAGCCAGGGAGGAGAGAGAGTTGTCGGGGAGGAGGAGGTTCACGGCCGCCAAAGGAAAGGTTGCGCGCGAAGCCGCTGACGACCCGCGCGGCTTCCGGCAAGCGCAGGTCCAGGACACTACTTGGGTATAGTACACTACGTGTAATGGGTACTCTGCACATCCACTCTAGCTTCCATTCTCGTGTACATTCTGCCTGCTTTCACTCATATCTCAAGAGAAGAAAAGAAAAGAAATAAAATATATCAACGAGGGTGGAAAACAAACAACAAAGCTATGAAAGGTATATATGGTACATAGAAGAAAATAAATCAAAGCCCCCAACCCGATAAAACCTCCCCTCCCAAACACCTCCCGTGGTATACAAAACAAACAAGGCAGAGAATCATCATCGCAGTGGTTTCTTGAATGTGCACCAGGGGAAAGAAAATGGGTATCAACCAGCCTTTGAGCACGGGGGCATTGTCTCAAATAACCCCCGCCCAGTGGCTTTTCCGAATCGTCTAGTGCCAGCCAGGTCCATGTTCCGTTCAGCTCTCCTGATAGACATGCCACTCCTCGTCGCCGAAAAAGGATTTCGCCAAGGATTTCCCACTCTCGGTGGGCTGACTGAACGCCACCTGCTCCTTGGGGATCTCCATGCCGTAGATGAAATTGCTCACCACGCAGTCCAACAGGTCCATCGCAATGCCTTTCCGCCGGGACGATCCGGACGTCCAGATGCGCGAGATGCCCACGATGGCCGGATGGGTCTCGTCGCGCACGGTGACGGCCGAGTCGGTGCCGTTCTTCGGAGACGCTTTCTCGACCGGCCGGGCGTCCCAGATGCGCTCCGTCAGACACGCACCGACACACCGGCTGTCCTTCATGTGCAGGAACACCTTGTAGCGATCCACCTTCTCGGACGACCCGTTGATGCGCTGATGTTTCGGAGGCTCGATCTGGCTCCAGAGCACCTCGTCCTCGATCTCCGGGGCGGACAGCTCCTTGCTGACGACCTCGAGCACCCGCTTGGCCTGGTTCTTCGCGGTGGGCGAAGCCTTGCGGTCGACAATCACGACGTAGCCCTCGTCGAAGCGCGTGGCCTCGTAGACCCAGCGCGACGCATTCTGGCGCATGAAGGCCTTCCCCAGGTCGACCCCGGTGGAATTCATATCGTGGAACTTCTTGTGCAGGGCGGCGTCCTCGGCGTTGGAGGGGATGTACTCCATGCCGCAGGTGGCGCAGGTGCGTCGCACCTCATGGCCCAGGTCGATCTGCATCTGGCGCAAGGCGGGCGGCTGGGCGACGGGTTTCTTCTTCGGGGGATCGACGGAGGGGCGCACGCTGTTGGAGTTGACTTCGGCGAGGGGGGCGCCGTTGGGGGGCTCCTTGGTCGCGGCGGAATGCTTTCGTTTGAGGAATGCGAAGGTGGGTTTGCGCGTGTGGGCGGGCGGGGGGGTGAGCCGGGGCGGCGGCGAGGACGGGGGCGTCGACAGGGCGGCATCCTCGGTGGCTTCGGAGGGCGACGGAGTTGCGACGCGACGGGCTGGAGAGGATGGCGGCGGAGGATTCGCGGATGGCGTATTGCAGGCTGTGCTCCGCGTCGTCGGACTCGGGGTCGGCGTGGACGCGTCGCTTCTTGGCTGCCGGACGGGGGTCTTCGTCGTAGACGCGCCAGGCGGATCTCCCGTAGGTTTTCATCATGAGGCCTCTGTTGGGAGTTAGTCGAGGGGACGGGAAGGGATAGCTTCTGGGAATGGGTCGCGTACCGTTTGAATGAGTTTGTTACAGTCCACGGCATCTCCCTGTTTAATACATGAATCACGTGGAGTGGGACATTTATCAGCTCTCGATCGCTGGGGATAGAGTGTGTAGGGTATCAGTTGTGTGTAGGGGGAAGAAGGAGTGGGAGGTGACGATGATTTATTTTCACGGAAGGCTTCGGCGGCGAAGGATCGACGGAACGCGTCGATGGGGCCACTAGCTGCTTTTAGTCATATTACTTGCTGGTGACCGTCGGGCATACCTTAGGTCTCCGTCCGGATTCTGAGTAAGAATCGTGCTGTCGCCTATTCTTGGTCGATTCTGTTATTCTATTCTCTTCTGTTACTCTGTTATTCTGGTTCTTTGTGGTTCGTGGTTCGTGTTCTGTAGAGTTTATTGTTGTGGTGGGTATTGTCGTGTACCTGGGTAGTCTATGACTCTGGGGGGAGAAGAACACCGATATATACCTAACTCCTAACCAACACACCAACGGTCGGGAACCCTGCACTGGGTGTGTGAGCCCGGAGAATAGTCATCCAGCGTACGGTGTAGGTACTCCTACACCTAGGGGCATTTGACTTTCTGCCTGGAAATGAAGTTGGCCCCTGCCCCAATGACACCGGCGCCTGTGGAACTCCAAGCCTGCTCAGCTCCCCACGACTTCGCCTCCTTCCGGGCTGCCTCCGTCATTGGATCCCATCGATACTCCCAGCCTCGCTCCCCTTGCGCCTGCATCGTGCCAGGAGTGGCACTGGATGCCTTGCTTTTCTCATCTGGAGTCATTACTGTGTACCTTGGAGTCATTCCCTTGGGGTTATTCACCGTGGGTTCTGTCGCCAACGGGGAGAATTGCCACTGACTCCTCCGTATCTTTAAATGATTCTTCCTGATGTATATCGCTACACAAACATGACCGATACCCTCCAGGTTGAACGATACATCCAACTCCCCGCTGATCGCACAACTTGCATCAGTCTTGCTTTTTCGCCCACCTCTCACCGGCGTCTTCCCATGCAACAACCCAGATCTTTACCCCGCCGTGCAAGACCCTTTCTTAGTTTATCCGTCGCAACCGCTCCTCTCTGATCGGGGTGTAGGTAGTGTATCTAGTCCGAGATGGTCACTCACTGTTGCTGTCTCCAGAGGACTGTCGATCTAGATCCCCAGCCTGAGAGAATCATGAGAGCTGGGGGAATGTCGACACATTCCTCCTCCTCCTTACGGGAGTGCAGATCCAGGCATGTACAGATGCATGGCCAGGAAGGAGAGTAGACCCATCATCCTCCGTAGATACTACCTAGCTACTGTGGACATGCACCAGATACAACAGACAGAAACAAGGTACAATCCATACATCCACACCCCCGACACACACCCAGCCCACAGTCCACATTGTCCTGTCCTCCACCAAGGACCTAAACCAAGCTCAGCTTCCATCCCGCCAGAATGTGCCCGTTAGCCGTGCCCATGGCTCTCAGTGGCTGGGACAGTCGCACATCCAGTCATCGGAACCCGTCTCGGTGCAACACAGGCATTCAGCGTGGTGTCATCCATTACTATTCGTCGATTCGTCGATTCGTCCGTTTCGTCGGGTCGCACAGCCCGCAAAATAAGGACCTGATCATGTCGCGGGTGGTGCATGGCGTTACAGTGGTTGGGTTGTCTCGTAGCAGTTCCTGAGACCCTACTACCTAGGTAATCTTGATTAGGCCTCTATACGAGGATGAGCACATCTGCATCTCGTATCATGACATACCCTCTGACTAAGATAACAGACAACGTGCACAAAACCTTCACCCTGTCTGTCTCCGCCCGTCCCCGTTCAAACCCAATTAGATAGACCACAGAAACGAACCAACGACAAAGACACGACACAGCACAGAGGCAAAGCAAACCAAAGCAATGAAAGAGCAACCCCAGTCCAACCGTCATCCCTGAGTGCGACTCTAGCGCTGATCGGAAATTACTCCACCGTTGACGTCCGTGCGGCAGGCCGCATCCAGTTTGTCTCGGACAGACAAGCCGACACGAGGGTCTGCGAGGCTACGCTACCTCACAGTGAAGACTGGTTCGATGTCTTTTGGAGATCTGTTCGTGTTGGAGCCTCGTACTTTTCATTCTTGTGGTCATCTTCCGACCTAGGGCAGTAAGACCAGGGTAGTAAGACGGAGCGGTGGTGGGATATGCAAGGTTCACTCACGGTGCGTGGCTTTGAACTGGTGATTAATGGATGCGAGGGTTATTCAATACGTAAAGTCAGTTTATCGAGGAGATGCAGTTTATAGAGGCGATAAGAGTATCGACACAATCTGGCTCTATCCGTTATGCGCCAGGTGTGTGCCTCAGCGAGATATATTTCCACCTGCATCTAACGAACCGCCGCTACACAGACCTTTGCTATTCTCCATATAATCTCTACAATGATAAAATATCCCCTTTTGAATTCTCTGCTCATTATAGAGAAGTACAGGGCTAAGACTGTTAACACCTGCATGTCTATGTTACATTCCATAAACCAACCACCACCCCAAATATCGTGATTTGTGTGGAGCGTTGACTGAATCAACTCACGTTGGTGGATAACATCGGACCAGCTACATTATTGGCTGATCGACCCCCAAGACACCTGGTCGCGTCTTGGCTCTTGGATGCAGCTGCTCAACCTCTTGGCTGGAATCCTTATGCTATGTCGTCGTTAGAGCCTCTGTCGTTGTCTCGGGAGAAGGGCCCTTGGTCAGATACATGTCGATAACCAAGTCTTAAGAAATATTTATCCATGCTTATAACTTATGGGCGACCATCTACACCGTCTCAGTATGACTAGTCGAGGAAGCAGACTTGTGCTCCCCAAGTGCCACAGCCTTACTATCCGCTGCAAGTTCAACCACCGCCCCCGGCCCATCAAAGAGACCTGCAACCTCCTCCAGCGTGAATCCCTTGGTCTCGGGATAGAGAAGTACGCCGTAACGCCATATGCCATCAACACAACAATAAACACAATATAGTACCTCCACGCGATCTCATCCAGCGCAACCGGATTGACAAACGTGTTGAAAAAGATCGCGCAAATCGACGACACCCAGGTGACGGTCAACCCGCGGGACCGTAGACAGTACGGCCAGATCTCGCACGGATAGGCTGTGACCAGGGGAGTTCTGCATGTGCCAGTCAGCGGTTAGTCTGATGTAATGATAGTAGAGTGGTAGAAGGTAACCCCGACTTACAGGGCAACACAGTATCCCGCAAAGAAAATGAACAGGAATGGGATCTCGGCTCCCCCAGTCGCGGTGTTATTCGTCACCGTGAAGGACCCGGATAGCGCAGTGACGAGCGCATAGCTGATGAACATGACACGGCCGAAGCCAGGAACAGCGGACGACGCCCAGACGGTCGATCAGGAATGCGTCCAAAATGGCGAAGGCGAGATCCCACATCTGCAGACAGGCTGAGATGAGGGTCTGATCGCGCACCTTGGTCACCCCACGGAGGTTAGGATCAGAGGAGATAGTACGAGATCACGACATTGCCGGCCCATTGGGCGAAGAACCCCAGGGTGATGGAAATCATCAAGCGTTGTCGATTACCAGGCGTTTGGCGCATCTCCAGGTAGCTCTCATCGCTGTTGGCTTCTCGCTCGGCTCGTATAGCCGCGGTCATCTGCCGGATTCATAGTCGACAAGAGGGGAGGCGGCGTCGCCGGCGGCATGGTGCTTGACGAGGATTGCACGGGCTTCCTCTTCCCGGTCCATCTGAACCAGCCAACGAGGACTTTCCGGTGCCAGGATAAATCCAGGTAACCCGATGACGGGTACCAGAGCTTGAGGGATAGATCTCTATGTCGATGACAAGTTGCTGATCAACAATGCCGATGTACAAAAACCAGGAACAAGCTTTTTCGGGGTGGGGACGGTAGAAGAGACAGCAGCCATCAGGCTGGAAGTTGGAGAAAGATATAAGATACACGTGGAGTGGGGATGCGGAAAGACAAGCACATTCAGAGTTCCTGGTGTTGTCGATTTCGGACATGGAGGTTTCCGTTTCGGAGCCTGCAAGCAGCTTGCTCCCGAAGATGGCATCGCAGAAGCAGTTGAAGTTGCCTCCAGTGCGGATCAAGTGATTCTGGTAGCGGGATTGAGCGCAGAGTGGGAGTCGGAGGGCGAAGATCGACCAAATATGGATTTGCCTCCACACACGAATGATCTGATTTCACAATCGACGCCAATGAAAACACGACGATTGTCATTCAGAGTGGGACAACGGTCGAAATGCCTTGGCTTCACAAGCAAAAAGGCCGTGCTCCAAGCTTGGTATGGAGGGAATGAGATTGGAAATGCCATCACTGACGTTGTCTTTGGAGACGTGAACCCCGTAAGTATCGGACTCTATCAAAATAGTCTGAGCCCCTCAAGTTCATGACTTTTTTGTAGCAAGAATGCACGAATTCTTTGCGTGAAGCAAACCCAAAGGAGCTGGGGCCTGATTTATACGTGTGAAATCTGCTAGCCATCGTGGCAACGACCAAGGCGGCATGGAGATCAGGACGCGTGAATGCATACAAATGCCCGTTTGCTCTATCGGGCATTCACCACCTGACCTCTGCGAATGTCAATTCAATCAGCTGCTTGGTCACTTCCAGAAGCGCTGCATATATCTGTTGCATCCGCTCCATCTCGATCTGCTCTCGCATCCGGTCTCAGGAGCAGCGGGTGCTGACCTTTACAGATACGCTACGATCTTGATGGGTTTCCTACAACTAGGAAATCCGCGCAATGGTAAAAATTGAATGATTAGTTGGGGACAGTGATAGACTTGATTCTGATTTCCTTTCCATCAGTTGATCGACCTGACCTTCCCACGGTCCAGGCGTTGATTTCATCAATCAACCAACCAACGCGCACCGTCGGAACGAGCAGAACCACCACTTCCACCAACCACACATAACAATCACAAAAGACGATAGGCAAAAAGAAACAAAACATACAACAGCTCAAGTATGGTGGTGCCCACCAAGCGCTGCGTGGGCGGCTTGCCGCCCTATTCAGTCTTTCTTCAGGAGAATTCAGGTCCATGCCCACGTACCCAAATACTGTACACCCGAGCTAGTAGGAAGTCACAATTACGCAAGTGAGATCAAGAAATTATGTATGTCATCTGGGTATATTGAGCTCTAATTTGGGTCACTGCCGACGTTCTACATACAAGTTCCGTTTTTAGTGAGAAAATGACAGCAGCCAACATTCCATTTCAAAGCGCTGCGCACTTGCAATCAGAAGCCATTGGCGCTTCTCTGTCTATTTTTAGTGGCCAGCTCATTTCACTTGATTCGTTCTCAATTACCGGTCAATGTCTGAGCTGGCCACAAGGGGTTGGCTATTTCAGGGGTCTCACTGCAACTTAGCCGCCCATCGCATGCACGTATGGTTTCGTACCATGCCATGTCCACGAGTTCGGCGACTAGATATGCGCCCACCCCAGCATCACCGCAGCTACCTGTTGTGCCCTTTTCGATTTGATAAATACCCCGATTGTCCTGTTTCTCAACCTCAGTTCTCTTTTCCCCATCACACTACATACCAAAGCCTTGATCGGATCCATCTTCCTCAACGTCTACCCCACTCCAGCGAAATGAGCAGTTACGCACCGCTTATTATCAGCCTCACGCCAGAGGGACTTAAGCTCCTTATCCAACGCTACGGAGTACCAACTGCTCTTCTAGCGTTGCAGACATGGAGCCAGTACAGAGATGGGCGAGCCTCCAAACAGAAGGAGGAAACCTTCAGAGCCATGGATGATGCGATACCCAAGCTATTGAATAACGTCACAGCAAAGGAAATCCGCGTCATCCCAGGGGCTTTTAATTCTTCCGCTGCCTTTATCGCGAAGTTCCAGACAGCAGCACTCATTTCTGTGTCCTTGGCCCTTCTGGACATATCAAGCGCCATCAAAAGAGTTGGCTCGAGTCTAGAGGCAATCCGAAACGAGCTTGCGATTTCTAATGTCGCCAAAATACAAGGCTGGAGAAAGATGGGTTTGGTGCACACGTATATCGCTTCGCTCAGAATGAAATGTTCCAAGTCACAAGTCAGATGCGCAAGAGCGGTCACAGACACCATCATTATTTCTATGTATGGAATCCAGATACCGATTGGTACCCAGTTTTTGAGGAAATGAACCGAGAGGCCCCTCTCGGTCCTGAATTCGGTGGTTATCACAGTGATCTTACGGCAATTTGCTTGAGAATGAGAACAGACAAGGAGGCTATGATTCAGCGGATCTCAGATGGACACACAGCTATATTTCACCTCCTTATCCCAGCTCACAGCCCTGTTGTCATTGACCACCCTATCGTTTTCCATGAAAATCTGCTTCCATTGGTTATCTCCGGACAGAGACATCGGGATGTGGACTTTGTCTGGTTCAATCTTTGCCAACGGCAAGAGGAACTGAGCCTCAAATGCGTTGGGGTCTTGGAATCCCAGGAGAACATTGTTGCCCAAGCTAGTACGTTAGGGACTCTGATGTGCTGGACTGGATCTATGGTGTCTGGTCTTGCACTCGGTATCTTCCCTCTTTGCGCTCCTGTTGCAGACCCGTGTTCTTATCTTGCGGGGGAGCGGGGATGGTATCATGGGCTGTTGGTGTTGGAGCAACTCTTTACGATAATGCTACTCTTGAGGAGACTTGTGTGCTTGGAGATGCAATTATTGTCGAAGCGGGTAGTTAGGGAAAGAGCTTTCAAGTGCGTTTCCTGGTGGTTTATTGTGTTTTATAATCGTCCATGAGATCATGAGACGCTTCAAGCCGACGTTTATACAACCACCTTGATCTGATATATCCAAGTACAGGCGCCACCCAAGCATTCAGGATTCGGCTTTTTCATTGGTGAGGAGGCTCTCACTGCTGGCAGCTGCCTTAGATAAGGTCTGAATTACCGGGTTGAAAATGGACAGATTGTAAAATGGGGCTACATGAAGCGGTTTTGGTCAAACCTTATTTTCAAATACCCGGTAAAAGCGTTGAGCGAGCGGGCCAAGGCCTAAGTACGTAGCAGTACAAGGCTGTACCTCTTAAAGTGATGAAAAACGTTTAATAAGATATTTGTGCCAATGTCTTGTCCCGTCCCTCCTGCTAAGCTGAATCTCTCAACGTAATCGACCGCGGCCGGCCCTAGCATCGAAATGGCAGGTTTCCCTGGCACGTATCCCCATCATCATTCAACACGTATTTTGTCCATTTATTATCATACAAAATGACGCTTTCTCCAGAAAATTACGTTCATTCAGATCTGCGTATGAAAGCAATCAAATCAACTCCCAGGTTAAAGCTGCCGAGAATTTTGGAGCTCCTACGCCTGCATTTCAAGCATGTCTACACTACGAAGGGAAACACGCGCTAGTAGCCACAAGTTGACCGAGGTCAAAGAATAATTGCTTTTGAAGCAATTTCCAGTTGCATATAACTAGGGATTTCTAATTCCGCCCGAGTTCGTGCGTGAAGTAGCTTAAGTACTGCTTCACAATCATTGACCAGTCTCGATCGCGGCTATTGGAACTAAGTGGTCTTATGAGTTTGTCAAACACCATCCTAAGCTTTGTACACAGGATATAAAACAAATTAACTATTAACGCGCAGACCAAGAAGATTTCAAATTCTGGTCTGAAACTGTACAGACACTACCAGCCAAGCTATTCAAGAACACTGCAAATATGGGGATAATATCTAGGTTTCAATAACACTAGCTTTACAATAGGTATTTATTCTACTTCAGAAAGAGTTGCAGCAGTTAAGCAAAACGAGCGTCTACGCAGAGTTATCTAGGGCAATTGCGAGCGGGTCACAGTCATTGAAACAGTCAGGTTGAGTGAGGCTAAGTAAGTAAGGACCTAAACTAGGTTTTCTAACTGGTAGATGACTGATGGAATGGTAGAGCAGCGAGACCCGCTAATATCATTAATTACCAGTGAATTGGTGAAAAAGAAGAAAAAACATACAACAGCAGGGATTCGCTGGTGGTCACCCACCCAACTACTAACCTGCCGGCGTGTGGCTTAAGTACGGCTGAGCGGACGGGAAGCCCTGTTCTCCACACCCTGTGGTCGTATGTACTTGACTTCTTAGGAGCTAAAATTATATCGTCTAAAATCGAAGTGACGGAGTCGATAGGCAGAAATATCACACAGGCATTCCACATGTAGATGAGCATTCAATCAGGTATCAATCCATAGTCATTCTATCGCATGAAAATGACCGCTAGACCACAAAAAGTGTGTACACACCAGATGCGTCTGGTATAGTGTATTCATGCATTCCTAGATTCTGACACATTCAGTGTATCTGTGAGATGAGTATGCCGAATCAGACCGCTCGTTTGTATGGCTAGCCGGGTCCTCGCACGACAATGCAAGCCGCTTTCAATTGACATTTCTCTAGGCTACAATACATAGGGCTAAGGGAACTGGGAAGATACCTATTGGCTAGAGTTTGGCACATGCAAGTTTGTTTCTTAACCCTGTCACCTGCCACTCCTTCCCGGGGATGGTTGAAAGAATTCCAAAGTGTATGCACCAATGCCGGTGTGATGCATATGCTATCACTGCGATTTTCAAGACTGCAGGAGAAATTTCGGTGGCAACGGAGCCATATGTTGCAGCAGCTGCCCTGTCAACACCAATACAGAAGTGTCAGGATTTTCTCTAGGCATAAAATCCAAATTGAGGTAGGCTGTGCACAGAGCGGAGGGGCTCGAATCGAATAGCTCATCTTCTAAAGCACAGTATCTCTCTCTGAAATACTCTTGATGATGCCTAAGCCATTTGGGTAGTACAAGGCGTATATGGTATCAAGCTTGGATGAGACCATTGAGATTGTGGCTGCAGCTGAGCCAAAAACCGTGGCGCAAGGAAGTGAGCACAAGAAATTCGAACAATTTTCATAGGCTCAGGAATGTCTCCCTTGTTTGAAATTGGCCCAAAAGCCATCGATCTCCGCCCCTTGGAGGTCTTTCATTCCATCACGAGGGGACATTCCCAACTGCCGAACAGGTACAAAACAGACACACCCCCTGATTCATGGTCAGCTCTTCTGCATATTTCGAAAATCTTACCAACTCAGCGAAGAAGGTTACTCCCGAAGATGACCGCTGTCAATGCGCTTGCCGTCCCGTCATGGGTGCCGTCCCCCGATCTCCTAGGAATTGTTGTCTCTCGCTATAAAGAACCTTTGGATCCCTGGGGGGACGTGGCACCAAACACCTACCTCTACGCCAAGTACGATACACCTCAGGAAAATGACACTGTCCCCCACGAGGCGTTCAAGCTGTACGAACAACTCCCGAACACGGGCCGCGAGGGCCGAACCTACTGCCACCACATCTACAACCACTACGATGACCTGCAACCCATCGTGATCTTCACCCAGGCCGATCCATTCGACATGATTGGCCCGCAAACCAACACTGTCGAGGAAATGGCAGCATGCCCTCGAGGAACCGAACGAGCAGGATGACCCTGTGACTATCTTCAACCATGGATTGATTCACGACCTCTCGGAATGGGGCAAGGTCAACTGGTCCGAGCCGGCAGAGGGCTACTGGATCAAACCGAGCCAGCTCAAAACCCTCACGCTTGCACCCTATGACATGGCGACGTTCTGGGAGAAGCTATTCGAGGAAGAACATCCTCCTGCGGTACGAGTCCTCCATGGTGCCTCGTTTGCAGTGCGCGGGGATGCGATCTTGCAGCATGATCGAAGCTTCTATAAGCGGTGTTTGGATCTCTTTACCGAAGATGGACAAGATGTTGTCAACCCAGAAGTTGGATTTTTCATGGAGAGGGCGTGGCTTGCTGCGTGGAGTAAGAAGTTTTGGTTACCGTACCCGATCATTCGGAGAGACTTGACAGGCATTTGATGGGGGAGGTTTCAAATCAGGTCTTAGACCTCAAATGTAATTGTGGAGCCATCAAGTGATGTTGGCAGTCTTAAATTACGTCTCCCAGTATTCATATACTAAATCCTTGCGTGATAGCCTGCCTTGTTCAATAACGGCTTATAAACCCGGTTACGTAGTTGGATAAATGTTATACTTCCAATGACCGCAGTAGCTATTGCGGTATGTCGATACATACAGCCCGCGATTGCTCCGAGTGACGTTACCAGAAGAAAAGAAAATTCTGCTAGTAATGTGATCCATGTCCTCAGCAACATTGTCGAGAAGAAGGACCTTGGCTTATGCCCGTGATAAATGTTGCACAGAAGCAAATTAGAGGTTACACCAGGAAGAAAGGGATGCCCCTGGGATACTTCGGACTCCACCAGCAGCAATTCATTCAATCCCCTCATGTAATTTGACAAAGGCTCCTAGAACTGAATTACTGGCGCGAAGTCATTAGGTGCAACCTAAGTTATGTAGGGATTTTCGTGGTGGTGACTTATTGATCGTCCTCCAGTGTACCCTTCTGTGAGTTGTTGGTAAGGATAGGACGATTGTTTGTCATACGGAGCTGTGGATGAATATTAATAGCCCAATCAAGTTGACTATACATGGAACTTGACATTTGCAATGGTTGGTAGCCATCCTGCCCCATAGCCTTCAAGTTGTACAAGCTGTAGGCTAAGCTCCACGCCCATCATTAACCCCATTGCTGATACGAACACAATAACTAGCAGTGGCGATAAACTTTGACAAAATAATAGATAACAGACGTGCTCTTACGGATGGGATGCGTACATCTGAATTCCCAGCAAAGCGGACATCCTCCGAATATTGTCCATCACAGGGATCGGGTTGCGCAATACCAGTCTGAGATGGTGATATCAACAACTCCTCCGTCCATCATGATACTCGGGGAAATATCCATCTCCCAGAACAAAGGCGTGATATACTAGTGTCTGGTGCCATTCTCATGCGTAAGCATGCGGGGTACAGAGTCAGTCAGCGACACTCAAACGACTAGATAAATGGGCTGGCATGGTCTATCCCAACTCCGATATGAAAGAGTAATCATATAACGCACTTCCCAGACCCGTTCAAAGATCACCTCTTCATAATGCCTACCGAATTCATCAGCCTCACATTCCCTAACCCTTCAACGGAATTAGCCCCGATCCCAAACGCCGGCATCGACCCCGACTATCTCGTCCGCTATGCCCGCTCCCTTGACGATTATGGATTCAACTACACGCTTGTTCCCTACGACTCCTCGTCCTTCGACCCATTCACCGTCGGTGCCACGATCGTCGCTGCGACAAAGAACATCAAGGTGATCATCGCCCTCCGCCCCAACACTCTCTTCCCAACCGTAGCCGCCAAAGCCCTCGTACCCTGGACCAGCTCAGTCGCGGCCGAGTCGTGGTGCACCTCATCGCCGGCGGCAGCGACGCCGAACAAGCCCGAGAGGGAGACTTCCTCACCAAGTCCCAGCGTTACCACCGACTAGAAGAATACATCCGGATTCTGCGACGGGCGTGGGCTTCCGCCGACCCGTTCGACTGGGATAGCGAGTACTACCGCTTCAAAGACTTCAGCAACCGCGTCCGGCCTACCAAAGGGACCATCCCCGTCTCCGTGGGAGGCTCATCGGACGAAGCGTACGCCGTCGGGGCGCGCTCGCCGACATCTTCGGACTATGGGGCGAGCCGCTCAAAGAAACCAAAGAGCAGATCGAGCGGGTTTACGCAGCAGCCGAGAAGGCGGGACGGGAGCCGTCTGATCGTCCCCGGATCTGGGTGACGTTCCGACCTATCGTGGCGGAGACAGAAGAACTGGCGTGGGCGAAGGCGCATCGGACTTTGGCGTTGCTGAAGGAGCATCGCGCCAACGGGCAGGGGAAGGTACCCGCGAATGCGCCGCCGCCGCAGAATGTTGGTTCGCAGCGGTTGCTGGAGATTGCGGCGCGAGGTGAGGTGCAAGATCGGGCGTTGTGGTATCCGACTGTGACGGCGACAAATGCGCGCGGTGCATCGACGGCTCTGGTGGGCTCGCCAGATACGATCAGCGAGTCTATTTTGGATTATGTTGATTTGGGTGCGGAGTTGATATCTATCCGAGGGTATGATAACCTCAATGATGCCATTGATTATGGGCGGTATGTGCTGCCTCGGGTGCGAAGGGGTTTGGAGGAGCGGGAAAAGGGTAAATGAATTGTGAAAGGTTCATCATAGAGACCTGATGGCGTGTGTAGACAAATATGACCAGATTGGCGAGGGAGATTGTTGGCTGTATATGAACTGCTTCGTATAATCTAGTCGACATCTTAACTCTATGACCTGTACATACAACAGCTTCCGCCCTCCTGCAATAATATCCGTCAGTCCACCATCACACCAACGCTAGGAAGAAGATCCACGATTGTATTGAATCCAGCACAACATAGATCGCAACGGATGCCTTCCACATGTCGCATCCCGATTTGGTCTACTCCACTCAGTCAAGTCGGAGAGGGCCCTCATGGTCCTCAGCCTTGTTGAGGGCGGAGGTAATGCTTGATTCGTCTCCCTCGTAGAGAGCAGCGTCGTAGACCGTTGCCCCAACAATGCAACCGACAATCGGAGCAAAGATCGGCACAATGAAATAGTAATTGTCGGAGGTGAAGACCTCCGGCCGTAGAGGAAAGCAGAGAAGACTCTCGGGCCAAAATCTCTCGCGGGGTTCACGGCCTAGATAGAATCAGTTTGGGAACAGAAGTATCCAACAAGGGGTTCCTTACATAGCCAGTCTGCCATCCGAGCGCAGCACCGATAGCGGTGAGCAGCAAGAAACATGGAGATCTGCGGCGAGTGGAACCGAAGACTATTGGCGGGGTCGGAGATGCTCAGCAACCCGAACATCAGCACCGCCGCAGCGATGAACTCATTGAACGCAGCCTCCCAATTCGACGAGAAAAAGGCGGCCGGGTATGTCGAGAAAATTCCCGCCGAATGATGACCGCTGGGGCTCAGAATTGACCCTCCAGGAATCGTGTACTCGGGGTCCCAGTTCTCAATGGCCGAGCGGTAGTTGATGTAGACGATAGCCGCGCCGACAAAGCCTCCCCAAAACTGGGCGAACAGCTTCCCCGGAAGCTTCCTCCACTGGCCTGGGGTAGGACGAACGAGAGCCATGCAGATGCTCACGGCGGGATTGATGGTCGGGCTGGGGTCCGAAAGATAGCCGGAGATTGCGACCGCCGAAGCCCAGGCGATGTTGATCGATAGCCAGGTGCCATACTGATAATCGGACAGAAGAGCTTGGGCGACCACGCCGTCACCGATGACGATCAGAAGCGCGGTGCCGAAGAATTCGGCGAAGTAGGGTTTCAGAGCTCCGCGAGAGAGGCCGTATCTACTAAGGAACATGGCTGTATGTGACATTGGGTGTGGGAGACTCAGGGAGAGTAATTGAGAGAAAGACGACGGTAAGGGTTGTGGTGGGTGTTTGTTGACGGCGGAAAGCAGGCCAGTCAGATGATTTAGCGCCGAGTCGCGATAAGAATAAATTAAGGTGTGGCGGCCAGCCACCCGCCCGTGCCATGATCCTATCACCCCCCCTGAAACCAATCTTTAGGCATCAAACATCATTCTATTGTGGTAAAGTCTAGATATAATACATTTCAAAGAACGCGAGCCTTCAGATTCGGGTTCGTCAGCATCAAGCTGACGGACTCGACCGATAATGCCAAGCTAAGCCTCTAAAGACCAATCTACTGCTGAGCAAGGATCTTCTCAACGGCAGCCTCAGCAACAACCATGATCATAGCCTGGTTGTTACCGGTGGGAAGATCAGGGTGAATGCCACCATCGACAATGAACTAGAACCAACGTTAGGAATGTCTAATTGAGCCCAGAAAGAATAGAGAACATACCAGGTTATCCATGCCGTAGACCTTGGTGTTAGTATCAACAACAGAGCTACCGTTCAGACGACCATCATCGGT
Source organism: Aspergillus micronesiensis (assembly GCA_039763685.1). Taxonomy (NCBI): domain Eukaryota; kingdom Fungi; phylum Ascomycota; class Eurotiomycetes; order Eurotiales; family Aspergillaceae; genus Aspergillus; species Aspergillus micronesiensis. The sequence goes on along the minus strand of JASHHO010000043.1, from coordinate 324,525 downwards.
TCCCATCTTGGTCGTGGTAGTCCAGTGGATGCCGCTCGTCAGGGAGCCGAGGATGGCAGTGGTATTCAGGTACGTGTCCAACTCCAAGCCGGTTCCGGGAGCAGTAATATCGTTGACCATCTGGTCGATGAAACCCCGGGCAGCTTCCCGATCAGCGGGAGTCTGAAGGTAAGGGGACTTCTCAATCACAGTGTTCTGGTCGGCGTCAAGGCCAAGCACACCAGAGGAAGTGATACCGTGGGTCATGTAGGCAGTGATGGAGAAGACGCCATCACCGCTGGGCGCGCAAGATCCCTGGTAGTAGCGAGTCTGGTTGTCGCTGGCCATGCGAGAAGTGAAGAACGTCAACCGGTGCTTTCCTTGCGTCAGAACGCCAGAGCCACGGTTCTCGTAGGCCTCGATGTCACGCACAGCGCTGCCGTTCAAGATCTTCTGGCCGTCCGGCATGCCAAAAGTGCCATTGGTCTTCACGTTGATGGAGAAGATGGGGTGGTCCTTGAGCCCAACGCCCACCGGGAGGTCAATCCACTGGTTCCGAGGCGGGACCGCAATACCACTCTTCTTGGCAGTTTCAATCTGAGCCGCTGGACCGATGCCAGAGTTGAAGAGAACACGAGGAGTCGACAAGGCGCCAGAAGCAAGGATGACGCGGCCCTTGGGAGCAAGGGGAATGAGCTCGGGGCGACCAGCCTGGTTCTCAACCTCAACTCCGATCACCTTGCCACCAACCCGGAAGACGGGTCACCTTGGTTCCGAGACGAAGGGAGAAGTTGTCCCGCTGCATTGCAAGCGGCAGGTATGTACGAACGGGACCAGCACGCTTCTGATCCTTGATGTTCCACGAGGGATAGCTGTAGACTTCGTGCTTCTCGTCGGGTTGAGTGATCATGTCCACATGCTTCCAGCCCAGGCCGGAGAGGAAGCGGGAGAAGATGCTGTACATCCCCTGGTCGTAGCGCTTCCCATCAGCGGAGGGCAACAAGCTGCCAGGGTTGCGGCTGTACAGACGCTCGGCAGCGGGCTCAACATCGCGCCACTTCCAGCCCTGCGGCCATTTGTCGTCGAAATCACGCGCCGGGGGATGCACACAAACACCATGTAGTTGACAGTCACTCCGCCACCCAGCACACAGGCCGCCTGGCCACCGGTGTCGGAGCAGATATACTCGTTCCAGACGTCAAGGTTGCCAACATCAAAGGACAAACCGGGAATATCAATCGTGGTCAGTGTGTTGTTCCATGAGAGGGTGTCGTTAGAACCCGTCGCGACAGTCGGACCGTAGCCTCGCTCGATCAAGAGGACAGACTTGTTTGCTGCAGAGAGTCTCTCGGATGTGATGATGCCCGACGGGCCACCGCCAACCACGATGTAGTCATATTCCTGGCCGCGGTGGTGTGTGTTGGGTCGTGGGCCGTGCTCGCCAAAAGCCAGGGCACCCAATGCCCAGGTAGAGGCCAGCAGGCTATTCGTAAAGAAAGTCCGCATGGTGAAAGTGAGATGCAGAGATTATGATACAGCTGGGGTAAGTTAACTCCTAACGGTGACACCAGCAGTTAAATACGTTTGCGGCAAAGCTTGTCCCTGGAATCTTATATTAAGTGCTCCCTCCAAAGACCTAGCGTTACGTGAAAATATTTGCCAGCCCCATAGGAGGCAATCGGGCCACCCGGAATTATCAGATCAATATGAGCAGGGTCAAAATGGGGACTTCTCGAAGCGAAACCATGGTACCAAGCGCCACCATCGGCTGCCATAGAAATTCCACGAGGCCATCATTGCCGAGTGGGTCGACCTTATTCAGGTGCCCCATTCTTCATTTCCAGAAGCGGCCTTGGGACGCCGGCTAAACGTTTCGGTGGAATGACCCACAGGAGAATTATTCAGTCTTGGGTGATGACGGATGGCTGACAAACTCAGTCGGATGGAGGAGAAAGAGAGGAAATTTCATCATCTGAAACCCGTCGATGTCTTGATGGCGTGTCTAACATTCCTGGGCCAACTTTCACACCGATCATTTGGTACGTCATCACTCTGGGCATTTCCCTTCTGCCCATAGCACTAGGAATGCGAGATGTATAGGACAATACATGGTTGCGACATCGGAGGATGTAAGTAGTGTAGATCAGCAGGCCGTTCAAGAGTCCAACATAGATCTGCTAGGAGATACTCCATCCGGCATGGTCTCTGTAGGTGTGACGAACGACACTTTGCACTGCAAAGTCTAGCGATGATCTTCAAAAAAAGGTAACCTAAGAGAGTACGTACGAATGCTGTTGGGAAAGCACACACAGAATCGCATACTGAGGTATACATTGTGGCTTTTCTGACGGTAAGAAGTACATGCCCATATCGTATCAGGTCTTCCTTCTTATCATAGCGACTTCACTTAGTAAAAGTACGTCCTTGGCTTCCAATCATCGTGCACTCCTGCTTATGGTATATTGCAGCCTGAGGCAAGAAGACATAACTACAGGTCATTTCAATTGCATCAGAAAAGTTCATCATAACCACAAGCATACAACAACAGACTCAAGTGGATGATCATTGCAATACCAAACCAGTGCTGGAAACACAACAACGAATCAGTCCCCCCACTAATCCTCCCATTTGTTATTCGAAGCCAGTCGTGAGTTCTCCACAATGGTCTGCGCCAAGTCCATAATCGAAGAGTTGTTCACAATGTCCAGAATGGAAATGTCCGCCTGGGCCTCCTTCAAACACCAAACACGGATGTCCACAGCAGTCAAGCTGTCCACTCCATAGCCACTGACAGGTTTGGACGCGTCAACATCCTCGACTTCGACCATCATCTGCTTCGCCAGCCGAGCCCTGAGCGCGTCCGTCACTGCCTCTGTGGCAGACGTTCGGCTTGGCGCCTTACTGATCTGTTCCGATAGTCCCGGGCCGGATTCACCATCCTCGTGGCTTATGCTCCGATCCGACTCAGACGAGCCAGCCGGGGGTCAGAAAGGAAGTATGGCGCGTCGAGGCCCTCAGCGGCCAAATATCCACCGGTAGGCATCCCCAGAATGATCTGGGGGTCGCTGGCACTGCGGGTATTCTCATCACTGTCCATTGTTGTTTGGAGGATACCAAGGAGTTCGTCACCATTGAGACCAACAAAACCAAGGGACCTGATCAGTTCTTTGATCTCAGTTCTCTGGGCCATGTATCCTACGTCGGTCACTGGCCCGACATCGATCGACACGGCAGACAGGCCTTGTGCATGGCGATGATGTGCAAGTGCATCGATAAAGGCGTTTCCTATGATGACCTGATTAGCCCTCCGAAGGAACATAAAGACAAGGCAAATAAGACCTACCGGCTGCATAATTTCCCTGGCCACGCAGTCCGGCGACACCAGAAGCCGACGATAGCATAATGAAGAAGTCTATCTCCGCTGGTGCCTTGACGTGCATATTCCAGGTGCCGGGGCCTTGATTTTGGTGCTCAGCTCCCATTGATTGGGGTCATTTGCTTGAATGTTGAATCCTGTCACAAGTGTCAGTAAATTTTCAGCTGCAAGAGTGGGTGAGCTCACAGCAAGGGCCATGGCAGCCTGCACAATTCCTCGAACAGCCGGTAAGCCGTCTGTCGCGATCTGCTTCATTGTCGCTTCAACCTGCTCCAAATCACAGATATCACATTTGTATGCTATACCCTTTGCCCCTTCGGTGGAAATTTCCCCGAGAACCTTTGGGGCATCAACATGATCTGCACCGCTGCGTGACAAAAAGACCAAGGTGCGAGCACCTCGTTGCGCCATCCACTTTGCAATGTGTTGCCCTAGCCCACCAAAGCCTCCAGCTATGATATATGTGGCATCTGCATGAAGTTTGACTGCCTTGATGGGCGGTGGGATGGCCAACACTTGATCGTCATTCTTGGCCTGGAAAACTATTTTGCCCATTTGCTTGCCGCTGCGTAACATACGGAGGCCATCGGGATCTCCGAAAAGGTCATGATATGCAAAGGGGATGCCGGATGGCAATTCCTATCAAAATAGAATCTCATGGCTTTCTCGAACAGGTTCGACGCGCGCTGCAGATATGTCTCGCGCAGTTCAAAGACATTGACGGAATAAGACACCACATTCTTGGAAACAGGACCGATGTCAAGACCTGTATCCTCGGCTGTGATGTCTTAGCAGGTAATCGAAAGAATGATTTAAGTTTAAGATACTCACCGGTACTATTCAATCTTATGTCGACGAATCGCCCAAACGGAGCCACGCATGATCGTGCGTATTGAAAGCTGTTCACCTGACAACGAATTGAGCACCACATCCACACCATTCCCTTTGGTCAACCTGAACACTCCTTGAGAGAAGCTGAGATCCCGGCTGTAGAAGATGCGATCTTCCTGAATCCGTATGTATCCATAAGGTGAGTCTTCTTGTCTTCTGACCCTACCGTGACATACACCTTTGCACCCAAGTTTTGTGCGATCATGATGGAGGCTTGGCCTACACCCCCAGCTGCAGAGTGGATGAGAACGCTCTCGCCATATTGCAGTCTCGCACAGTCAACCAAGGAATGATATGCAACACAGTAGCTGATTGGCAATGACGCTGCCACTGGGAAAGGCATCCCAAATGGCATCGGCTGCACCATGGCTTCTGGAACGCGAGTAAAATTTGCGAAAGCCCCAGACCCCCAGGCCATGACTCGGTCTCCTGTTCGGTACTTGTTGACAGCTTTGCCCACGTTGCGGACGATTCCACTACACTCATGACCGAAGGTAGGGTCAACAGCTTGGTCAAGCGCTGACAAAAGATCTTGGGAGCCAAGCCCGGTTGCCTTGACTTCTATCTCAACAGTGTCAGGGGACAAGGGCTCTTGGTGGGTTGGATCATCCTGGAAATGGATTGAATCAAAGACCCCAGGTGCACCACCCAGTCGAAGAGTCAATGATCTTCCGGTTGTTTCAACGGTTCAAGCTCGGGCTGAGGCCATCGCGCAAGACCGAATAAAAATCGTTGAGCTTCTTGTTCATTCGAATACGCGGGATCAGAATTCGACCAGCACGCGCTGTAAACTCGTGGTCGACATCCCCATTTGCAATGCTTTTCAGAACACCCATAATGATTCGAGCACCCACATGGCTGTGAGAGTCTTCAACATCCAGATCAAGTGTCGTCAATGATAGTTCGGGATGTTCATGGCTAATACTCCGGAAAAGCCCCGTGACCAACGATGCTTTGGGGTTGCTACATTCCATAGTAGCACCGGCGGTTACCCAGAGTGTGCCCTTTGACTCCAGCAGTAGACGTTTGATGAGCAAGAAATTCTTTGCGACGATATCAAACAGGATCGGGCACTCCAACTCTGGGAGGAATATGCAGAACTTGTCTGCGAGATCCATTCGCTCGGTATCGCATAGAGTGGCATGATGTATATGGATACCATGAGACTGCAACTGCTCCGTCAAGCTATTGGAAAGCTCACCGGGCTGCAAGGACCGACAAGCAGGATTTCCTTGGGAAGGGCGTTATCCAAATCATGGCGTATCTTTGAGCTGAGGAAAGGAATGGATGACCCGGCACTTTCTTGATCTTCCGGTGCCACATATTCGATGCTCGTCAAGTTTTTCTCGGTCAGGCTTTTTATCCACGACTCTCGATACTCGCTGGAGTTCTTTGTAAGAAGTACAATGAGGATCCCGTTGGGCTTTAACAAGCCCTTGAATTGCTCAATTGCATCCCCAGTTGCCGTAAATTCATCACCAGCGTTGATGATGACACAGTGATATGCTTGGTGATAAGCCTTGTCCTGCAATCTTGGCCTGGGGCTAATGGGATGGCTTGGAAATATGGCCCACGAGAGTGCAGTCCTTTCCTCCAACAATGCTGCCTCATCATTCGATCCGGTGGCAGTGTACTGCTCCAATAATGGCACTGACTCCTTCGTGGCCCTCAAGTGCATCAAGGAGCTTTTCTGTGATGTTCCCATCCCTGCACCCATTTCGAGAACTTGTAAATCCGAATATTGTGTCCGAGAAAGTCTGATAAATGCTTCCAATGAGCCCTTTGTATTGGGATCATTATCTGCAGGGATGTGTTGAACTAGCTTGTGAAGGTCCTGAGCCTTGACGTGCAAAGCATCCTGTTCCCAGTGTATCTCACTTGCATTTTCTTATGGCCTGTATCTAGACCATCCTGACCTTCGGAGCTGACACCACCCCCTAGGCGAGTGACTTTGACTCTGTCAAGGATAATCAGAGGCTTGTCCCAATCCCGAGATGATGCTCGGATGTTCAATTCACCATCTCGGAGACCATGCCGTGTTGCTGAAGAATGTGCCTTGAGAACTGTGCCCGGATGGGCTGAGATAATCTGCGGATACGAGTAGTCTACCGATAGATGTTGGACTGCAGGTCTTTCTCTCCTGCTCCGTCATTCAAAATAGCAAGTGAGGCATGAATAACCGGATCGAGAGTACAGGGATGCACAAGTGGTCATGAGTGAAGTTATGCGGCATTTTGCTTCTCACGTCGGGGTTTGAATGTCAAAACCATCTCTCCCTGGTTTAACCGGATGTTATTGACATTCTGAAACGTGTCACCGAACTGGAGATCTAGTTCAGATTGTTCTGTGTAAAACACCTCAGACGACATGGATCGAGAGCATCTTTCTTTCACTTGCTCATATTCTGAGCGATAAAACATGGTTGTCTCCTTTTCTTCATTCGTGAATGGACCCATGTCTTGATCGACCTTATACTGTACCCGGAGAATACCGCGCAGTTTTGTGACCAAGGATTGTGGCGACTCGAGAATAGATCGAGAATTCTTGCCAACCGGAGGACTTGCGATGGAGATGGATCATAGTTTCCGCGCCTTCTTCTCCATTGGGGATAATGATCGCATTCTTGATAGACACATCACGTATCTCGTACGCGTCTATCGTACTTTCAGAGTCCGCAGTTTCTCTGGCAGCTTCTAATGCCATGACAAGCATTCCTGCGGCAGGATAAATCACCATACCCGACCTGGTGATCTTCCATCCACGGGTTTTCGGAGAGGCGGAGGAATTGACGCCAACGCGCATGGGCGCTATTATCCTCGTTGTCCCTGATCCCGAGGAGGTCCTTCCTTGGGAACCTTTTGAATCGGTATGCACTGGCTACGGCTGACTCGTGCCATACCGATTGGAATGATTCCACGGATAGGGCGGCAGGTCGACAAGAAGCTGAGTTTCTGTGTTCGGATCAGGGGTATTTGCGGCGACAATATTCGAATCGTACCCATGCTGGAAAAGACACCGATTGCCTCCAGGAGACTTTGTGCTGCATCTTTCTTCCGATCCAAGGCAGATACGCTAGTACAATCTGCCTCCATTGCTTTCAAGTTCTGTTTCACTGGTCCTTGCAGGGCACCGTGAGGGCCGATCTCGAGCATGAGGTTGACATAGGAGTACCCCTTGGGGCGCTTCGCTCTCCGACTGTCCGAATGGCTGAACAAGTGCCTGCATTGCTTGGGAAAATTTGACCTGGTTTAGGAGATTCGTCACCCAGTAGTTCCCACCGAGGTCACAATTGTCAATTGATGTTCCTGTTACACACGAAAACATCTTCGGTGAATCCGGTGTCTCTGGAAGGCCATGCACATCTTTCAAGAGGTCTCGGTACATGTCTTCAACCACTTCATATGTGCCGAATGATAAGCTCGATTAACTCCAAGCTTCTTAGCTAGATGGCCATCCCTTTGATGAGTTTCTCAGCATCGATGATTGCAGGGACATCACCAGATAATGTAACGCTGTTCGGGCTGTTGACACAGGCAACGACAAGCGTTCCAGAGGACACCCGTTGAATATACGACTCAGCCTCCTGCTCACTGATAGCAGCCGCTAGCATGTCACCATCGAGGGGATGGTCTGAGTCAACTTCCGGCGCTATGGAGCACACCTGACCGCGATGATATGCCACCGTCCAGGCTGCCTCGCGAGTTAGGGCACCCTTTGCATAAGCAGCCGCCGTTTCTCCGCCGGAATGACCGATGACCGCCTCAGGGGGCCAGATGTCCAAGCTTTTCAGAAGGTCGACCATTGCCACCTGCAATGCAATGCAGAGAGGTTGGCTGAATTCCGGGGGATTAATCCTGGAAGATTCCGCATCACGAGAAAGCTCTTTCACAAGTGACCATGGGCAGCCTAGAGACTTCAAATATTTGTCTGCAGTCTTCATACTGTCGGCATATACCTCGTAGTCCATTAGACGGCGACCCATTGCATAGTGCTGCGCGCCCTGACCGGTAAAAACGAGCGCAAGCCTAGGGCGTTGGGATGACCGTACAGCAGGGGCTATGTCGGCCTCGCCGCTGGCAATCTCTCCTGGGTCCGAGCAAACAGTGAATGACCTCCAGGGAAATTGCGTACGCCGCTTTACTGCTGTGTATGCCAAGTCGGACAGCATCTTCGACCGCTCGACTTGGGTAAGCATGTCTGACCTTCCACCGAGAGAAACTCTTTCCATGACTCCGAAATCCGTTTCAACCCCCCTTGCTCGTGGGCCGACCACACAATCAGCTTTGGGAACGGTTGCACAGAGCCATGTGTATCTTGGTATGTGGTGAAGCTACTTGCATCATGTGCATCACGACACAGGTCAGGTTTGTTGGCTAGCTTTGTGGGTACTTCGGAATTGTGACGGCCCCTGCCAACATGTGCCTCGAGATAGGAGCAAGCATCTTCCAGGATGACATGTGAATTTGCACCCGCAAACCCGAAAGAGTTGACGCTGGCTCTCCGCGGACCTTGATCCGGCCAGGGAGTTACTTCTGTAGGCACGGCTAAATTCCATTCATCGGCGCGAATACGAGGATTGAGTTTGTCGAGCCAGATTTGAGGCGGAATGATGCCTTTCTCGAGAACATAGATGGTCTTTATGAGCGATGCAAGGCCACTGCCTCCTTCGAGGTGGCCGATATTTGCCTTTAGTGATCCCACCCACAGTGGTTGACCTGGTGGTCTCGATTTTCCAATAGTCTCTCCTAGAGCTCTGGTTTCGATCGAGTCTCCTGCGACTGTCCCCGTACCCTGTCTCTTATCAGCATGTTGTCTCTGAATTAGGTTCGAGAACGGCGAGAACTCACATGTGCTTCGAAATATCCGGTATCTTTCATTTGCAGTCCTGCCTCCTCGTATACCTTCTCGATCAAGGCTTTCTGCATATTCCTCGATGGAAGCGTCAGGCCGGGCGTATTTCCATCCTCATTACTCCCTGTATGGCGAATTACTGCACGTATCACATCGTTGTCTTCGATGGCCTTGTCGAGTGGCTTGAGCACCACAAAACAGGTACCTTCCCACGACCGTAGCCATTCGCCTTTTCATCGAAAGTCTGGGACTTGCTATCCGGGGAAACCATTTGTAGGTTGGAAAGTTTCATGTAAATTTCCGGGTAGGAGATGATGTTGACACCACCCACAAGTGCCTGTATCTGTTAGCGATGCCCTATGTAGGTCCAACATTCAAAGTGCGTACCGTCTCTGATTCACCAAGCCGAATACTCTGACAGGCAAGATGGAGTGCTATAAGCGACGAAGAACATGCCGTATCAACCGTCATGCTTGGACCAGCCAAGTTGAAGAACCATGAGACGCGATTGGAGAGACATGATGCCTCGGTACCCGTTGCATGATAGAATGGGAGGCTATCGAGGTCCAAATTCTGAAGGAGTTGATAGTCATGGTTGAAGCACCCAACGTAGCAAGAGGTACGAGATCCAGAGATCTGATCGATAGTAATACCCGCTGCTCCAGGTCAGATGGGAGAAAACATTATGACCGAGGGAAACAAACCTTCTCCATGGCCTCGTACGCAACCTCCAGGCACATGCGCTGCTGGGGATCCATGGCCTTCGCCTCGGAAGGGGTGATAGAGAAGAATGGCGCATCGAACTCATCGATTCTTTGGTTCATGAAGTGACCGCCACGCGAGTTCGAAGTTCCTGGCCGATCAGGCTGCGGGTGGTAGAACGCATCTGCGTTGAATCGATCTTTAGGCGTCTCCGAGAGCGTGCTTTTCGCGCTCAGAAGAAGTTCCCAAAGCCGATCTGGATTCGATGCGTCCCCTGGGAATCGGCCCCCAGTGCCAACGATGGCAATGGGCATGACTGGACTGTCCTGTCTACCTGGCATGGTAAATTTGTGTTGGAAGAATGAGGTAGGTGTCTGTGTCACTCAGGAACAAGCTCGAACAATGGGAAGTTAGACAATATGTTGGAAAGTCTCAAGACAAAGTATAAGTGAATCTAGGTGTGATATTTCTTTCTCTCTCTTCATGCACATTGTTTTTCTGGGGACCAGCCTGACCCTTCTACAATCGCTCATATGCATTCTAATCTGACAGTGTCCCGGGGCAGTTTGCCATTGTAACATACTGAATGATACAAAAAGGTATGATCTCCACACTTGCGGTGGCAATTATTGGTTAAGATGCAAGAAATCAGTACATGATCTAGTCATACATCTCGCCTTGATGCAAATTGACGTAGTGAAAGATAGGCAGATCCCGAGTTTGCCTCAACAGCCAGGTTTCTGAGATGGAGTCATTACTACAGTTGTTAGCTCGCTGATGCACCTATCCGAGAAAGGGCACGGAATCAACCCGAAAGTTTATGTTCTAAACCTTGCATGCAAAAGGAGGGTCGATCTTTGGAGATACTGCCACGGAATGTTGCCAACATTCTACACCATGTACTATCAGGTTCCCCTGGATAACATTACATCATGGAAATTCGCTACTCTGCACGGACACTGTATAGCATATCCCATTTGACAACTTGTACTGGCCCGCCATACTATCCTAACAGCACCTCCCTTCTCCTGTTCCACACTCCCCTATAGTGAGTGACCTTCCCAGAGGATATGCGCTTTCTCTGCCTTCATGGGATTGGCTCAAGTGCCGAAGTGTTCAACACCCAACTATCCGCGATCCGCGCGGCTTTAGGGTCACAGCACGAGTTTTTTTTCATCGATGGCGATATCCCATCCGAGGCTGGACCAGGTAGGCTCACAACACTGTATAGCACAAACGAAGCTCACCCTTCTACAGGCGTTTACGGAATCGCCGAATCACCTTACTTTTCGTTCTTCAGCCTCCCCGTTGCGTCTCAGATCTACAATGCGTTTGATCTCATTGATCAGGCCTTGGAAGATGAGGGGCCTTTCGATGGCATCATGGGCTTTTCACAAGGGGCTTCAGTTGCCGCCTCCTACCTGCTCAGAAACCAAGATGCGCAACTACCATTCAAATGCGCCGTCTTTTTCTGTGCTACGGCGCCATTCAATGTGGAATCGGCCCCATTTCGAACCATGGATGATGGATCCTTCAGAGATGAAGTCACAGGGGAAGATATCTCGGCTGAAATAGCAGCGAGTATTCCCGATCTCCTGGATCGAAAAAGATATCCCTCCGAAGGGAAGTCTATGATCCGGCCATACCCATCTGACGGCTCGGTCGAGATAGGCCTACCAACCGTACACATCTATGGTAAGAATGATGGATACTATCCACAATCTCGGAACTTGGTCCAGATGTGTCAGTCCTTCGACAGGGAGGAGCTGGAGCATAAAGGGGGCCACAGTATCCCTTTGGAGCAAGGGGTAACCAGCCGTATCGTTGATCTCCTTCGAAGGCTGGTCCATGCTGTTGACCTGCAGTAAAGTGGGTCTGGCACATCCCATGGTAGATAGTTTACTGGATATGCGTACCATGTTTCCGGTTGCCAATGTTGCAAAGCAGGAATGAACCTCCTACATATGCAGAATACCTATCTAGTATAAAATGCGTAATCGAATCCACGGGCCAATACAAATAGCCCCTGCGTTCGCAATCACTATCATCTTCCTCGTTGACGCCGGACATCTTAATCCCGCCTTTCTATCGTCAATACACGGAGTTGCCACTACCTTGTTCATATGAACAATCGACCTTCACGTCCAAGATGGGATCGCAAAATGACGTTGAGCAAGCTTTGCTCGGTTCTTGGTCCCTCCTCGAATACCGATCTGAGCTCCAGGACGGCGGCGAATTCTTTCCCATGGGAAAGGGCGCTCGTGGCATCATAAACTACAATCCGAACGGCCGCATGTCCGCCCAGCTGCAACCCGCAGTCAACAAGAAAGTCAAAGAGACCATGCATGACCTTTTGGCATATACTGGGCGATACTGGGTTGAGACGCAGCCCGACGGCAGCATAATGGCAAAACATCACGCGGAGGTCTGTTCCTGGCCTGAAGGAGAGGGCTCCTATCAGACACGGAAGGTGGAACTCTCTGGAAATCAGCTCGTGCTATCGACGCCAGCTCCTGTGAATCTTGAGGTGAGCCCTCTCGTCACGTATAGTTTTGGATTCAGCTAACGGTCGTGGCAAATCTCAACAGGGAGTTACCCAAACTGTAAGATTGATATGGCAAAAGATTGAGTAATCAGAAGTCTGGTGTCCGGAAACACAAGTCCTGTATCTAGGAAAACTTAATTCAAGCAATTTGAATTAGAGGTCTTTTTGGACGATATCTGTTTCTCCTCGTCAGCTTCGATGCATAGTCTGACTATCTAGGCATCTCCACTCCTGCAAAGAGCCGGATAGAGCAATATTTAGTAGCCTTACCCATCGGGGTTTGCTATATTGAGAGCTGAAAATCGGCTTTAAAAGTGTCTCACATCGGGGTTTGGTCTGAGGAATGTTGGTTCTACCAATGGCAAACCCGACAATACATGTAAGGGTCCACATACAATTCCAGTAGTATACTGGCTGGGACTTAAAATGATGGGGGCGGTTATACCTACGATCATATCGCCTCACGGTCATCCTCACCGCTGCTATCCTAGCCTCAAGCTACAGTCAACTCCTACTCGAAAATGGCACCATTCGGCCTCCTCTACACGTTCGACTTTATGCCCAACCCCCGGGCCATGAAGGTGTGTGCCTATTGTACCACCACGTTATCCCCTCTAACTTTTCTCGCCCAGATTACCGCTGCAGCAAATATCAATGGCATAGAGCTAGAGGAGACCAAAGGCTTCATGCTCCGTCGGGATAACAAAGCCCCCGAGTTCCTCGCTGACTATCCTATGGGCAAAATTCCTGCTTTTCGGGGAGCTGATGGCCTCAAAATATTCGAGTCCGACGCGATAGCTCAGTATATTGCTGAATCTGGACCCTGTCGAGATCAGCTTCTTGGTCACGATGCTAGTGAGCGGGCCCTTATACGCCAGTGGATCTGTATGGCCAACAATGAGATCGTGGAACCTGTGTTGCCGTTAATTCTCTGGCGAGTTGGTCGAAGAACTTTCGACCAGAAAATTGAGACTTTTTTCATGGAGAAGCTCGAACGAGGCATCAACGCCCTGGAGAGCCATTTGAAAGGCCGTACTTGGTTGGCAACGGACTCTGGATTGACCCTGGCGGATATATCCATGGCATCCGCCTTGTACTGGGGATTTAAGTTTATCATCGATCGTGAGATGCGTCATGATTACCCTCACATCATGGCATGGTACTCGAGGACTTTGTCTAGCGATGGGGTGAAAGAGGCCTTTGGAGATATGGACCTGATTGAGAAGCGCCAAAACTTTCCAGAATAACTACACTGATAGATAACAATATCAATGAAGACAATGCTTGAAGACTAGCAGCGGTTATTGTTCCAGAATAATCCCTAATACTTGTTCTCGCACTTTTCCACCTGACAGCATGTGAGATTAAAAATGTTGTCAGACCTCGTTGAAGGAGCACCCCACTTTTCTGTCATGTCTCACCTGTCAATCCTCCTTGCTTAGATTCTACTATTTCAGCAAGGAGGCAAAATACCTCTTAGTAAAGGGGGCAGTTAGGGAGGGCCAAGACGTCACACGTTACTTCTGAGTAGTTGTTTCTGTTAGCCGGAAAGGCAAGACTTGAACCTGTACAATGTAGTATCCTTGCATAAAACAAGCAGGTCTTGAGAGTTGCCTTTTCTGAGAATCTCTCGAATCTGGCTGGACATTGATGGAACAAATTCCGGTTTCTGCATCAAGCCCCATTCGGCTGCCCGCATGGTAAGCAGTTTTCTAGTCAGTGGCTTCGGTGCCAATCACGATAAGGTTTAGACAGGCAGCTTATGACATCGAGTTCGTCACACACCCCACATCCATTGTCCTCGAGCAGGATTGGGCAAAGTATATCCCTGAGTCCAAAAGTATGCGATCAAGCTTGATCAGGATAAAGCAAGCCTCAGAGACGAAAATCGGCTGTATCTACTGTATAACAGAGTATTTCAGAAGATTTGTATTTTACATCGTCATGGTTACAATGAAACCGCGGAGAAGGCTAGGAGAAACCAATCTATCTGCATCGTCTACTGTAAACAGCTGTCGCCTGACCCACGCCAGTGTGAGCTACTGGTACTCTATGGATTGCAGCAGATTCTCGTCTACGTCCTAGATTGGCAAGAATCCTCCCAAGTCTCTAAGCCTGACACGGACCATGAGAAGAAAAGAAAACCACGTCATCGCTATCAATATAAATCCCCGCTGCCATTGCAATCACCACATACAGAATAAGCTATGAGCCCGAGAAACTTCGAACACCAAGAACAAAGGATGGATTCACTTGCAGTTATAGGATATGCCGTGCGGTACCCTCAAGAAGCCACCGACTCTCTGAGATTTTGGGACTTTTTGTTGAAAGCTCGAGAGTCAAGCACTGCGTTTCCAGAAGACAGGATCAACCAGAACGCATTTATCATCCTGATCCTGATCATGGAGGAACGGTATGTGTGCAACCTCTGGATTTGCCTGCAGCGCTAATGTCTCTTTTGCTGGCGTTATAGATCCATGCCAAAAGGGCACACTTCCTCAAGGATAATCCAGTTGGTTTCGATGCCGCATTTTTTAAGATGAGCAAAACGGAGGTGTTGAGTTTAGACCCCCAACATCGTCTGGTCATGGAGAATGTATATCATGCATTGGAGAATGGTACGTAAAGACCATAAACTATATTGTGGAGACAAGCGCATCTAAAAAAGTATTATGAAGCTGGGATCCCAATGGAGAATGCCATTTCATCCAATACCTCGGTATTCGTGAATGGCTACAACCATGATCACGCAGATAACCTAAACGCCGACCCAGAGACAATACTGAAGTACAAGCCGACTGGAACCGAGAACTCTATGATTTCTGGGAGGCTCAGTTGGTTCTATGATTTCCGTGGACCCAGTTTGACAGTCGAAACAGCATGTTCCGGCAGCCTTGTTGGTCTTCACTTAGCCTGTCAAAGCTTGAAGACAAACGAAAGTGATATGGTAAGCTTCTGACCGAGATTTGGGATTCTATTACAATTGATTTTCCTTGTCCTGTCCTGACCGATGCATATCTTTTCCAGGCTATAGTGAGCGGTGTGAATGTCATTGGCTTCCTCCCACATATGGTGGGCATGGACTATTCTGGTTTCATGGGATCAGAAGGAAAATGTTTTGCCTTTGACCACAGAGCCAATGGATATGCTCGAGGTGAAGGCGTAGGCACAGTGATTGTTAAACGTCTTTCAAGCGCTGTGGAGGATGGTGACACCATAAGAGCCGTTATCCGCGGTACTGGCTTGAACCAGGACGGCCGCACACCCGGGATCACATATCCAGTCTAAGCTCGCAGGAGAAGCTTATTGAGAAGACTTACCAGAATGCAGGATTAGACACGACAGACACGTGTTACATAGAGACACACGGCACAGGCACGCAGGTAAGGCTTGTAACCTTATATTACGGGAGTGGATCACTGTCTAATCATGAGATTTTTCTCAGGCTGGAGATTATGTCGAAGCATCTGCCATTAGCAGTGGCTTTGAGACCACAACAAGAGAGCTACCACTCTACGTCGGTGCTCTGAAAACAAACATCGGTCATTTAGAGGGTGGCTCTGGGATTGCTGGGCTCATCAAGACTATTCTGGTCTTGGAGACAGGCATCATCCCGCCCAACGCCAACTTTGAGAAGCCAAACCCTAATATTCCAGTCAATGATTGGAAGCTCAGCTTGCCCACTCGGTGTGAGGCATGGCCCACCTTGAAGCTTCGACGTGCATCGGTCAGTTGCTTTGGGTTGAGTGGAACCAATTCCCACTGTATACTAGACGATGCCTATAACTACCTCCGCACGCACAAGATTGCCGCAAAGCATAGAACAAGGATCGGTGTGCCAACGCAGGAAGAGCTTCAATCTCTCCAGCAAGGCATTGATGACCTAAGGGAGATGACACATACTTGCAATGACGATCGTCCAGGCAGTGATACGTTCAGCCCCAAATCGATGATGCCTGTCTCTCTATCTCAGGAGAGCGTTCCCCCCATGGGCGACGTTCAATTTCCCACGGCCCTTTTTACTTTGTCCGGGTTTGACAAAAACTCGTTTCAAAAGGTTGTTTCGAATATAGCCGGTTACATACATATGAAGGGTCGACTATCATCTGATGACGAGAGGAAGTTTCTGCATGATCTGAGCTTCACGCTATCGCAAAGGAGGACCCGATTCACTTGGACAGCATGCATTTTGGCCAATTCTATGTCACAGCTACAAGATCGACTTTCCAATGACTCCCTTGTGCACAACATTGGCGAGTTCCCCCCAGGCTTGGCTTCGTCTTCACTGGCCAAGGGGCTCAGTATGCAGGGATGGGTCGACAACTCCTTGCCTACCCGGTATTTCGCAGATCAATCAAAGCCGCTGCGAGGTATTTTCAATCTCTGGGTGGTGACTGGTCTTTATTAGGTAAGTGAAATTTCGAATGAGAACTGCAATATCAGGATACTTACGTTTGTGTGCAGATGAACTTGCGCGGGATAAGAACAGCACCAGAATAAATGAGCCAGCTATCGCGCATCCGTCCTCAACCGCAATCCAAATTGCTCTGGTTGAGTTACTGGCAAGCTGGGGTGTTTCCCCCACTCGTGTTGTCGGGCATTCTTCAGGAGAAATCGCCGCTGCATACTGCGCGGGAAAGATTTCCAAGCAGGCAGCATGGAAAGTCGCCTTCTTCCGTGGACAAGTGGTTTATGGCTCGATAACACGTCCTGGCTCCATGATGGCCGTCGGACTGAGCTCAGATGATTTACAGCCATATCTTGAAGAAGTACAACAAAGTGATCCGGACGGGGTTTTGACTATTGCATGCTTCAACAGCCCCAAGAACCAAACAGTATCCGGTGACAGCGAGATGGTCGATGCCCTCAAGAGCTTGCTTGATGCAAAGCGTATCTTTGCGCGAAAGCTAAACCTGGAAAGGCTTATCATTCTGAACATATGAAAGTGTTCACCGAGAGCTACCAGGTTTCCATGGGCTCACTGGATAAAGGCAGCATGGCTCCTCGAGAACAACAGATTACTCTATTCTCGACCTTTACAGGGGATATACTTCTAGATCCGTCTTTGGATTCCTCGTACTGGTGCGCCAATATGGTCAGCCCTGTCAAATTCGAACAAGCTCTGCGAGCATTGTGCTACAGTCCTTCTGAGAAGCAAACATTACCAAATGAAGACCACGAGAACCCTCTGCAAATAGACGAGCTCGTTGAGATTGGGGCACATGGGGCACTTCGAAGCGCCATCACAGAGACGATCGACACGACGAAAGGCATAGCCTACCATTCAACACTCGACCGCAATGTTTCTGGCGCAGATGGTATCCTCCAGACCGTTGCAAACCTTGTCTCTAAGGGGTGTCCTGTTGATATATCGAGCATCAATGATACGGAGATACAACACCAGGACTCAAATTTACTTGTGGACTTGCCACCTTACCCCTTCAACCATGAAAACAAGGAAATTTATGAGAGCAGACTGGCGAGGAATCTCCGCTTACGACAGTATCCCCGGCATGATATCTTTGGAGCACCAGTCGCCGATTGGAATCCGCGTTATCCCAAATGGCGACATTTTCTTCGGCTCGGCGAGAACCCTTGGCTCAGACAGTATAAGGTGAGACCAACATATCTGAACCGGTTTCATACCTTGTTGACTATGCTGACTTCTTCTAGCTCGACGGAAAATATGTCTTCCCACCTGCTGGGTACATTGCCATGGCAATTGAATCATCAATGCAGGTGGCCAACGGTAAAAGAACCACAAAAGGTGTCCATTTGGAAAGAGTCACCATGGGTCCTTTATTGAAGATAGAGGATGAAGCCCAAGGGGTAGAGCTGAGCTTGTCACACTCCCCTATTGATGACACTAATGGATTGACACGCTTCCAAGTCAGCTCATATAATGAAAGTCAAGACTATTGGACTGAGCACTGTTCTGGCTATATTAGTCTTGACTACGACGACAGCGGTGGCTCGGAACATGTGAATGATATCCAAGCCGAAGAACGGGATGACGGCGTATCTTTTAAAAGAAACGATTGCCATAGACCTGTCAGGTTCGAAGACATGTGCAGAAGTTTTTCATCTTCCGGGTTAGAGCTCGGGCCTATATTCCGGAATTTGTCATCCATAAGAGCTAGCGGTCAAGGGGATGGAAGGTGCATCGGAACCATTAAAGTCCCTGATGTATCTTCTGTCATGCCGAAGAACTACATGCATCCTCATTTGCTACATCCTGTTACTTTGAATGACTTCGGAACGGCCGCTACTGCTGCAATATATGACTTGCAGTCAGACAATGCGGAGATGCAAGTCTTTCTACCCTCGTTTATTGAGCGGGCGTGGGTATCTACTCAGGCTTCATACCACCTGAAAACAGAATTCCACTGCTTGGCTACGGCTTCGGCAAGGGGTCGTGACAGGTACAGCTGCGATATCGAAGCTTCAGTCAATTCCTCATCTTCCCAACGCGCAATCTCCTTCAGTGGAGTGCATCTTGATTTACATGAATCAGAAAACCGATCCTCAAAGACAAATACACTGCCTGATTTCTATTCTGTGGAATGGAAGCCTGACATTCATCTTCTTACAAACTCATTCTTCAACCAGCCCACCGAGCCGCCAACACCTGAGCCTGCGGAATACGGGCTAGAATGCCAATGGTTCACTGACCTCCAGCTGGCCTCGTCGCTTCTTTCGACTGATGCGCTCCTGAGCTTGAAGGGCGTGGACCTGTCTCAATTAGAAGCCCACTATCTCCGTTTTTACGATCTTCTCAAACACATTGCTGCAGATATCCTGACAGATTCGATGCCAAGGGTGCCTTTCAAAACATGGCAAAAGTATGCACAAGATCCTGATTTGAAAGAACAACTCTACCGCAAGGTGGAGGCTCGCGACAGTGATGGTGCTCTGCTGATACGGGTTGGGTCAAACCTTGCATCTTTCTTCCGCAAAGAAATCGATCCCCTCTATGTCATGTTCGGACAGGATGATCTCATGTCTCAGTACTACAAAGATGATTTCGAGATTGGATCTATCCCTGAGAAGCTAGCACGCTATCTAAATCTCTTCCGGTGGAATAAGTCCAATCTCCGCGTCCTCGAAGTAGGAGGCGGAACAGGATCATTCACTGCTCATGCGCTCGCTTATCTCTGTCCGCCCGGTATGGAAAGGTCAGTCTCGGAGTACGTCTTCACTGACCTTTCTCCGAGTTTTTTTGAAAAGGCAAAAGAGTCACTGAATGGATGGGACGATATTATGACGTACAAGAAGTTCGATGTCGGGAGTGACCCTATATCCCAGGGTTTCGATCCAGGAACATTCGATTTAATTGTGGCCAGCAATGTACTCCATGCAACTCCAGATCTCCATGGAACATTGAGAAATATCCACTGCCTTCTCAAGCCCGGTGGGAAGCTGTCTTTTCATGAAGGTGTCCGTCAAGACACTACGTGGACCAACATATCATTCAGTCCACTGTCCGCTGGTGGCTGAGTACTGAGCCTGAGAGACGGTGGTGTCCCTATGTGCCAACAAGTACATGGGACAGGTATCTTCGTGAGTCTGGCTTTTCAGGACTGGACTTGGAGTTCCCAAGCTCCGACTATCCCGAATTTTCGAAAATCAGCCTCATGGTCTCAACTGCTAGAGAAGAAAACGACATCTCCCCGAGCGAAGCGGGTGTATTATCATTACCATCGCTGATCATGAAAGCTCTAGTCTGGCAGATGAGTTCCGACTCCAATTAGAACATTTAGGACACGAATCCTCCATGCATGCACTGGCGGAAATCGAAGCTGTGGATGTGTTGGAAAAACCATGTGTGCTTTTCATGGTGTCCAATCCTCCCATTCCGGCAGATTCAGGCGTCGACACATACAAAAGGATTGAGAGCCTCCTCTCCAAGAGCAAGAACGTCTTGGTCATCACAGGAGATTCATCAAAGAACCCAGCATTTGATATTCCAATCGGGCTCGTTCGAAGCAAGCGATTCCAACAAGACGCTGATGGCTCGAACCTCGTTACGGTTTCATTAACTGATGCGGAGGCGACTGAGAAAGCTTCTGAATCTCTGATCAGGGTTTTCAAGCATCAATTTTTGTCGCCTTCTGTGCCTAGTATCAAGAATGCCGAATATCGTCTTGCACGAGGGGTCATTCTTACGAACCGTGTTGCTCTCAACACCGATGCCAAATCCACCCTTGGAGGTCGACTATCAGCACCAGAGTCGATTGCAGTACAATGGGGCGACATAAATCAGCCAGTGAAACTCATAGGCCATGACCGCTTTGTCTGGGAGACCGATACCGGTTTATCCGACCATATCCTGGGTGAGAATGACGTTGATCTGGACGTTCAAGCTGTCGGCCTTGACTCTCGAGACGTCTTAACAGCGACAGGAATGCTTCCTCAGAAGACTTTGGGAGATGAGGCATCCGGTTTGATAACCAACGTCGGGTCAGCTGTGAAAGATTTTCAGCCCGGAGACCGCGTCATGTGTATCAGTGATACTCAGGCAGGAAGAGAAGGAACGCTGAGAACAACAAATACGCGTGAACTCTCTCTCATCAGCCGCATTTCAGACGATCTTAGCTTCGAGACTGCTGCAGGGTTACCGGTCTCTTGGCTGACAGCTATCTATTCCATCAGCCATGCTGGTCGATTGGCCAGTGGGGAGAATATCTTGATCCACTCTGCTGCGAGTAGTGTTGGTCACGCGGCGATCCAATATGCCCAGTCTCTCGGTGCAAAGGTATTCGTGACTGTCTCCGCGTCGATGAGAAGAATTATATCGCCGAGGAGTACGGAGTACGGCGAGATCGTATCTTCTCCAGCAGTCCTACTTCCTTCCGAAACCAAATAAAGCGGCACATACCTGGTGGAATGGATGTCATCATATCAGGCCCATCCTTTGAGACTACTCGACGTTCATTGACCTGCCTGGCGCCCTTTGGAAGACTGGTAGACATCAGCAATGGCGGGCCACAAAAAGTCCAAAATATTGCCTCATGCCCCGCAGACAACATCACGATATCCAAAGTGGACCTCAATTCTATTGCCAGAAGCCGCCCAACAATCATCCAACACATTTTCCGAGAGATGACACAGCTAATGGATGGGCATAAGATTCGTCCCCAGCCACCTACCCGAAGTTTGACTTACAGTCAAATACGTCAAGGTATCGAAATTCTGCAGAAGAATGACCAGTCTGGCAAAATTGTCCTTCGTCCTTCCCAGGATGCTGTTCAGGTGATTCCTGAAATCCCAAGCCCATCCCAGTTGAAGGACAATGCATCCTACCTCCTCATAGGGGCATTGAACTCTCTACATTACAAGACCGCCCTTCATATGGCAGCTCGCGGTGCTAAGAGCCTTATACTCTTGTCTCGTGTACCGGTTTTGGACACTGAGAATACGCAACAGCAGCAGATACTTGATACATTGCGAGATCAAGAATGCAAGGCACATCTACACCACTGCAACATTTCTGAAGAATCCGACTTACAGCCTCTGGTTGCCCAATGGCGCACCCAGCTACCTCCTATCAAGGGCATCGTCGAGTCGACTTATTCTACAAGCGCTTCTAGTGGGAGTGTTGATACGCGTGGAAGTAGCATGTCTGGTGGGATCATCATGGAATTGCTCAATGTCCACAACGCAATTACTTCTGTTGACTTCTTCATCATGGTCTCATCAATGTCGGGGCTTACAGGACGAGAGGATGACAACAATTTCAGTACAGCCGGTACATTCCAGGAAGCATTAGTCCGTCATCGGCTCTCACAGGGCTTGCACGCCGCAAGTATCAACGTGGGTGATATGAAAGATGAAGAGATATTAGCCGCAATCGATTACACGACAGAATATCGAAACTCCCCAACGCTGGATGCCTGTCAGATTGTCTGCAATCTTCCCACGCCATCATCATATGAAGAAGCAGAAAAGCCGGTTCCAAGATATTTATCCTCCCCCTTGTTCCACCAGCTTCCCAGCTTCCGTTCGCGAGCGGCGGCCATGCCAACGGAATCCGAGAGAAGACCTAGCGTGAGCGACCTCCTGAACAAGACCGACAATCCTGAACAGGCAGCGGCTGTCGTGTCAGGGGAGATCCGGCGGAAATTGTCGAGCCTTCTCAATGTCACTGAAGATGAGATCAACGAAATGCATGATGTCCGGACCAATGGGTGGATTCGCTGATTGAGATGGAGTTCCTGAATTGGCTGGATAGAGAACTCAGTACGGCAATTTCGTTGGAAGATTTGACTTCAAAGAGCATATCGAAGTTGAGTGCACATGTTATTACGGCGTCGCCGCTGGTTTCATTCACCTAGGCGTGTTGATATCGAGCTTAGGTAGAAAGCGTACTTGCGTTGAGATTACATGTCCAGCATAGGTTGAAGGAGTGAACGATAGGCCTGCCTGGTCGTAAGACCACGGAACTCCCACGACAGTGTTACAATTGAGGTTCTTCCTCTCTATTTCTAGTAAGGTAGCCGTATAGAAAAAGCATCGACGCCAGTTTCAAACCTCCGAGAAACCCTACGATCATAAACAAACAATGGCAATAGTTCACTAAGCCAACAATGTAATTTAATTGGCATATATAAAGGTATGTAAGGACTGTTATAAAAGACTGGCACTACCAAGACAGGTCTGACTCCCACCTCAACTCCTCCAGGTCCTGCTGACCCGTTGACTCGTCGCCTTTACCAATCCAGTCCTGCGGGTTGTTTCAAAAGCCTTTGGTACCATTCAGTTGACATTGACAACGCTCGAGCCGTGAACAAAGTCGAATGCAACAATGAGAGCCTTGAGCTGAGATGCTGCCGCAGCCAGAGCGCAGAGATGGAAAATCTGGTGACTTGCCCCGAAGATGTCATACTTTCCCGGGTGCCACCTCTCAGGGACTCTGGTTGCAAATATCACGCACCCTAGAATGTAGAAGAGGCCCTGCACAAAGGACCAGCGCAGGCCCATCCTCTTTTCCAAGACCTCGAACCCATATAGATAGATACCGTGCAGGATTGGGATCAGCGAACATAATCCCAGGCTGATGAAGGTCGTAGCCCGCAGCGGACGCCATGCCGGGGTGTGGAAGGTTGGGCTTAAGGCGACAACGGTGCAGACCGTGCCGATGAGAAGAATCTTCCCGTGTTCAAACGCGCGGACGTTAGCATTGTCAGGTTTGCCATGCCGGAGTGCTTGGTAGTTTGGGAGCTAACCATAATCCAGTACGCATACAGCAAGCTCATATGCTCGTGCAGCCCATAATAGAACCCGGAGAGGCAGGTACCCTCGATGAACACGACAATGCCGAGATAGTCCATGCTAGTCCCCACCTTAGACATGGCATGCGAATGACTGGAGATTAGGTGGCAGAATGCGGATAGGAGGAAGCAGGCCACGGCTGAGAGAATGAAGGCCGCAAAGGCATAGATGTCCTGCCTGGTGCAGGAGGGGTATCGAACGGAGAGGTCTGTGTACAGGCGCAGGCCCACTAGAAGGAACACGACCGCTCCAACCAGATGGGAATACACGTTGACTAGGAGTGAAAGGTATGAGATGAGGAGCCGGAAGATCGGTGATTGCAGAGGGCACGAACTGGACTCATTGTGCAGATAGAACAAGGACTCCGCCGTTGCAAGAATTGAGTTTGATTCGGGTCTGTAGGCAGTCAAAAGGCCGGCCAGATCCGAATGGTCTCTGACAAACGAACCGGTATCCAGAATGAATGAAGTTGTTGTCGCTAGCGCTTATCAGCTCATGGGTCCCTGGATTACGATTGCACTGACCGTTGCCACGCAGCTAAGGGAGGTCAGGAGGAGCATCAACACGGGGTAACGCCGTAGTACCTACCAATCTTGTCCCAGTCCAACAGCTTCACGAGTCCCTTGGTAGCGTTACCCTGCATTAGATGCTGTGTCCCATCTTGACGTTGGTTGAGGCAGATGCCTTTGCAACAAGATTCGGGGCTGAACGACGCCTGGAGACCATTTTGGGCAAGAAATTACTGGTATGAGGAAAGTTTGGACGAGGCTTAGAATTTATACAAGAAAAACTTTAATTTAGATTCCTTCAGCTCGTTTATGTTGAGACCCAAAGCAGTCAATGACCCCCTCGTATCGCGGAGCTGAGTGGCTTGCAGAAATCTGACTACTGCAATGTAACCATCCAACCAAAGAATCTCTTACTGGCTTACCACTCGTCGACTGGGTCCTCATCGGCTCTGGGCTTTGGCTGAGCTGATTTTGGTGGCTTGGGTCCTATCTGTCCCAGCATGGTTGTTAGGTGCTCGTTTCCAGGCCGCGAAGTGACACTTACATTGAAAGTAAAATCACGTTGAATGATCTGGGCTTCGTTCACTCCAGCTGCCACGCCGTAGACCGACTCGGCGTAGACATAGCTATTAATCTCGCGAGCCTCCGGCTTACTTTCGGTCTTTGGCTTCAACTTGTCAATCATCTGCTTCAGGATGCCCGCCACCCGAGTATAGCCAACATCCTCCGGATGTGTGAATTTGCACATCTCCGAATGATCCTGGGGAATGGATGATTTGCGGAAACCGGAGAGTGATGCCGACTTTTCCTCCACAACCTAAATGCTCTGTCAGTGAATTCGATAGCGTAGGTCGTAGGTATGGCAGGCAATACATACAATACCGATGTTGTCCATCGGTAAAGTTTCGTAGAAACAGGCCACCATGATCTTGGATTCAGGGGTATTCGCGCGGTCAGCCAGCATAAGGGGAAAGTCTTCTCCAATCTTAGCCAGCTTCTCAGAGTCTTTTGTGAGGAGCTTGACGTTGCGGTTGTTGAGATGCTTGAACAGTTTCGCAAAGCGCAGGCCGATATTCGCCCAGCTCGCCAGATCCGAACCGCCGTGCGGCGTACCGAGGAATACCATGCCCCGAGTGTGTTCTCCAATCTTTTTGATCGGCTCGTCAGGATGGACTCTACCCAGTAATAGTGCCTAAAATCCTGATGAGTGCGGGTCTCGTTGCGTTGCTGATTGATTCACAACTACCTCTTCGCAGACCAGCCCTCCTAGGCTGTGCATCACGAAAATTATGGGTACATCCTCCTGTCCCACCACGAGAGTCAGCCACAGAATACCGTCAAATGAAAATGCCATGAACTATACCGTGTTGGTTTCTCTTCGTTTGGCACTCAAGTCCGAGCATAAGTCTCGGGCGTAGCAGTCAATGTCTTGCTCTGGGGTCTGCGTCCAGAAACGAACAATGTCCGAGTTATAGCCCCAAGTGAGCATGCGAGCTTTGTCCATGCCCTTTTTCCCTGGGAAGGATATCCCGCGGCCACATGACGGACGCCTTTGTCCATGTTTGCGAAGCGGTTGCCAGTCAGCCCATGGACAAAAACGATACTGGCAAGGCCGAGTCAGTGCTTTATTCAACTTGGAAGTTACAGCCTGAGCTTCCGCGGGGCGTTATTGGAGAAACGCACTCGACGACTGGTTCCCTGACATCAGGTGTGAGAACCACAAGGCCCTCACTACTACTGGCCGCTGCCTGCCTTTGGGCCATTGCTCTTTTTGTCAGTTGCGCGAGGTTCTTCGGGCGTCTCGTAGAACGGAGAGTACTGTACGTGTTCAATCGAATTTCTCAGTGTAATCTATCTGATACATTCATCCGCAGATTCCTATTGGCGTTCTTTTACCTCCAGTCGATCCTGGACTGTGGCGATATCAGGACTCTTAGGAAGACTCTCAACAACCCACCAAAGACCCTAACCGCTGCATTTGAGAAGACCTGGGAGAGACTCCAGCAGCAAAAAAGCTGTGAAGATGTTAAACTGGCTGCCCAGGTTCTGGCATGGATCTCCTATGCGCCCGACCCATGAGCTATACCGAGCTTCAATACGCTTTGCTGATCAAAGATTTCAAGGTAAAGACATTTACCCTCAACAACGAGATTGAGATCCCGATGCCCACGATCATCTCTGCCTGTGTTGGCTTTGTCACATATGACGGCAAGACGATCCGTATCCTACATACTGCAGCGAAGGATTTTCTGAAAAAAAGCTTTGACAAGGAGGTTGACAGACTGCGAGACATGGCGCAAAGCTGCATCGACTACCTAAGCACAAGACGGTTTGATACAGCACCCTGCGAAAGTGACGAGAAGCTCAGTTCCAGGTTGAAATCAAACGGCTTCCTCCATTACGCTGCCTGCAACTGGGGCCATCATCTGCGATTTTACGAGACGAGCGAAGGGCTAAAATCTAACAAGGGGTCTACTTGGACAGAGCAAGTATTCCTCACATTCCAGCGCACCTTTGGACGTCGTCTGGGATTCCAAGTCCCCCCCTCTACAGCCGAGGAGATAAGAGCTCTGGACACAGCCGCACTTGACATGCTGTCAGAGCCGGCAAGATTGCAAAGCCTCACACAGATCTTGTATATTCCGGACTACTTAAGCGAGGGGTTCTCCCAGCGATTCCCACATAGTTTCACTCCTCTTCATGTGGCCGCACACTTTGGCTGTCTGGGCCTTGCCCAGAAGATCCTTGACCGGATGCAAGACCGGAAAAATATCGATTTGCAGGACGGTTTCAAGAAGACAGCACTCCATATAGCAGCGAGAAAAGGCCACAGTAACCTAGTGGAGCTGCTTGTCAACAGAAAGGCAGACATTGAAGCCTCGACGGACGATGACGAGACACCACTGCTCAGCGCAGCCGCGCTAAACGAGACGGCAGACATCAAAGTGCTAGAGATCCTGATCACACATGGGGCCAAGGTTATGGCGCATAACAAGCCAGGAGGTACAGGACTGCACTGGGCCGCCCTGACAGGTCGAACGGATGTGGTCGAACTCCTGCTCAAGCATAACGCAGACTGTTGGGACGTTGCAGACCCCCAAAAGACCGTGAATTATATTCAAGAAAGCCCAGACATCATGATCACGCTTCTTCTCGATAAGCTCGCACTCGCTGGCGTGAAGAACCTGGTTGGCGGAACGCCTCTGCACTGGGGATCCTTCAACGGACGCCTGGAAGTAGTCAAGCTCCTCCTCGACAAGGCCGAAGAGGTCAGCAGGCCTCGATTCTCCAAAAAAGATTACATCAACAAGCCTAGCCTTCTGGGTAGCACAGCCCTACACGGTGCCGCCTGGAACGGGAATGACGAGCTGGTCGAGGAGCTGCTCAAACAGGGCGCCGACATAAACATCAAGACAGAGCTGGGAAGTACCGCACTGCGGGAAGCCTGCATGAGCGGTAACATCGCCGTCGCACGCATCCTGGTCGACTACGGTGCCAATCCTGACACTGAGGCTGACCTGATGGGTGCTCTGGACAATCCTGACGCCGCGATGCCCACAAGGGATGACCCACGCTTTGTCAACTGGCTGGTGGAAAGGGGAAAACAGGTTGCTCGGAGAGATACAGGGGATGGCAAGCGAACGCTCAATATCGTGATCGAGAAAATGGCTCCCGATCCGTTCCAGGCAATGTTCGCATCGTTGGTCCTTGATAATGCTATCAACAACCGCAATGATGAGGCGTCGGCGCTGCGAGAGGCAAACGCAAAGGGTTTTGAGGCTCTGACAAGCCTGCTTCGGTCCATCAACAAAACGACCGGTTGAAATATCAGCTCAGTCACCTCAGAGGTGAAGTCGCATCAACTGATGCGAAAGGTTTTCCTTTCATTCTTGGTTAGAGACCCCCCGGGGGCTTTATTGCTATGAAATTATGTATCTTCTCGTCCTATCTCAGTACGTTCAGTGTCCATTATCTGCCTGCATACTGCCCGGTTAAGTATTCCTATGAAAGCTAGGATATAGTATCATCCAAAGGTACCTAACATTAAACACAATATCTCGAAGTTTAAGCCCCCGGGGGGCTACATAGTATGGGCATAAATTTAGAAACTTCGTTATGACGATAGGTGTTGTTTATCTTCCCAGAGCTAGATGTATTATTATATCATCTATCTAAAACAACATAAGCCGTTCACACGGGCAGGAAATGGGTATAGTCCTTGCTCACACCCCAACCACATTGAACAACCGAAATAATTGACGAGAAGGTCTGGGACCCAGGCTGCTTGCCCTATGAAACAACAAAACCCAGAATCTGACACTTTAAAGTGATCACAGAGCATCATCTACTCGTTGACTATTGCCCTCGTCTTTCTTTCCTTTGTTGGTTTCATGGGTTTCATGATCTGTCTACCACATAAGTATTCATTACATGTGAAGTATGCTGCTATCTGCCACCTATCTGCGCCTCTGTCTGTCCCTTGCACGGCGAACAGGAACAATGTAGCAAGTAAAACAAAAAAACATACAACAGCAGGGATTCGCTGGTGGTCACCCACCCAACTACTAACCTGCCGGCGTGTGGCTTAAGTACGGCTGAGCGGACGGGAAGCCCTGTTCTCCACACCCTGTGGTCGTATGTACTAGACATTACGAACAAGAGGGTTATATCCAGCTTTAAACTGTTGATTCGTTAGATCAATTAAACCTGTCTTGCTGAACACTTCCCTTCATTGACCATGTCAATACATGGTATATTTTGATGTACGTTGATGATTCTGGCTACAGTGACATACTCTATTTTGCACCGGAGCCCAAGACTATCCTTTTTATGTCCAGGGTCCAGCATAGACTACGTGCAGATGGAATATATATATTGCATACCAGCACATACATACATTGACTTCGAATATCCCGGCAACAGATTGCGGGAGATACATATAATTATACATATAATTGTCGAGTTATAGGACAAAAAACTCGACCTGTAGTCCCAGACCGCCCATAGAACCAAAGGCCTAACGAGACAATGAATAGGTAAATGTTACCTGGATATGAATGCCTTCGCATACTTAGCTATCGATACCCATAGCACCTTAGAAACACTACGGAGAGGGGACTCAGAATCACATGAAATTTCAATATGGGTAGAATTTCACTTGGCATAAAATTCGCTGCCCAAAAGCGAATCAAAAGTATTGATATTCGTGGTGAAGGCCACCCAGCATACACAAAAAGCCATGGGTTCCTCTCCCAACACGGCGAAACACACGCACGATCGAAAAAACAAAACCACTAGCTCAATGCCATACTATTAAGCTCATATGTCATAAATTGAATACGAGACTTTAAGGCGCCGAGTTCTTCGCGATAAAATAGATGCCGTGTGACTAAAAAGAAGCCTCTACAAGCTAAGAGAACTCAACCTTGGTAAGTATTTATGAGCCTCTTATTTTATATAGCCCGTCCTGGCAGTAGATAACTCAATTTTACCTTCACATATACCTGGCCCTTGATGCAAAAACTCATCTATAGCATTGAGTCATCGGTGCCCCTGTCATGGCAGCCCTCGGGTACCCGTAAAGCAGGCCAGATGGGGAGAGCGAAGTGTCAAGATAGATAGCCTCCCAAGAATAGGGCAGTTGTTTAACAAGAGATCCCGGCTAGGGTTAATGAGCAAATTGGCTTTCATATGTGTAAGAGATGTAAGTATTATCTCACCCATGGGCCATGTACAATATTCCAAGCCGTCGACACGACTAATGGATGAGTGAAGTGCTTGCCACTCCTCCATAAGCCTGTTTCCTTGACCCGAAAAGGAGATATGGAGCTACAAAATGTAGGCCTGTCATATAAAAACAATGTAAGCCGGAAACCGAGGCGGCAAACCGAATTCTGGAGCGTCTACTCTTGATGACTGGCCTCCCTCCGCTAATTTCTTCAACTACCTAAACCTGGAACAAAACATAAAACTATCAATAAGATTGAAAAAGAAAAACATACAACAGTAGGGATTCGCTGGTGGTCACACCACCCAACTACTAACCTACCGGCGTGTGGCTTAAGTACGGCTGAGCGGACGGAAGCCCTGTTTTCCACACCCTGTGGTCGTATGTACCAGAGATTTCTAGATAATATAACTTGTACTACATACCATACCATCCAGGTAAGGGATCGTATGAATCCCGGCCCTGAAAGACCTAGAAGCAGTGAATTCCAGCCCTCCGGCACTGCTCCAATCCTTCCATATCAATACCACATACCAGAATCCTTGAATTTGTACGTAAATGTTGCAGTCTTTCGAGTTGTACGTTACCCGGCCCAAGACGGCGGAAATGTATTACCCAGAGCTGGTATGGTTTGTTGACACCCATTATGTCTGTGAGGTTCACAAAACATCTAGCCTAGTTAAATATTTCCCCTTCCATAAAATATTCTAATGTTTTACGATTACTTCTGAATCAATACAAACCGCATCATATACTGCGGTGTATTGACATGCGCTAATTTGGTGCAATGGATCTTGCTTGAGGGTTTGTTTCATCGACGTGCGTCATTGTAGTCTGTCGAGCAATCAGCAATACACACATGATGTTGTGACTGAAAATTCCCATTCTCCCACACTGCTGGCCAGTGAAACGTATACATTCAAGGCATATCATACTGCATTATGCCTCATTTCCAGTCTCATGCAACTTTGAACATGTCCTTGTGTGGATGGGTAGTGCCAAGCATGTACCCATGATGTAGTAGTTCAATATAAGTGGGGACTGCTTATTCGAACAGGAATCGATGTGCGCCCAAGCAAATCTTAGCATGGGGATTGGCGATCCGCTGATCTATACATTGAGGTATGGTAATTCCTTGCCTCCCTGCAGCGTATCTTGTGCAGAGATCAGAGACTTTCTGTCTCTCGCTTAATCGAATCCTCCAGCTTGGCGTCTGAATAGGGTTGGTCGGGCCCTGGCGGCGTGAAACCGGACCAATCAAGCCCACTCGGCCAGGATTGCCCTGAGTGTATTCTCTGGTACCTCAGCAGGCTAAAGATGGACTAAGAGACCAAGTATCCTAGCATTGACGCCACCAACAGCCTCATCTCTCCTATAAAACTGCGTTCCGGTCCACAATGAGAGTCAGAGGGGAAGGAAGCATTCAGAAAAGTTCAAAAGACCACCATGTGGTCCCCGCGCTCGTTTTTATTCCTGTCGCTCGTTTCCCAGCTGTCCCTCGTTATCGCTCATCCATGGATCGTGACTGATGCCTTCGAGGAGCATGTCTACACCAACGACTATCTCGTCCGCACATCCACATTCACTGACATCGTCCAAATTTCTCCCACCGCCACTTCGCTCCCAGAAGCTCTCTCTACCATCACCAGGGTTAGCACTGCCCCATATTACGAGGGCGGCGAGTATTATGATGGCGGCGACGTCACCGTCGTCCAGAAATTATATCCGTCCGGGGTGGGTGAGCCTGTTGGCTACGAGCCCTGGTACGCCTACTCCAGCTACAAGTTCAAGGTGAACCTCACCTACACAGCTCCCACCGGCTGCTCCTCGCAATGGACACGCACCGTTGCCGCAGATGTGACTCCCCCGCGGGTCGCCGGTAATCTCCTCCCATACGCCGCCGAGGCTACCCCCTCCCTCTCCTACTCCATCGACAACAGCCAGCCCTTCCAGCCCTACACCTACACCTACACCGTCGTCTACGTCGACCCGACCCAGGTGCCCTCCAGCTCACTCGAATCCCTCAGCTATGATTATCGCCCGACCGACCTCTACACTGCATCGGGTTGTGCCTACACCATTACCACTGACTCCGAATCGTATCCATACTACAATCGCCACAACCATCACTATACTCCGTGGTTTCTAGACGATTACTGGATGGGCATCTCTCCCCTCGCCCTCACCCTTACCCTCTCAATCGGCTGGATCGGCATCTTCATCCTCCTCGGCTTCCTCGAGGCCTGGATCCGCTTCAAGCGCCTCATGACGGGCTGGCAAACCCACCGCGGGCTCCCTGTCTGCTGGGCCCTGACCATCCTCCCCGTCACGCTGCTGCTGCTCTGCTGGTTCCGGAGTGGGTATCGCGCGCGCTCGAATGCCGACGCGGAGATCCTCGAGCGTCGCTGGGAGGCGATGAGCGCGGGGACTAAGCTGCGTCTGTTCTTTGCCTGGGGCTTCCGCTTCAAGTATCCGCCTATGCTTGGTCCTGCCCCTGTGCTTGTCAAGACGAGTAAACAACCTTCGAACAATCCTGGTCCGCGTTTGCTGGAGCCCACGCCGCCTGGGACTCCGGTTCCTGGAACTGAGACATCCCGCTCGACTTCAGTGACGGCTACTGGTCCTACTGCCCCAGAGATGGTCGAGGCGGGTGAAACTCATGTAACTGGTGCAGTCCAGCCGGGGCATATTGGCCGTGCGCAGTAAGGTTGTGGGATGCTGTCGTTGGGAACAAGGACGGACCGTATATGGTTTGAATACTTAATATTAATTTCTACGTGTATTTATGATTGGTATATTGAATGGGAGGATATTTTAGTTTTCCATGAATCTGTATGGTATTCGAAAACACAGGAACATCAATCGCAATCGATGCGTCTATCTACCTATGTTCTCGGAACGGTCCACAGAAACTTGGGACATCGAGTCAAGCTATCAGACGATTATCCTATTTAAGGCCATGTCTCTGTTAGATGGGTATTTCACCGACGATGGATGTATGCTCAAGTGCGAATACCTATAATCTTATATGCAACCATTGTGTAGTGTGCTATTCATGAGATCATCTTACAAGTAGATATTGTCTTTCGCTGAATCATCTGCGTGTCATTAAGGTGTATCCGTTGCAAATAATCACAGTCAAGGAACAGACTTTTTGCCTACCTAGGTATGTACTGTACTGGCTGATAAACATTCACCATTCGACCATCTACTCATGGTCCAAACATAAGGATATTGGGAGATGGCTTTACATCATTAACGAGCATGCAGACAAGATCAATGTTGGACAACACGAAAAACACTACGCATGTAGTCCACAGTTTGAATGAAATTAGTACATACGACCACAGGGTGTGGAGAACAGGGCTTCCCGTCCGCTCAGCCGTACTTAAGCCACACGCCGGCAGGTTAGTAGTTGGGTGGGTGACCACCAGCGAATCCCTGCTGTTGTATGTTTTTCTTTTTGCTTATCTTATCGTATTTTGGGCGGTGGTGTTGACCGGATGCATCTTCTCTGTCTGTTCCTGAGTGAATGCAGTATACTGTAATGGCCTTACTGAAACATTCATCCGAAGTCTATTTCTCCCCGTGTTTTTTGTGTCGATCCTGGTACGATACGTGTTTGGCGGGTAAGCCCACGTGTCCGGGGATCGGTCAATGGATGATCCGTGATTTGCCCCCTCGATGACTCCGAGGTCGGGAGGGGTAGAAACTTCCGTCTCCAGACGCAATTCACTTCACATATCATTCAGCAAGGAGAACGCTTCAGTGTGATCAATCGCAGCATCATGGCGACTCCTACGGACTCTCAGAAGTACCTCTCCACCCGCGGTGGTGACTACGGCGTGCGAATCCTCCGTATGCGTCATACTTGGTTGCAAAGTGCTAACATTTGAGAAGCTCTCGTTCGAGACCGTGGTCTTGAAGGGACTTGCTGCGGATGGTGGTCTCTTCCTCCCCCATGAAGTTCCGATCGCCAGTGACTGGGTACGTGGCCAATGGCTCATTCTGGGATCGGATGATCGCATTTCTTCTTCGTTGCCGGGACTTGCGGGGCTCAAAGCTAACTAGATCACAGCAAAGCTGGAAAGACCTTTCCTACGCCGAACTTGCCTTTAAGATCTTCAGCCTCTACATCTCCCCCTCCGAGATTCCTCCCAACGACCTGAAAGCCATCATTGACCGGAGTTACTCCACCTTCCGCGCGGACGAAGTTGTGCCGTTGGTGCACCTCCAGGACAACAACCTGTACCTTTTGGAGCTGTTCCATGGCCCTAGTTATTCCTTCAAGGACTGTGCGTACCCCAGTGCCATAGTATCGAATGCGATCTAATAATTCTAGGCGCTTTGCAATTCCTCGAAACCTCTTCGAATATCTCCTCGTGCGGAAGAACCAAGGGAAAGTAGGCAAAGGTGCGTGGATGGGATCAATGGCTGGTGACAACCATCAGATATAACCTCGCAACGTGGTCGGTGAAACAGGGCTAATAAACTAACAGATAGACACCATTTGACCGTTGTCGGCGCCACCAGCGGCGATGTAAGTGGGCCATGGCATTCAATTGGCTTGGTATGGTACTAATATGTGTACAGACCGGATCGGCCGCGATCTACGGTCTCCGTGGCAAGAAGGACGTGTCTGTCACCATCCTGCACCCCAAGGGTCGCATCAGCCCCATCCAAGAAGCCCAGATGACCACCTGCACGGATCGGAATGTCCACAACCTTGCCGTGAACGGCACCTTTGACGATTGCCAGGTATGTGTTGGGCAAGGCTCATACAGTGGCTACAAACTAACAAGCGCAACAGGACATTGTCAAGGCCCTGTTCGGCGATGCCGATGCCAACGAGCACCTCAAGCTGGGTGCCGTCAACTCGATCAACTTCTCCAGAATTCTCGCCCAGATCGTGTTCTACTTCTACGCTTATTTCTCGCTCGCGAGAAAGTCCTCCACCTTCAAGGTCGGGACAAGGTCCGCTTTGTGACACCTACCGGTAACTTTGGTAACATCCTCGCGGGTTACTTTGCGACCAAGATGGGTCTCCCTGCTGACAAGCTGGTTGGTATGTTGATCTCACCTTTCCTTCTATCTTAGAATCCATGCTAACATGATTACATAGTTGCCACGAATGAGTAAGTGCCTCAAAACACATCTCGACACTTATGAACATTACTGATTTTCTCAGGAACGATATCCTGCACCGGTTCTGGACGACCGGCCGTTACGAGAAGAACCCCGTCAAGGATGTCAAGTCTGACGGCACTGTCAAGGCTGATGCTTGCAAGGAGACTCACAGCCCAGCCATGGACATCCTGGTCTCCAGCAACTTCGAGCGTGTGATGTGGTTCCTTGCGAAGGGTATAGTACACTCCACCCTTATTCAGACGCATCATACTCATTGATATTAGAATATGCCGAGTCCTCTGGTATGGATGCCACCTCTGCCAAGAAGCAGGCCGGCCAGGATGTCGTCTCCTGGTACAACTCTCTGAAGTCCACCGGTGGCTTCGGACCCGTCAACCAGGAAATTCTCGAGAATGGCCGCCGCACTTTCGAGAGTGACCGTGTGAGCGACTCGGAAACCATCGACACCATCAAGGCCTGCTACCAACAGACCAACTACGTCCTGGATCCCCACTCCGCCGTCGGAATCACCGCTTCCAAGAGATCGATCACTCGGGCTGGCCCAAACGTTCACCACATCTCTCTTTCCACTGCCCACCCGGCGAAGTTCTCCGACGTTGTCACCACCGCCCTGAAGGATGAGTCTGGCTTCGATTTCGAGAACCGTTCTTCCCGACGAGCTTAAGGCTCTCTCCCAGAAGGAGACCCGCGTGACGACGGTCGACAACTCGTGGGAGCAGGTGCGGGAGATCGTCAAGGCCCAGACTGAGGAGGACATCAAGGCCGAGGCTAGCGAGTAAACGTATCGTTTTCGCGACGAGTGTTTGACCGTGGTGTCTGATTGATTGATGATTTACAAGGACTTTTAAAAGAGCGCTTTTGTTGAGTCAGCGTTTGGTTTACCCTGCGGGCTCATTGTACAGCAAAAATAGAGACCATGCAGATAAAGAAGTTTAGATGTGATTCTGAGCCTAATTGACTTATTCCCTTGTCTTATTGCACAAGATGATTGAAGAGCCTGGAGGCACTCAAATCAACCACTTACACTGAAAAAGAAGCAAACACAGGAAACAGCCATCCGAAAGATAACCTTAATTATGAGCCTAAGCTAAAATTGACATTCCGCCTCAACCCCATCAGAGAGACCAAATCACGCTCGAAAAGCAACGAAGTACATCCGTGGGAAAGTATATTGAACAATAATTGAGCATCTAAGTAATAAATTACATCCCCTTCCCCATCTCAACGCCCGAAGACGATCCATTTACTGAGTGTAGACACAGCCGTTAGGGTTGCTGGTAGTCTCAACACGAGCAGCAATACCAACACAACCCTCATTCCAACCGGGCTTCTCAACACCAGCATCGGCCCAGATGCTCCAGGCACCGTCGATGCTGTTAGGGCAGGCGATGAGGTCCTTTCCATCGAACTGGAGGTGTTTCTTGTCGTTGATAGCCCAACCCTCGCGCTCGGCGTTGCGGGGAGCAGGCTGGGCACCGGTCGTGTATCCGATCTTGCCTTGGCCTGGGTTGTTAATCTCGCATCAAGTATATCGCAATGTATGTAGGGGATATTATGGGAAGGAAGGAAGCTTACCCATGCCGGAACGGTCAACGTAGATCTGCTGGGGCGTAGCGGACTGGTCGTAGAGGAAGAGACCACCGTCTTTGATGTAGAAGGTAGCGGTCTGCTCCTCGGGACGGGCGCAGCTGGCGTTCTGGCTGGAGAGACCGGCAAAGATGCTGCTCAGGGCAGCGTTGAAGGGGGCATACTGGACGGCGCTGCCGGAGCGGATGGAGACGATGCCAAAGGTAGGGTTCGAGGTGGAGGACTCCGCCGGGAGAGCGGCGGCGGTGGCAGCGGCCGAGGCGGCGAGGATGATGTTCTTGAACTGCATTCTAGGGATGGAGAGGGAGGGGTAGACGAGAGAGTCTGGATGATTGTTAAGTCGGTGGGTGGTTGTGAGATGGATGTGATGTGATGATGCTACGAGAAACGTTTCGAGGGAGAAACGGCGCCTTTTATATCTTGACTCGGTGTTGATGGAGACTACTTGGTATCCATAGCTAGCAGTACTAAGCCTCGTAGTGGTGAAATCCCGAGAGTAGCGACATTCCATCTCAGACCACCTCGACACGATGCTGTCATTCCCGGAGGATGTGGAGTAGAGGAGTATTCTATGATTAGCCTCTCCTTCAGGACCGGGAGGCAAGTCGACTAAATTTAGTCGGCGGGGCACGATGCGATATACGGGGGTTGATTGGCACCCACGAGAGACATCAGAGCGATGCTTTTCCCATTTCGGGAACTAGCGGGCGTTTCCGCAGGCGATGAGGAGACTTGAACGGCTGGCTTGCGACCCACAGTACAGACATGTCTCAAATCTGGGGTCAGTTGTGGGAGGAGACCGAGGTCAACCTGCCATGTCATCATAGCTGAGGCTGTGGGGGGTCTACCACGTCCATGCCGTTCATGCGTACAATCTAGGTGAAGAATCTCCATTCTCTATGTCCCTCATGAAGTTTCCATGTCCTTCATCATGGGGATATGCCCGTGCAAGCTGCGTTCATACTGCAGAGCGGATATGCTGAGACCACAAACGTGGTTGGGAGAGGGCTTGTCAGACACGGCTCGTGATAATATGAGGTGTTAAGCATCACTGAACCATCGGAGATTCACCGTACGGAGTAGTTACTCCGTGAGGACTTGGTAGTTTTCCTGCGGCGTCTCCGGGAATCTCTTGTTGGAAGAGATTCTGTGGGCCCAGTCTCCACTGCAACCCCGTTGTATCTTGAAAATTTCTGGTTCAACCGGTCGATCCCTTTCTGTTGAGACATCGCATTCCTCGTTTCTATTTCTATCGCATACATCACTATGATGGGCATACTTTGTATTTCTCCGCGGTATCTAAGCCCTCAGCCGCGAAGCCTAAGCAAACGAACCCTTCCACAACCTGTATGTTCATGTTGAAAATAGTCGTGTTGATTGATGGGATTCGCACGGCCATGCTGGGTTGTCTATGACAACGAAAGAGAATTCGCCCATGGTGTTAGGTAGGCTTCAGTATCTAGCCGTACGGAGCCATCGGCGATGAGATGGTGGAGTTTCCCAACGGGTCGTGGCGTCCATATCGATCAGCAATATATTAGTGTTTCGAATTGTCTCTCATCACGAAATAACGCTCATAGAGAGTGTTTAATGACAGATACTAGGAATGTTTAGTCCGTCGCTACAGTTGAAGGGTAGCATTTGGACTGTCTTATAGCCCCTCTGGAACTGTCAGTAGATCACAAGGTCAACTCAAAATCCGGCGTAGCAAGGATATCTGGGATAAAAATATCGTGGTTAAAGCCTATTTTTGAAGGAGTAGTCCGTATGTCAGACAGACTTGGGCCACCTACTGCCTGAATTTGCAGTAAGTGAGGCGTCATTTGCATGATGCCTTGATCAAGGCCCCTATCTCTTCAGTAGAACCAAGCGGTTTCTCTTCTAATTCTGCCCTCCGATAGCATGCCCCGTTGCTCGGTTACTTCCTGTGTTGTGTGACAATTATATCTGACCATGCCATAGGCTCTATCAATTACCATAGATATGAAAGTGATAAGCAGAGACCATTCATCATCGTATATGTTCTTGTTCTAGTTAGCCAATTGCTCAAGTACGCCACTTCGCAGTCTTACATATGCATATTTCCTAGGAGAGTTTTTTGTTGAAGAGTTCTCTGCGTTTCGCTTCGCATCATACATTGTTTGCTTTTGTCATATACATTATCATTGGCAGACAAGGAGACGCGTGAAGCTATTGGTATCCCTTACTGATGTTGTGCATTGGAATTGTGCGTTTTTAGGGACAGCCAGCCACATGTTTGTCCAGAATAAGGAGGGAGGCTCTAAAAACCCCATAAAAAAGATGACATCTCACATTTACTTATCATATTCACCCCATTGCAAGTCCGGGCACGTCCCATTGCGACCTGTAGGACGCATCCCTCGATAGCAAATAGCAGCTGCATGAATAAGAATGAAGTACAAATTCGAGAATTTCCCGGCTGTTTTGGAATGGCCTGAGTTTTCATAGGAATACAACATGTGGCAATTTCTGCTGGGCGTTTCCCTCCTTCTCCCCGGGACTCTCCAGACGTCCCTTAGCCCTCAACCAGACCATGATCAGCCCAACACAGCCTTGTCCTGTCGTTGTCAGCCAGATCAGCCATGTTGGCCCTCCGACACAGAGTGGGCTGCCCTCAATTCCTCAATCGGGGGCAATCTGCTCTCTGTAAAGCCCTTAGCATACCCATGCCATCTACCACACTATGATGCAGCGGAGTGCACATCCATACAGTCAGTCGCAAACTCGGCGGCATTCATATCGTCACAGCCTGGTTCGCTACCCTTGACCCTTGACTTCTACATGAAGGCCAATGCCTATTCTTGTCCATACTGACCGAGCAAGGGGCCCTTCAATTCGAGAATTGGGGAGAATGGCCCGCTGAACAGGAGCAATGCTACGTCGAAACCCCCGAGTCGGAGCCTTGCGGTCAAGGCCGAATTCCAGTGTACGCAGCTGCAGTTCAGACAGCCCAGGACATCCAACATGCCGTGCGTTTTGCAGTATCTCACAACCTCAAAGTCGCGATCAGAAATACCGGACATGATTTCCTCGGCCGGTCAGCTGCCCCTGGCGCTCTTCAGATCTTTACCACCGTATGAAAGACATGGCCGTCCATGACAGGTTTGTACCCGTCGTGCCTGAGGGGGTACAACCGCCGGTGGGTGTGAAAGCAGTGACCCTCGGCGCTGGTGTGCAACTACTTGAGATGTACGAGTATTTGGGGTTCCCGAGGACTGATGGTCGTGGGAGGTACGGCGAGCACGGTCGGTGTTGCGGGAGGGTATATCCAGGGAGGTGGTCACTCGCTTATGGGATGGCTCCATGGCATGGGATGTGATAATGCGCTGGAATATCAGGTTGTTCTTGCGGATGTAAGTTCTCTGTCGACTAGCCATTCGAAGTTGAATGAACATTTGCTGATAATCCTCAAGGGCACAGTCGTGTTTGCAAATGCATATCAAAACTCGGATCTCTTCTTCGCTTTGCGAGGCGGCGGTGGCGGGACTTTTGGTGTAGTCGTGAGCGCTACAGTGAACGCCTACCCAGACCATCCAGTGGTACATAGCGTCCTCAACTATACCATGCCAACAGCTGATGATGCGTACTGGGCAGGCGTGGAAGCTGTACATCGCCACCTCGTGAAATTCAACGATGCCGGTGCAACAGGCATATTCGCCGTTACGCCCATAAGCCCCATATCCAACACTCAGAGCGTGTCCACATACCGTTTGAGTCTATTCTTTGTGAACCAGACTGATACTTCTGCGGTTGGAGACCTCCTCCTCCAGCCCCTCGAAGACATCAAGCAGTCAACCGGCACCACACCCTCCTCGCATATCGAAGCAGTCCCCAGCATGTCAAAGTTATACACTACCATCCTCAGCAGCAGGGATCAGTCGGGCTTCAGGATGCTAACAGGGTCTCGCCTACTCTCCCGGTCCTTATTTGAAGAGCCCAGTGGCCCAGCTAGAGTCACCAACGCATTCGCCAAGCTCCATCTGGGACCATCAGACTATATTCAGGGACTCATGTCCGGCGGTGGCAAAGTCTCCCAAAACGCGAACATCGACAGCGGGCTCAATCCAGCCTGGAGAGACACCCTGGTGAATCTCGTCTACACACAGAGCTGGGACCCGAACGCAACCCCTGGTGAAGTTGCGTCCATTTCTGCAAATATAACGAACGTCCAAGTTCCGACTCTTAAGTCTCTCGAACCCGGCAGAATGGGCGCATATATGAATGAGGCTGATGCCAATGAGGCGGACTTTCAGGCGTCGTTTTGGGGACGGAACTACGATCGACTATATGCCATCAAGCAGATGAGAGATCCTGATGGGCTTTTTATTGTTCGGAAGGGTGTGGGAAGTGAGGATTGGGATGCTCAGGGGATCTGTCGTTTGCGAAAGCCAGGACACCAACCACACAGCTAGCTAGGCTTCAGATGCAGTCATATCCATAGAATTAGAAGCTGGTGCAAAACCAAAAACATACAACAGCAGGGATTCGCTGGTGGTTACCCACCCAACTACTAACCTGCCGGCGTGTGGCTTAAATGCGGTCAATAGTCGGGTGGGTGCACCTAAAGGGGTGTGATCTGGTGCGCAATCTTGGCGCTCGAGCGACAAGCGCCAGTGCGCTATAGACAGGTGCGATTCTGTATGTCACTATACAGACTTGATTTTCTAGAATCAACGGGACTTTCCCTATTTGGATGAGGCCGCTTTAATGAGGGCGCTCAGGGCGTCGCTCACTGAGTATATTTTCATCACCGGTCAAGGCTCAGTGAGCGCTCAGGTCCTACTCAGGGCAGGATCAGTTATCAGTCACGTGCGCCCTGAGCTGCACGTACCTCAATATTCTGTATGTCAACCTGGAAAGATACCAAAATGGACTGTATAAAGCCCAATTAGTGTGTTCACACTTTTTGTGGCCTAGCGGCCACTTTGTTCGACACTGTACCACTAGCTTGGCGACTATGTCGAATTGACCGTCTCTACAATGCCCATCCCTCCAATTTGCGTGGTTTATCTGACGCAACCATAATCGTGATGGAGCGTAGCAAGACTCTCAGGTGGCGAAATCCGCCAGACACAATCGTGGCAATTCACAATGGCTCTGGTAAAGGTATAAAAAAGATGTCTCCGCTACGCTTTCAAGCTCATCAAGCAATAATCTCATTCATTCTGTCTTTTCAACTTGTCTAGTGCATATACAGATGTCTCCTCTCTTACTTTTTGTACTTTGAACACTTTGTTGACAATGGGTAGAAGGTCTTTTTGGCGGGAAGAAGATGCCCGTAAGAAGCGCCGTCAGCGTCGTCTTGCTTTTGGGTACATTTCTCGATCCCACGAGGAACAAGACTCTATGAGGGGTAAAAAAACACCGCCTCGATGAGACTAGGAACCTACACCGCGGGCGTGTCGACCTATATGCGGAGTAAGTGACCTCCCGGGAAGCTAAATCTAGGCTTCCTATAACCACATTCATCAAATATCTTGTGGAAGAGGAGTACGAAGCACCTAGTTATGTCCTTAA
Organism: Aspergillus micronesiensis; assembly: GCA_039763685.1. Classification (NCBI taxonomy): domain Eukaryota; kingdom Fungi; phylum Ascomycota; class Eurotiomycetes; order Eurotiales; family Aspergillaceae; genus Aspergillus; species Aspergillus micronesiensis. The sequence goes on along the minus strand of JASHHO010000043.1, from coordinate 282,400 downwards.
GATTAGTACCCCTACTCCGGATATTACGTGCACTAAGGATTTTATTTGGTGGTGCATCGCCTCTTCTAAGGATCAAGGGAGACTGAGTCCAGATAAAAAGCTCACAGTAAGAACAACCCGTGCATTTGCAGAGAGATTTATATGTGGGTTCGAGGAAGCTACGACAAGTAAAATCCCGGAGGAAGACAGGAGCGAGATATACTCTGTATGTACAGCACCCTCTTGCTATGAATTTGACTGACCTCAATCAGTGGATTAGGAAGACCTTACCGGCGGATAAAAACCATCAGAAATATTAAAAAGCAGAAGTTCAACTTCACTCGAGATGATTTTCGAAACATTATCTCCTCTATATAGGCATGAGACAGTCCTATCTTCCTTTATGGCCTTCTTAAAATATTCATTGTATTTGCACTGCAAGTATACCTCTTCACTGGAGCAAGGATCGGGGCTCGTATACTGGATGCGAAATATAAGAAAGTGAGAGGGCTCTGATACAAGGTGAGGGTGTTGTGATATTCTTCACTTGTGCAGGCTTTTGGCTGAGTTTACTCCATAGTATATCGAACTGGTTCTGTTCCAATCTGCAGATGCACCCTACAAGGTAGGATGGCGGATCGATCAAAAGTAGTTGAAAAACAATTGTGACCCGAATTATAGTGTGTAAGAAGATTTAATTTAGCTTTTTCTGATCTCCTTCTGCTGACTGATCGGTTGTCAGGATTGGAATTGGAATTTGAGATCATAATCGACTGCAGTTTGCTACAGGCATCTTTCTTCTTATGATTGCTCTACACGATGGAGCTCTGTTTGGTATCGAGTCACTGGAGGATTTGGCGGAGTTTGACCTCCGCGGTGGATAATATACAGAGATTCCACTTCGCTGGAAAGACAATGCCTTGGATCGACCCGTCTTCAGAAATGTCACTGCGCAAGGCCCTCAAGAGGCCGTGCTTGATAAGTAGCAATTTTGTTTCTTCCTCCGTCAGATCCTTACAATGGCCGGATATTCAAAACTTGCCACCATACACGATATCCGTCAGTCCTTTGGCACGAAAATCGAAGGTAAGTTATGACGCTATAACCCCGCCTTTCGTTCTGACTGAGTCTGTATAGCAAGACATGGTCCCGCACCTGTATCCCAGATCTACGGCCATAAAAGTGAGGGAACGTATCCAACGCATTACCTCGCGCACTGTTCGTCTATCGATACTGTTGGCGATGTGTTGGATGAAGAAGAAGTGACTTATCACACCGAAATTTTCAGGCATACGGAGTGTTCCGTGAGGTCGGGCTGCCTCAAGAAATACCGGCCGAATTGGAGGAAGCCATCCTACAGCGAGAGGAACTGACGAACTTACGGGCACATCCGGATCATGAACATGGCCAAAAAAAATGGCAGATTCGAGTGCATTCTCATTTGTTCATGTACCAAACAATTATCGGAAGCTAACGAACCGCCGCATCCGGTTTGTTAATGTCATCGAATAGCAGAATGATATATGGCAAAATCAGTGGAATATGAAATTTTAACACAAAGTATATCTATGAACGAAGAGTCTGACGCATATTCCTCTATCCATCAAACGGTTCCACTCTGAGAAGTATACTTCTTAGAGGGTTAGCGCTACTGTTTCACAAACAAGATGAATGACGGGAATACCTCCGACCCCCATACCTCAGCGGGAAACGGGTATTCCAATCTGTGCGACAAAGGCATCGATTCTGGCGTTCGTGTGCTTGGCTAGTATCGCGTCTGCAACTGGGATATGAAAGACCAAAGTCTTATTTTCTACTTATAGATGATGGCCGTGTTGATATTAAATTTCGTGAACACAAATCCTGGATTGCATCACTCACAACACACCTCGCACAGCAAGCTGGGCAACCAGAAATACAGGAAGATTTCCAGCAAGAAACCGAGATATTTCCGTTGAAACTTAACATCGTCATACAAGTCATTGGATCCGAGGGGATATTCAGCCATTTATTGTCCTCGCGAAAGAACTTCAGAAACATAGGCATCGAGTGCACCTAGCAACACACAAAGCTTTTAGGAAAGACATTCTTGAAATAACCTAGAGTTTTTTTATTGGAGGAGATCCTGAACAGTTAATGGTGTTCATGGTTCAGAATCCGAGCTTAATACCAGATGTACGCATAATTCGAAGCGACGGGATTCAAAAACGCCGCAAGGAGATGAAAGAAATTTTCTCTGGTTGCTGGCGATCCTGCTTTGAAATGGGCGATGGTACAGGGCAACATCAAGTTCCCGAGGATCCAAGGAGAGAGGCTGTCGACTACCTCATGCGACCCTTCGTGGCTGATGTTATAATTGCCAACCCCCCGAGCTATCCCATCTCAGCTGTGCTGAAAAATTGGGGATGTCATTAAATATTATGTTCACGTGAGTGATGCTGAAATGCGTTGGAGCCAGGTTACGGCCAGCGCTGACAACTTATTGTTAAAGAATGCCATGGTCACCAACACAGGCATTTCCACATCCGCTGGCAAATATTCAATCAAGGAACCAGAAGCTATTAGTGGCAAACTTTGCATCATATGGCATTGTCGAGGTTTTAACATGGGAAAGGTTTGGAGATCTGATAAATTCCTTTCGCAAGTAAGACTTGGGCCTGGAGCCATTGGATGCCACCCGGGCACTAAGCATGACTCACCGTCTATGCATTCCCAGAGCTTACATGTGGTTAGCATATGGCATAAGGTATGGATACTAGTTCGACCATGACTGATGCTTATAGGTTTCTATTGTTGCTTCCCAAGCCCATTGATTGGAGGAATAACATTGATATAACAGGATTCCTATCCCAATCCTCCAAGTTTAACTATAAGCCGCCAGATGATTTAGTAGGCTTCCTGAAGCAAGGGCCAAAACCAGTATATATTGGATTCGGATTAATAGTCGCAGAAAATCCTTGTAAACTAAGTGAAGTCATCTTCCAGGCTATTCACCAGACACGTCAGCGTGCGTTGATACAAAGGGCTGGAGTAAACTAGGAACTGGAATGGCTGTTCCAGACAACGTTTTCCTCCTTGACCAATGCCCGCATGACTGGTTATTTGAGCAAGTCCCCTGCGTAGTGCATCATGGAGGGGCCGGAACGACAGCTGCAGGGCTCCTGGCAGGATGTCCCACAGTGATTATCCGTTTTTCGGTGACCAGCCCTTCTGGGGTTCCATAGTGGCACGGGCTGGGGCCGGACCAGATCCTAATCCATATAAGCAATTGACAGCGGAGAAGCTAGCTTCTGCGGTTAGCGAAGCTTTGGGGCCCTCGGCACGGCAGAAGGCGGAGTTCATATCTGCAAAAATGCGAGCAGAAAATGGTGCCAAAAAATGCCGTCGACAGTTTCCATCGACACTTCAATGCTGAAACCTTACGCTGCTCAGTTTGCCCCAACAGGCCAGCCGTCTGGTGGGTTCGTCATTCCCATATCAAGCTAAGTGCCCTTGCTGGATTAGTCCTCATGCACACAGGCCACATTAAAGCGCGTGATATATCTCTGTACGTCCCTAGGTGTTACTTTATTCGGCCGCGGTTAGTGTTTTAACCTTGGCAGATACCGGAGCGAGCAATACGACACAAATCGTGACCCTAGAGGGCCCTTTTCAGCTTTGGCCGAGGTTCTATATGACCTAGGCACGAACATAACCATTGGAATCGTGTGAGTTCGTGCCCAGTTGATCAGCTTGCTGCCCGGCATTCGAAAAAGGGAGATCAGAAGCGAATACAAAGGCAGAGATTCGGCAATACAGCATTTTTCTGAATGCCTGACAACTCATCAAGGACGACCTGATGTCCATGAAACATCCAATGTTGGAGGCTCTGAAGTGTCACCCGGGTACGTTAGGCTCACCGAAAAGACGCGAAAGAGTGTTAACATGGTCCGTGGTAGAGACCCTACTGTAGTGGTGGAAAGCGGCGAAGATCATTCTTACCCGATCCCCGAGCGCACATCATATAATGACAATGCCAACTCGGGGCAGCAGCAAAGCCTGACCAAGGCTGGGCACGGCAAAAAGGCGCTCAAAGAAACCAATACCAGACCAAGAAACTTCTCAAGAAAACAGCAAACTATGCCCTGATATTTCCAACTGATCTGTCTTTGAGCATCTGCAAGAGTTTCCATAACGTGCCCAAACTTTATCAGGACCATACAGTCCAACCTACACCGAAGGTGATTGGATTGAAGAGCGGGTTTCGAGCTGCTGGAAAGGTTGGTCCACGTCCAGTCCATGGTATGAATGCGACGCTAACTAAACACAGGAGTTCACACAAGGACTATACTATGGATTCAGTGGACTGGTTAGGCTCCCATCAGATGGGCGTTAAGGGTCAGCGCCGGGGTTTGTCAAGGGAAGGAATCGGAAAAGGAATCGGGGGTGTCTTCTTTAAACCGGCGGCAGGTTTGTGGAGCCTGAATCCCGTTAAAAACTATGTCATAAACGCTTGTTAACCAATAAATTGCTCAGGTCTCTGTGGTTTAATTGGGTTTCCACTGGAGGGCCTACATAGGAAGGTTCGGTCCTCTTTGGCTGAGAGCAAATCTAAGGGCATCATTCGGTTTCGAATAACACAGGGTGTCCAAGAGGTGTGTACCGCATCTTCAGAGGAGCAGCAGGAAGTGATCCAAAAGTGGCATGATATTACAGGCACCTGCCGCTTAGATATGTCGTCCCACGGTAATGGTGGGTCTTGTATGCGAAATACTTATGCTACATGGTCAGTGGGGTGAACACTCTCCCAGAGCTGGTTCATCCCAAAGTTGCCGAAAGCAATGTTCGTATATTAGTTTTCCATGAAGCTGTTGATCCGCCGTCTAGCTATCAAGATTCCTTATGCCACAGTCGTGATTCCAGGCTAGTCCTGTTGACTCCGGTGGATACCCCTTCGGGATCGAAGGCGATAAATGTTACTACCTTTGATCGGAGCTGTAGCCATGCTCAATAGATCGCATTTACATGCTCCCGTCGCTTGCACTGCGTTTCAGGTGCCCTTCTCCGGCTCCGTCAAGGTATGCCTTCCCGTGTGCGGCTTTGGATGTTTCGATCGTCCATGTCCACTATCGTCGCTTCCCTTGCATCTCGACAAGAAAAGGTTTTGGAGCAATGGCTTTGTGGTCCCAGATCGACACAGCTAATCTGCCATCTTCGGCAAGACTGGTGGGCTTCGACCTGTTGAGCCTTGAGTGCAGGGGTAAACCATCGTTTGCAGTATGGCGATGGCCAGTGCCTCAGGTTGTGTCGGTCAAGGGCGGTGATCGTCCGAACTAACCAGACTCTCCACCGCTTGACCTAGAACGGTTGTTGTAAGAAGTGTAGATAGCCCGATCGTCTGGTGTGCCTCGCAGCAAGCACCACCGGAGTCGGTGCATCGGAATGACGTCGGTGAGCTCGCCGGCAAGTTCGAGAAGGCGGGGACTATCGGTTGGTCGTTCTATGCTGGATGGTGACGATCGATGTCGCCAACTAGGATCAGTTTTGTCGCTCAGCCGGTGCCGGTCGAATGTTCCCAGAGAGTTGTCGAAGTTGCGCCTACTAGTTGCTGCGTGTGGCTTAATGGGTTGATTGGGTAGTCTTATGGGCGGAATGCAGACCGAGAAGACGAGATATTGGATGTCCGCCATCAAGAATTGAACTCCCACGAGGTCTGGATGGTTACAGCGGATCTGACGATGCGAGTGATAATCTCGATTTCCGTTTAGCCACGTAAAGGTCACTTGCGAAAACGCGTAGCTTCATGGTGGTGGGTAGGGCGGTAGATCCACCGGGCGCAGTGAATGACATGGGGTATCAGATTAATTTCCAATCAATCTGATATTCATCTTACATAACCCATCATGCTCTCAGATATGAAGAATAACAACGGCCAATGACCGTATCATTTTAATGGAGCCCCTTTATATCAATCTGCAGATCATTGGTATTCTCGGGAACGTTATAAATCGGATCAGTCGGGTGAAGCTGAGTTGTATATGTTTCAATCTATTAGAGAGACATATTTTATTTTCCCTTTCTACCGCTTATCTACTCTATAATTGATATCTAGGGTAAATGGTTCCGAGATTAAAGTAGAAATCTATAATTGTTTCCCGGCTAACTTTGTAGTCTACATGTATCTAGTATAATGCTGGTAATTGTTAGTAGATAAGGTTGTTATAAGCCTCGAGCTACTAAGATCTAATATTATCTTAGTAATTTTAGAGTTACAAGAACTAACTAGTGACGGTAACTTTATTAGTCAAGGAATATATAATCACTGCTTGTTTCCTCGAAACGCTAGCTATTGACCTAGTTGCTGGGGCCACGTGCTAAAACAATGCTTAGACCACGATCTTACCTCGCAAGAGACAGTGTTTGGCGAAGCACTGTCCCAATTCGGATTTCTTATCCTGTGTCTGGGTTGATTTGAGAGATCGAGAAATCACCAGATACAGATGCCCGGAGACAAATTAGTTAGCGGAATATGAGACTGGCTGTGCAACTGTTGGCGACAACTTCTTGCCAGAAGACAGTCAAAAAAATGATTGCCGTTTAGCCCGCCTGGAGAAAACTGATAGTGCGTAATAGTATTGTGAAAAAAAAAAAAAAAAATATCGTTACAAAAAGAAGCCCCTTAGTCCTGGTCAATCGAGAAAGCAACCTCACCACTTCCCTTTATTGGGGTGCTGTACATTCGTTGCCGACCTTAGGTCTTGCAAGGAGCGTAAAACATATTAGATAGCCGGTATTTCATGTCGCAAAAATGGCGAGTACAGATAACAAACGTCCGTCTGAGAGAGGGTGTGTGACACGAGTCGTCATTAACTTGACAATTCTTATGGAAGGTCTGAATGGTCTTCCCAGCCCTATTTTGATGAGCTGTGCGCGGTTTTCACGACTTGTAATGATCCGCCAATGTCTCTTCCAGAGGCCGGTAATTAATTTTCAGATCATTGACGCTCGGACGGTTGTCAATGTCAAAAGGGATTCCAAGGTTGAGTCTCAACCACTTTTGACTTAAGCCGAGCACTGGTCCAGATATGCGCACCAGAATATTCGGAAGCGACGGTTAGGGATCCGAGACGATTGGGTAATCGACCGTAAGATACAAGCAAGTTCCTGGAAACTATGAGTCGTTTTATCCGCCAGGACATAGCGTCCATGGAGTCCCGGGGTTTCGGCGGCTCGAATATGGGCTGTCGCGACCTCTCGCACATCGGCGATGGCGAACCACAGGTCCGGTACTCCGAGGAATAGTTGACCGCGGAGAAGCTGGTCAAGTAAAGACAGGCTCCCGGATTCAGATGTCGGAGATAAAGATGGGCCCAAGACGAGCCCAGGGTTGATTGTTACCAACCTCCAGCGAGCGGGCTGTGGCTGCAAGTCATACAATTTCCAGGCTTCCTTCTCTGCGACCACCTTCGAATATGGATATGCGTTGTGTTTCACCGAGCTGGTTGTGTTGAAATACTCTGCCGAAAGGGTCTTGTCCTTCATCTGTAGCACATCGGCATTGTCGCCAAATATCGCTGCTACGGATGATGTCAAGACAACGGTATCGACCGTCTCACAGTTCTGGACTGCATGCAGCACATGCTGGGTCCCTTTCAGGGCTGGCTCGACCACTTCTCTTTGACCGTCGTGGATCGAGCTTTCAATAAAGAAGGGAGAAGCGACGTGATAAACCACAGAGCAGCCTTTCATTGGGGCGTCAAACGAGCCCGGTGCCAGTAAGTCGGCTTCGAACAACGTCAACTTGCCAGGCCATCGCGCCTGCATGTCCAGGAGATGCTGGATCTTCTTCCGGTTCTTGGTGCTGCGAACAGTGCCATGTACCTGGTGGCCGGTCTCAAGGAGCTGTTGAACCACATGACTGGCGATAAACCCGCTGGTACCCGTCACAAGTGATATAGAGTCTGTCATCTTGGTCGGTGATGAGAATAGAACGCCAACCTTGGGCAATGGCAAGGGGATGGAAGAGTTACAACATCATCTTTCTACGTTTGACTGTACCTCCCTTAGACGCATCGACATGGTTTCTCTAGTACATGGTTCATTGGACATGCGGACGAATGGCAATATTGAAGTGGGTCCCTTGCACAGAGGGTCGGGGTTGTCAGTTTCCCCGATCGAGTTCCATGGTACATAGCACCACCCAAGGCCAGTATCCACTATCTACCAACTTTATAGTTTGTAGCTTACAGGTTGAACCATCATTACATATGACTTTTGAGTGGTAGAGATATCCATGTGACATGTCGAGTCGAGGACTGTCGACTACTCTGAGAGTCTGACCTCGGCTGAGTATCCTGATGACCTAGGCTCCTGCTCACAGATATCCGGTTATTCAATTGAATCGGCCGACTCATATGGAGGAATTGGTCGCAAAAAGGTTAGCCACGGCTCCGTCTGGACCCGGGTCGTGGGACCAGGAGGCTGCGGGACAATTAACTATCCGACATTCGTAGGGATCGTACTGTACATTCAACTTGCCCTAGTTAACGGTATTATGTGAGAAGGCCATATATATGATATGCCGATTTGCACCTTGGTGCACTAATGGTCACTAGACTTTTGCTCAGCGCGGTGGAGTCCATCGGATGGACTGTTAGACCGACTACCCAGGCAAATTATCGTCCACCTACTTCTCCAGCACATAGATGTGCCGACTGCGTAGAGACCCGCCAAGGACGCTTCCCTATGCTAATTTAACGAGATCATTCTTTCGGAGCGAACAGTATGCTAGGTACCGGTGTTGCCAACATTAGGGACGGGAACCCATAAATAGCATTGTAGGTATTCGGGTCGGACAGCCCTCGTAGAACTTCCACGCCGAGGTACATGCAACACCTGTCTTCTGTAGGCGTCAGGGCTTAATATTTGATTTGTCCTCATCCACCCCGGTATATACAGTCGTGAGAGCCTTCTATTTCTCAATTCACATAGCACAGCTCAGACAGAAAAGCAATCCCAATTGCCCGGTCTGGCCGAACGGAGACCCAATTCGAGAATGAGACCAGGAATCAATGAGCCACTCCGACTTCCATGCGGCATAGTCCTTCCCAATCGTCTGGTAAAGGTAAGGCGAATGGTGCCCAAGCCATCCTATCCCTGCCAAATTCAGCTAATGGCCTTTGCCTAGGCTGCCATGGCTGAGGGACTGGCAGAAAAGGAGCACTTGCCGGGGTCACGGATTTCGCGTGTTTATGGGGAATGGGCGAAGGGCGGATGGGGTGCCCTTCTCACGGGTATGAGAATACTGAATAACTCTTGAATACGGGTTGAGCGTCGAAACTGATGATGCCGAAAGGAAATGTACAGGTCGACATACGCCATCTAGGAGGCTATGGCGATTTGGCTACATGCGAATCTCATTTAGATGATCACCAGTCACTGGAACGTTGGAAGGAATACGCAGGTGCCTGCAGGCATCACGGTACGCCTGCGATCGCTCAGATATGTCATCCCGGTCGTCAGTCCCCGAGGGGTGCAGGGGAACGGAGCCTGTTGGAAAAAGCCATTGCACCAAGTGCAGTGGCCCTGGATGTCGGAAAGGGGCTGGCTGCAACTCTCGTCAGGGATCTCGTTTTCGGAACTCCACAGGCAATGTCCCATGCAGATATCGATCATGTCATCACGCAGTTTGTTAATTGTGCCCGTATTTTGGCGCAGAGTGGTTTTGACGGTGTTGAAATACACGCGGCGCATGGCTACCTTCTGTGTAAGTCTCCAGTCCCATGTCTTTCCCGGCTCCGTTAGCGTGACTAAACGTGAACCCAGCACAATTCCTCTCGCCACAGGTAAGAAGCACACTATATCATCAAACACGGGGACACGGTTGGACTAATATGCGAGAGAAAACCCGCAGAGCAACATTCGTCAGGATAATTATGGTGGTGACGCTGAACGGCGAGCCCGTGTGGTTCTTGAAATTATCCGCCGCATACGGAACACAGTTTCACCGAGCTTCTGCATTGGGATCAAACTTAACTCCGCAGATCACGATGCATCAGACTTTGAAGACACAATGAGTCAAATCCAGCTCTTTGCCGAGGCCGGTGTGGATTTCTTAGAGATATCCGGCGGGACATACGAAGACCCAACGGTACGTATAGATAAGATCCGTCCGCTTCCTAGACACAACTGGTTGTCTGTCCATACCGTTTCCATCTGCGCAACTTTCTGTTAAACCCCAGCAAATCGAAACAACATAGCGAGGGACTGACGATGCTTACACATTCAGATGATGGGTCGTGGGCTGCGAGATGAACCTAGCACCGCGCGGAATTGGAAGACGGTAGATCGTGAAGCTTTCTTCCTAGATTTCGCGACACAAGTAAGGAAGCGGTTTCCGAACCTGATCCTCTCCTTACAGGAGGATTTCGTACCCGAAAAGGAATCGAGGCTGCGCTGAAAGATGGCGTTTGCGACCTTGTCGGCATCGGCCGGCCAGCAATTCTCCGCCCTGACTTCCCGCGACTCATAATGGATGACGTGTATTCCGACAACGAAGCTGGAGTGGTTTTCGCTAAGGTTCCCGTTCCATTTTTGGCGCGCCTGCTTCAAATCAGGATGTTAGGTGGAGGCGCAGAAACAGTAGGTTACATGTTGACTACTCCCCGTCTCCTCGCATAGCTCTGACAGATCTTCCTAGCAATACTTCCGTACACAAATCCATCGCATAGCCGCTGGACGTATTGCACAGGCACCTTAGTTGTTAGCTTTGAATTAGGAAGCGAATGAGAAGTTACTGAAGAGGGCGATATGATGGGGGCGACTTCTGATACTACATGTTTATTCTAGGCTAGGGCTTCTCTCGAGGAATGCCACTTTAATGCAATTTTAGTCCTAATGCTCCTCCGTCGAACTTGTATCGGTCACACCCTGTACCTAAGCATCTGTCAAAAAAGGCATCTTGTCATTGCGAAGACCTCTCCGCTCATACAATTTACTACGCTCGCCATTAAGAGACAGGAAGTCAGTAAGTGTGTTCTAAAAGAAGGGTCACAAAGCAGGTTTGGTAGTGTCTTTTTGTCGACCGAAATCGGTATTCTCTCATACACCAAAGGTAGTGGTCATAAATGAATGAATTAAGGGTCTGAATCCCTGTATAATCTCTCTATCCTAGCTCCTTAGATATTCTAGTGCTAGCATTCCTGAACGCGTAAACATCAATAAACAAAACAACGGAATGATAATGGCTAACTAAATAGTCGCATAATCGTCATATTCGGGTAACCGCTGATATTGGTTGACACATTTTATATTCTAGATTTAGAGAAATGCAAGTCCTCACAACTCTTCAGATTTAGCGGTATTTCGCGCATTGATACTAGGATGCTTCACACGACCAGATCAGCTGTACGGCAGCATCTCCGCTGTCCGAGGTTCATGAAGTTCTAAATATAAAAGGTGAAAAAAAAAAAAAAAAAAAAAAAAAAAAAAAAAAAAAAAAAAAAAAAAAAAAAAAAAAGAAAGGGAAAAAAAATCAATACATACAACAGCTGGGATCCGCTGGTGGTCACCCACCCAACTACTAACCGGCCGGCGTGTGGCTGTGGCTTAAGTACGGCTGAGAGGACGGGAGGCCCCTGTTTTCCAGACCCTACGGTCGTATGTAGTAGCCTGCCGTGGGAAAGGGGACTATATATGTCGTTAGCATTTGGTGTTTAATGCCACCGATGCACCTTGTCGCAGCCATAACAAGCCTTCTTGGAAGAAAGTATAGGAGAGCGAGGCTATTTATCGGACATAGACTTCATGATAAGGAATGACTGTAAAGACCCTATACAGAGTCATGGTAAAGATTGCGGGCCGAAAGCCTTTCATTTAACTTATGATTAGACAATTCACCTTGAGGGAAAAAATTGTCATGTATTAGTTGTTCATGTATATAATACAACTCCCAAGTCCAAACTTTCAGCGTGAACAAAAATTAAGCCCTGGTGGCAATGTGAGCTGGTGTATGTGAGCTGTACCCAAGGTCCGGATGTTTAGTCGTCAACCACCTTGATAACTACCTTCCCACAACCGGCCTCAGCTTACCCGACTCAACGAGGTGTCTCAACTCATCCAGATCTTCGAGACTCGATTCAAGAAACATGTATGAGTAGGTAACACCATAGCGATGCGCCCGAAACTTACGAACGCTATCCATAAAGTTTAGGACGAGCTTGACGGGCAGCGGAGGACTGGTCGATGCGGTAACTGCATTAAAGAAGAGGCCTCAATTGGTCACCCGACAACAGGAGACGACGACGAGACAGAAATGACTTCATTGGGAGCTGAGTGGCGGGCAAGAGTCAATCATCAAAGTCTGGCCACCAGAGGTCGAGCCGTCCAGATGTGGCCGTGGGCGATGGGTGTGGTGGCAACCTCGGAACAACAAACTATCCGGTCTTTTTCCAGTGCTCCCTCGACGGACGTTGTACTCCACCAACAACTATGCTTTATCATGCCATGATAGTCTAGTGTGTGTCCTGGTAGTTATCGCCCCACACTTTTCGGCGCAACAATTGGGCCGTGTAGACAAGGATTGCAGCACCGTTCAGATACAGACAATGTTCAAGGACACCAGGTTCTCAAGTAGCAAGCTTTTGTCTTTATTTATGGGACAGAAACGTTCAATGCCCCCTCCCATCACTCAAACGCGAAGTGTCTCGTTTTCCTTCTTGAGACACTTCTAAGCTATGATGCTGGATTCACTCCTATTCTACTTCAAGTTGCGCATCTTGAGGTGGATAACCACCTTCTTGCTTGGCTGGACCGAAGAAGACATCCTGCTCCGTCACTTAATCCGAGCTCCGAGTGCCAGTTGCGTCAACACTGTCCAATTCGCACGGTAGTTTTGATGTGTTCTTCTATCATCCGCCGGGGTACAACCCGGCGGCTGTGAAGCGCTATCCAGTCGTCATGGTCCTCCACGGAGGAGGTTGGTGTGTCGGACATGCCCACCATGATGAGCGTTTCATCGCTGCCCTTACGGCGCGAGGTGCCACCGTCGCAGCGGTTAATTATCGCCTTGCACCGGAGCATCCATATCCCACTCCTCTCTCGGATTGTTTGGATGCTTTACTGTACATTTGGAAAAGAGCCTCGAGTATGGGACTAGATAAACACCGCACGTTTATCGCAGGCTTCAGCGTAGGCGGCCAGATGGCATTTGCCTCGCTGTTCATGCTGTGGCATGCTCTTCGCGAGAACGATCCCCGGATCGACCCGGCAATTCTGGGAACTGTGAAGGGTATCACTGCCTTTTATCCGCCAATGGACCTGACCAAAACCCGCCCTGAGCGGGCCGCTTCCAATCCGGACTTTCTTGCTCTGAAAAATAAGCCCGCTTCCTCATCCCAACTCGTCGGGGACATTTTTGACCGGGGTTACTTTTGGAAACTACGTGAAATGCCGGATAAAGGCCACATGTACCTTTCCCCTGGTCTCGCTCCGCCAGAAGTGATCCATGCGGCATTACCAGAGCGGATATTCATCAAACCTGCGGGCTTGGATCCTTTACTGGCAGAAGGACTTGCTGCAGCTGCGCGCCTGCAGAGCTTGAGGAAGTGGGCCGATTGTGAGATTGTTGAAGGAGTTTCCCACTATTGGGATCATCTGGCAAAGACAGACGATGAGCAAAAGCTCCGAGAAACGGTTTATGGGAAGGCAGTCAAGGAGATAGAGGAGGTACTGGACATGAACAGAAACGCATAGTCAGTCACCCTTTCGACCGTTGGAAATGGAGAAAAGTTTTGTACTCTATAGTTGTGTAAATAGCCACGTCTAAAGCAATGGAAACGTGCATGAATATTAACACTACCGTCGGGGAGTGTGCTCAACATCACGTTGAGCCCACATCCATTCCACTTCGTTCGGGAACTAGAACAGAATCAGGGTCCCGCTATACAATGACCGACTTTACATTGATCGATCTCTTTTTCCCCTGAGCTGCCTCTTATTGTCGGGCAACGTTATCTTAGGGCATCGGCTCAACTTTCCCCGATATATATTTTCCTTCTAGAGTATAACCCCACTAAAGCTGAAGAAATCAACAGCACAGTGCCATGCTAGACACAGTCCGAAAAAAGATAAACACTGATAGAAGCAGCATTGGTAATGAATTGGTCTCATCTATCAGCAAGGGAACAAATAGAGTACCAAGAAATACAAAATGTAGTAGTTGTACACATGAAACCCTCATTTAATATCCCTCCTCTCTATCTCATCATATGATCTTCCTTTTTTGGAGAAGCTGCAGGATAATGTAGACAACTATATGTCATGTCAGAAAGGTGTGTAGGAGATTCATTGCAAGTCGACAAAGTGAGTGGGGGAGAAAGGCAGGACCAAGCTGCCTGAATGTACAGTAAAGAGGAGGTTAACGACAAGGTAAGATGACCAACCAGCTTCTGCCGAGGCAGGCCCAGGCTCAGACGTGGCCATGTCGGAGGGTACCCTAACTCAAGCACGGTCAAAGGCTCACTAGGGCGCGCGGGATAGTTTATTCATCCGTCCCCGTCCCGCCCTAGCGGTGCATGGATGCAATGTTCGACGTGTGGGCCTACTGTAGGGTTTGGTTGACCCGATCTGTGGACTTTATTGTAATCCCATGGGACGATCTCATTGTTCTTCTCTCCAGACCTTCAACCCGAACAGGTTGTGCGGATGCTGCTATACTGACATCGCGCCGTATGTTGCGGCCGCTGGGAACATTCACACACGAACGAACGCCAGACTGGATTAAGTCCATTCTGCACGTCGCACATTACAATGACAACTCATCACTCCCGTAGTGATTCATAACTACCTCAGTATTGATTAAAATGCTGGTTCTTACACAAAGGGTGTCGGATAAAGTTGGATATTCACGTCGTCGCTTATTTTAAGCCAAATGTATTAATTCCGAGGCCAGCACTGTGTAAATTTTGGGAAATATCTATTGGGTACGATAGAGTATGGAGACCACGATTCTCATATCCCGGGTTTCCTTCTCCTGAACAGTAAACTTCATGACATGAGATTGCATACACGTCACCTGATCAAAAGGAATCTCAAGCTATTGTCTTCAGAGCTTGGTAGTATTCAGAGCCTGTAAATGCATCGGCATATGCAAGATCATCTGTGCGTCCTTGAGGACCTCAATACGTAGGATAGTTGAAACGTCCAATTCGTTGAGAAGGTCACACAAAGGTCCTTTGCCTCGAGAGAGCATGACATTCCTAGGTAGAAGGGCTTGCGTTGCCAGGAGTGGGTTCGTTTGAACTGTGATTTGGTGCCATTTCCCATCAATTTTGTTGACCGCGTTGTTATTCACGATCGAAGATTGTGATGGAATAGATTTCAGCGCCGGCAGAGGTACATCCAGCGTCAAATCAGGGGTCCCATCAGTTGCAGTAATCGCGGCTTTGATCTGATGATCATCTATTTCCAAACTGATGTTGGCGAGCCATTTAGGTAATTGGTACCCGTATACACCTCGGACGCGAGCGATCTCGGTATTGACAGGTAGCGCCAATACATATCCGTAGAAGGTTTGATTCCATATAGAGCTGAGAAGTTGGGTTGTACTGTAACTGTCCTTCCCGGTTGACGAATAATAATGGCAATCGACACCTCATCGTACGGATCATTGTCACAGACGATGTATGAGTAAAATGTCAACGCCACCAGGCCATAGCCCGGAAACGCGACAAGCGGTTCCAAGGGAGGCGGAAGTCTAGACTGCAGGCGGTCGAGGGGAGCCAGAAAGAGGAGCTGGACTGTCCTGGCACGATAATAGAAATTTGGAGCATAGACCGGTCCGACCCTCGAGTTCACCAGTGTCTTTGGGGTCTTGTAGAAGAAATCGAGGTCTTGTCCGACGTCCGGATCGCCCGCTACCTCGTCCAGATCTGGGTTCATGCGGTAGCGGTCGTAGTAACCGCCTTTGGGTACCTCAACTTTCTGGCCTCCAAACTCAACCTGGACAGTTGAACATTTGGGTAGTCTACTCGATCCATAAGTGGTGCAGGTGAGCCATCTGTCAGTACAACGCCAAAATGAGAGGTAAAATAGAGTGACACATACGAGGCGGGCTGCTTCGATGAGGCAGCTGACGAGCGATCTGCAGACGAGGACATAACGCTGGTGGTATGTGTAGACGCGGGTCGATGGAACTGCGTAGGTGCAAATGCGAGAAAACTATGATGGAGGTCTGATATTGGTCTCGGGAATGGTGTCGACCAGCTCAGAAAATGGTAGTAACTTAACCTATAATGATGATCTCGAGTACATACCGAAGATATCCTAGGATGATGAAATAGACTTGAATACGAGGCACGATAAGGCTGTGGGTCTACTTGGACTAGTTCCATGGCACCCCAAAGGTTAATCCCACGGAGCAACCATCTTCCCGACAGGACACGGATCCTGGAATAACTTGGATGATCCCCTGCAGTGGTGCTAGGCCCGTTGGGCAAGTGAACTTGGAATACCATGGTGACCTGCCTAGCAATTGTATCTATCTACAAAGAGGCAAAGTCTAATTAGATTTCAGGAGTTCCGAAAATTACTTTGTGCAATCCAGACATAACAAGCTCCTGGACATGGGCAATTCAGGAGGCGAGATGGGGAGACGGCGCGGGCGAACAAACCCTCCGATCTTGCATTACAGTGCACTTGGGGCTTCAGAATATTCTGCTGGTGCACTAACAGTATTATCGTATGTGGAACCCGTTCAAATTCAGTTCTGACAAAATATAGACATGTCACTGACGACAGCCGAAACGAGCATCGTCCTAAGCAAGAGCCACCTCTCGTGATCACCGCCTTTGAGTCGCTTCGAGAGCTTCATTCACCGAATTGGACGATTCTTTACTATGAAATAGGCAGGCGTCAGATAAATCCGCCTGGATGTTATTACGTAGATAACCCGGGTCGGCGATTGAAGTCGAGCGCATGAGCGGGCCAAACGATGCATTCAGTGAGCAAGCGGTTCTTTGTAGCTGGGGTTGTTCTCTATGTTAATTAAAATATCAAAATCGCTGGACTTGGATTGAATCTAGAGGGCGGAACTTTTGTGACAAACTGCACTGCTTCTATCCAACAGTGTCCAGATTTTCAGAACCTCAACTGAGGAGATATGCTACAATCCAGGCACCCTGGGTAGTGATTAAGCGCCGCATGCGTTTCACATAACGTTTTCAACCTTTCAACCACCGAGCAGTCTAAACCCTTGAGCGGTCCATTTTCTCCACCACCGCCCATCTAATTCCACATTCAACTTTGACGCCTCTTTATTTTCCCACCACCATCATCGAAAATGCCTCTTTCGAAAGGGATTCCGATTCTAAGGTGGCAGCTGCTGCCACTAACGCAAAAATAAAAATTCAATCAAAAATACGCCGCCCGGACCTATTCGGTATATCTAAGACAACTTTACTGCGACAGCTCAATGGAATCAATCATGATCGGAAACACGCGCTAATGGTCACAAACTGACCGAATTCGAAGAATAATGGTTTTTAAAGCGATTATTAGGTGCAGACAAGCGAGGATTTCCAACTCGGCCAGGATTTCTGCCTGGATGGCTCAGATACTGCTAATTTTAGGGTTACCTGGATGTCATAATAATTTAGATAATAATAAGAGCTAAATAGATGCCTTAAGTTGTAACCTTCTTATGCTTCTCATAGGGTGGCTCAGAACTTCCTCACCTTGAGCCCTTATTGCCGAGACGTGGCTAAGCTGTTAACTGTCCCAATACAAGCGATCCCTCAAGAGTTTTCACGAAGGATACGTGAATGGCAGAGGTGTATCGAGCATTCCGTGAGAGCCGTGCTGTGCCTCCTATCAGTTTTATTAGAAAGCCAGTATGTTGGACGATGGCCCGGTGAGCAGGAAGCGCGGCTACTTCTCGAGAATAAGGATCCACTTGTTCAGGTGAAGTAGTTATTGCGTATATCTAGGCTCTTACGAGAGTATGCACCAAAATGACTGAATAATTAGCCCAAAAAAAAAGGAAGATATTACCTTCACAGGAATCGCCTAATGGCTATATATTCTTTTCACAATTACCCCCTACCTAACCCACACTAATCCACTTCTTGTCACATCCTCACTCGGATAGACAGTCACCCGAGCGCCGATGGGTTTCGATCTTGGGTCTACACGGAGTGCCTAGGTTTGCTACACAACTGGCTTTAAGAAATACCAATATTCAACCTGCGAGCCTGAATTACGTGTTTATACCTTCCCTCTTGGAATCATTTCAATCTACCATCCCATCCTGTTTGACGACCCGCCAGGACGCCTACCACCCACTTTTCAGACCCCTCTTGCAGAGTAGCCCTACATGAAACATACGCGTCAAAAGTCCCCGTTATCCACACTCCATTTTGGATGAACGAAGGGTCTCATCCATGCTATCGACCGTCACCGAACCCTTTTCGCCAGAGGCCGTCACAGGGAAGGCGCTGCTCCGTTCATCAAATTCCCTGGGCTGACTCCTGCCGCATCCACCGTCGTGCACGGAAAACTGGTCCGTCATATATGAAAGCACGCGTTGCTGCTGAAGCAACAGATCCACCTTTCGGTCCACATCCTGTTTCTCGAAATTGTCAGGTGCACCTATCGCGGTCACTGTCAGATTGGCGCGAGAACCTCACGAACTCCAATGACCGACGGATGATGAGTGCAAATAAGTTGGATTCGGAACGTACCGCTCAGCTGTCGCAAAACCAACTGCTCAATCATTTTGGGGTTATTGACACTGATAAGGGCCACCTTTGCGATTACTATCTGGGGACCGCCGATGGTGTGGTGGTACAAGGACGAGGCGATGTCCCTTCGCACTCTGCCGGCGGCGCGAATGACCTCACGCTGGCCTCGAAAGGGAGCTCCAAAGACCCGCAACAACGCAATACACTTGTACCAAACTGACTTTTGGTGTCTCTTCAATGGGTGCCTAGGACACATGTACGCAGTTAACTGTCGATAGGAGTCGGCGGTAGAGGTAGCTTAAGAGGTAGTTTTAAGCCTGAAATTGCATATACTATGTAGTATAAGTCATCTCTACTGGCTTCAGAATGGTAAGACTATAACCAAACTCGGGCAGAAACGAGGGAAAGTGTACACTCAGAACAGGCGCATATCGGAAATTGCCTCGTTCAGATGAACCCAGAACCTTGGCCCAGCTTATTCAATAAAAAAACAAAACTGTTATCTCGTTATTAATCACGCACATAAAGCTGCACTGGGCTTGACAGCCTCGTTCAAACTGCCAGGCCTAGAATGGAAGCGGCGGGGATCTGTGGTGCGGTGGCGAGACAATCGGAAATGGTTGAAATCCGCCCCCGGCGGCGATGGTGTTTCAAACTATCCGACCTTGTCTTTGCTGGTATGGGGGATACAGACCTCACGTTGTGCACGCCTCGGCTTTTATCTCTCCTGTAAAAATAGTATAGCCATGGTAGTATATATAGCGGAAGCCGTACATCAAGAAGTTTTTGCTATCATATATCCTAACCCACATCTTCATTATCTCCGAATATCATCCTCTTCAGGGCCACCCAATATGTCGACTTCCAACAGAGCACTTATCTTCAACAGTGTTCCTCATGGCCTGCCAGTCCCCGGGAAAGACCTGACCATTGAGCCAGTCGCACAACCCGACCTTGACACCGCCCTGATAACGGCATCTTGGTGAAGTCTCTTTACGCGAGCTTCGATCCATACATGCGTGGTCGCATGCGCACAGTTGAACAAAACTCATACTTGCCGGCCATATCAACCCAACGCACAATCGACAGTTTTGGTATCGGAAAGGTTTGAAGTCCAACACCCCTGTATACCAGGAGGGGCAGATCGTTATCGGTGAACTGCCCATTCAAGAGTATGTTTTACTGGATGAGACTTCTATTCAAAGTTCGTCCCCTTGAAAACCCATTAGGACTAAGGATGTCCGTGCGTTCCTAGGCCCGCTGGGAATGCCCGGCTCACGGCATACTCGTCCTTTTACGAAATCGGGAAGCCGAAGAAAAACGAGACGATTTTTATCTCTGCTGCTAGTGGCGCTGTGGGTCAGATCGTGGGACAACTGGCGAAGCGCGAGGGACTGAAGACTATTGGGAGTGTGGGTTCCGACGAGAAGCTGGACTATATTATGAGCGAGCTTGGTTTTGACGGCGGCTTCAATTACAAGCGCGAGAAGCCGCGCGACGCTCTTTCACGCCTGGCACCGCATGGTATTGATATTTACTATGAGAATGTTGGTGGAGAGCACCTAGAAGCCGCCCTCGATGCATTGAACAATTTTGGGCGCATTGTTGCCTGTGGCATGATATCGGACTTTGGTGGTATCCCTTATCCTGTCAAGAATCTGCATCACGTTATCACAAAGCGTCTGACTATGCGAGGTTTTATTGTTGCGGACCCGGAATTCAACCAAGCATATTTCATGGAGCATCAGCAAAACCTACAGAAATGGATAAAGGAAGGCTCGATTAAATGTCTGTTTCATGAGACAGTGGGTGTGGAGAACGCTGCAGACGGACTGGTCGGCATTTTCCAGGGTAAGAACAAGGGAAAGGCCTTGTTGAAATTTGAAACCTATACAGGCAAGCAAGAATAATGAAAGAAGTAATTATCTTCTCTACGCGTGTTTCCAGAATATGCTGCTGCTAACTGGTCGAGAATCCGTCTTCTATGAAATGTTACTTCAACCTTCCTAATCGTATTCTCAGTCTTTAGATTTGTAGAGGAAAAGGGATACTTATCAGGATATATTCCAGATACATCAATACGAACTCGTAAATAACATACTAAGACGTTAATGAGCTGGATATGAACGGCAAACCTATCTCTGGCTGTTTTTCCAGGGCTGATAGTGGTCCACCAACGTCTCCTCCAAAGGCCGAAAGACAAATTTCAACTGATCCAGGCTTAAGCGATCATCAGTATCACAAAATCCCCAGTAGAGATATAGTGGGCGACAACTGCTGTTCCATATACATGTTATGTATAATAGATAAATTCTGCGTTAGACCGTGTTCCATGTGTTATAAGATATTCCTCGGTATGATTTTGCCACAAGCTCAACGTTATTCAGTACCAGCTGATTCCTTATGGGGCGGAGAAATGATGGTCCGATGGATAGTCAGGCTGTTTACTGCGTTAGAATTGACTTTTGCGATTAGCAAAACCTGCGACAGAGCGCATGTGAAGACTGACATGGTGGTCGGGCAGTCAGTTCCCCCTACTTTGGTTCAGACCCAGTAGATATCAAGGTCTGGGTTAATGTTGCTGATGTTATCCACCTAGACGCCATGTTATTACTTGCCTCGAAGATATGCCATATACGTTCCCTACGGCAAATGTATCCCATACTAGGATAGTGGTTAGGCTTGGTTCCGACACCTTGACTCGGAAGAATATCTGGAAGAGTTTCTTTTATGGGGAGGAATATAAAGGCAATGATAAGAGTCGGCGAAGTAGTCATCCAGCTCCAATGATAATATGGTTTAAATAAATCTCAGTATATGGAGGTCAATTCTCAATATATCTAAGCCAACGCCTTTTATTTCGGTCCTTCGCTTGATAGGTGGAACACCACAAATAGACCTTGAATCCAATGCCTCCATTTCTTAGGACGACAAAAGTCTACCGCAGTGCCGCCCATGCTTGAAACAAACCAGCAACCGCAATAACCACCCCATTACTTCTAAGGCCCCTCCACAAGTACCAGCCAGAGCTCGTCCAAGCAATGGCTGAGAGTAAAGCAGCCATAGCACGGCCTAGTGGCTCATTTAGCAAACCTGGGTTTTGCGCCCACTGGAAATTTAGCAGGCCTAGAATCAGGACGTTAGGAAGCATGATCAACGTTTAGCGCAGAACAGGAGAGCAATTACCAGCCAGGATTAGGTAGCCACTGCCCTGATACCATCCACTCATGCTGAATGTGTACGCGACGCTTGGGAGGTTCTGGAACTCGCGAATCCTGGAATCTCCTTCCAGAGACCTGTGGATGATTAGTCCAACCCTATTGGAAGAAATGGAAAGGACAAAAGGACCGACCGCGTGCATCAGGGATACAATCAAGGAGCCATAGCCGGCAGCCTTAAGAAGAGTAGGGTCTGGCATTGTTTCGAGGTTGGCGTGATCTCTTGGGTTCAGTTGAAGTTGGGTGTGGTTAGCTGTGGTTAACCGTAGGGCGTTGGCTGAAGATATAGCATTCTTACCCTATAGCATTCTAACCTCGGGTCTTTTTCATTCGATCACCGCCTCGGCACGGGGGAATAAGTCTGCCCGCGTCGTCACTGAATTCAAGTGTACAATCAAATTGACTTTATTTTAAGTTTATCTCTCGCGTATATATATATATATTAAGCCACGGATTCCGACCTTAGCCTTCTCGATGACCTGAGTATGATCCAATCTCACAATTCTTCAGTATTTAGCCTTTAGTGGCGATGATATTAAAGCATCTATCTGCGGACTTTCACTGTCAACAAATCCCATACCGGCTATCCGTTCCGTTCGTCCAATAGCCAATTGCTAATCCTTGTGGGCACAAGATCTTGGCTATTATCTCAACTAAGATGTTCTGGGATCGGGACCCACAGAACCCAAAAATTAAGCTCCTGCATCTCCGCAAATTAAGATAGCGAATCACAATAAGTCGGAGCGGTTGAACAAACTGTCGGAGGATATATTATGGCACAGAGCAGAAAACGATCAGACGATGTCCTGGTGACGAACACCACTAGCTCCGACTCGCTAGACCAAGCGATGGTAGCTATATGAGGCATGCCAACCCAGACGGTTTTAAATCGAGTCTCTCAAATCCTCAAAATAAATGAATCCCTAGAATTGGAAATCTCGATTGGTCCCAAGCATTGCTTCCACAGACCGTACCACCATGCCACGTCTGAAGCTTCAAGATGGAGCGGAGCTCTAACAATTGCGCTGTCAGAAAAAGGATCATGTTGTTGCAGACTATAAACGCTATGGAACACGGGTTGGTCTATATACAGAACTGGGGAAACGTATGCATGACACCATGAAATGGCGGCAAATCGGGGACCCAGGCGCTGGAGCTTCTAGAAGGCGACAGATCGACAGTTGCACCGGCCTCGGGACGACAGACTATCCGCGCCACAGAAATTCCAATTTAGGCCTCAACCTCGGCAGATGTGGGTCTGGTCACCTGACATATGGAAATATAAGGTCGTGAGTCTACACCTTACAGTCTTGACCCATTGCCTGTTATTCGTTTGACCTTCTTAGACTGCCACCAATATGTTGTCTGTTGGAATACCTCTCATACAACGCCGGCAGGATATCAGCTACTCGAGTTCTCTCGACCCGAGATCAAGGACCCCCAAGACGTCCTTCAATGGTTCATGCTGCCAGTGTCAACCTGTAGATCTCAAGAAAGCTGAAGGGGTCTTCAAAGGGCCCTCAAAGACTCGTAAGTGCAGTACTCACCGTCGCTAAACTAGTTAACATTGATGGTCCAGCTTTCCGTACAAAATCGGCTATGACGCGGCTGGAACTGTCGAACAGACCGGCACAGGCGTGACTCGAGTCAAAGCTGGCGATGCTGTTTATGTTAGATTACCAGAGTCACACAGAGGTATTGGATTCACGCTCCAGTATTTCTCCGCTTTTGATTAATTTTTAAGGTTCATGGAGTGAATATGCTGTATGTCCGGAGCGCTTTATCGCTCTGAAACCACCATCACTGTCATTCGAGGATGCGGCCGCCATCCCACTGGCCGCTTCGACTGCATTACAGGCCCTGAAGAAATATGCCGGTGATCTGTCAGGGAAGACTGTGTTTTGCCCGCTGGCTGTATGTTTAACACCCTGCTGCTAATTCCATGTGTGCTACTAACAAGAATGAATCTGCAGTGGGCGGCACTGGTTCTTTTGCTTGTCAACTAGCCAAAAATGTTTTTCACGCCGGAAGGGTGATAACGACTGTTTCAACAGCAAAGGTTTCCAAAGTCCCTGAGCTTCTAGGGGAGGGCACAGTCGATCAAAGTACGTTAATGCCTGTTGAACGAAGTGACCAAGTCTATTGACAGTAATAGTTATCGACTACAAAAAGTCTGACCCAAAAGAGGTCATTGAACATGGCTCTGTTGATTTCCTATTCGATACAGCCGGCCTCGCCATGGAATACCTTTGCCTGATGCGAAAAGGATCCGGCTGTATCATATCTATATCGACGACTCCGTCAGGAAGTCAGCTACAGGACTCCGGAGTGATGCGACTTCCCCATCGTCCTAGAGTTCCATTGGTTCCTAAAATGGCCTTGAATCTAATGGACTCAGTCCGCAGGTTCCGTGCAAGTCGTTACGGAGTCAGGTATTCGTATATGTTCTTAGAACCGAGTGGGGAAGATCTAGATACGTTACGGGGCTACGTCGAAGAGGGAAAGTTGAAACAGGTTATTGGGACCACGGTTAATCTGAAAGATATCGAAGAAGTGCGGAAGGCATGTGAGGTTGTTTTCAGTAATCGGGGTGGACTGGGCAAGACCGTCATCAGAGTCGCTAGCGCTGGGGATGTTAGTAGGCATGCTATGTAGATTATGTAGATGTGAAAGCCCTCTGGTTATTTATGTCACTTTGTTTCAATAATTTTGTAATCTGGCTCAACTTCAGCTTTTTTGGCCAAGAGACCACAGACCAGTATAAAACCACGACGACTGCTATTCACTCATACGGTACGTTGGAAAGGCCACTCCGTCCTGAACTGAATGTCGTTTGCACCGGGATGCTAGCCCAAGCCATAGGACGTGATCTTCGCTTGAGTCCTTAGCTGACTACACTATACCTCAATAGAATATCTGCGCAATGGATGGAGGAGAGTGGTATCCGATACGAGTGTGCGGGATGAGCAACCCAAATCACATTACTTGTCGTTGAAAGGGTAGGGCCAATGCAAACTGCAAAAACCGCATCTCACCGCAATCGCGCACTGAGGCAGCTCGCCACCTGCAATTTCTGGCACTGAAGTGACCAGCAGATGACTGCCTCTTCAACAACGGAAGTGCATGATTTCTTGTTAGTCACGGGACGGTGTCGAAGATGCCACGACGACCGGTTAGTGTGGAAACACCGGATGGAGCGAATTGACCAAAGACAAAGGGAGTTGGCAAATAGACACAACGCATATGTCTACGGAGGTCGGGCCATGCTGGTGATATGAAAGGCAGCTGTTCAGTGGTTTCTGCCGAAAGAATTGTAGCAGAAACCCCCGGCGAGAGCAGACTGTAGAAGCAGATCAGCTCACAATGTTTATGTCAACTGAGTACGATGACCGGATCGTCTCGTTGAGAAACCTCCAAATTGGATGGAAAGTATACAAGAATCAAGAGAGTTAAGTGCGGATGGGCAGGTTCCGTGAAAGCTCGGGCATGAGGTTTGCAAACTGGCTCTACTTAAGTGCGACATTCCCGACCGACAACATTCATCGTGTCGGGCAGAAATCCCAGCCAATCCCGTTCTCCGATGATCAACGGTCAATGGAAGGAATAAGAGTGAAGTGTGGGAAATAAACCGTCCCAGACAACCGGGCAAATGGCCCAATCAACATGGACCTCTACGATCCTTGGCAATGCCTGGGCAAGATGGAATGGGATCGTTAAGAATCTCCATCGTTTGCCCAGCTATACTTACGGTCTTCTGGCCAGGCGAGACAGATGTTTGCACACGTTAGAATACCGGCTGGGATGGAACTGTAGGCTTTTGTTAACTACCCGGTTCGACGGCGGGACGAGCGAGTCGATCATCCCAAGCGCAATAAAACGGATTCTTACTTTTACGGTGAGGGAACATTCAGCAGTATTCTCCGCTTGCGTGACGAGTCGAAGCAGATTGCTGGAATAAAACTAGAACAGCTTCACATGGCCACTACGATGACCGGTTATCTCCATGGAAACACTTTCACGACAGAGGCGGGGATATGCCGCCATTTTCTTTCCTTCTTTCTTTCTTTCTTTTTATAGGAAAAGTCAGACCAATATAACCATGATCCTGATGCTTAAGATAACGCTCAAAGACCCTAGCACGCGGGGAAGGCCGAATCTTGGTTGCCGACGAAATGGATGTTGGATATCGAAGATGAAAATACCCGGGCATCTTCAGTAGTTCAAAGTGGGTGGGGTCTATTATCTACTAACCGAGACTTTTTCTAATTCAAATATCGACCTCTTCTTTTACCTTTATCGAACTTATTCGTCTCTAGCAAGGAAGGCCCAACATGCAGATAAGATCATCATATGGTTAGTACATCTCAGTTAGCTAGGTGAACATGCCCGATCACCATCAACTAACATGACTTTGGCATTGACCGGGCATGATGGAATGGAACCAGAGAGATCGGCCGTCAGAAATACCCGGTTATTCTAAACATTATTCTGAACCGCAACGGTCCTCCAATAAATATACACGTTTTTCTGTGTGACATAGTGTCAAAATGTATGATGCAGGACGCGCCATATTGGCCCCCTTGTTTGGGGCATTGGGGTCAGGAGTGAATGCCCAGGATTACTTTCCCTACAAAGAGGGACGACGCGTCTATTTCTTTTGAGATGTCCTGAGCTGGAAATGTTTATTGGTCCATTGCCTCCACTTCAAGGTTGCGATGTTTTGTGATTATCAGATTACATCTTGAACAGGACTGGTGTCTAATAACGCAGCGTATATGATTACTCACCCACTGCTTGAGTAGTTGCCCATTAGTAGGCCATAGAAATGGATAGTCGTAGTACTTCTCAAACCATGACCATTAGATTGATTCCATACCCGCAAGGCATGGATCAGTGCCGCAGCATATCCACGGCATTGGCTATACTTGATGGTTAACTCTTTCACAGACTATAGTAATGCCATGTTTTAGTATCCATCACTTCATCTAAGGCTAGGTGTTATACTTGAGATGCTCAAAGCTCGCGAACACTGAGTCAACCATCCCCAAGACTTCCTTGTGCTCCCAGGAACCAGTCCCAGGTTCTGGGGAACCGTTGTTCGTACCTGGAGAACGATGCTTGAGGCCCCAGGAGGTCAAAAGAGCCCTTGACATTATCTGTATGCTATCAGGGTTTGAATGGTACCCACCCCGGCAAGATGGTCTCTCGTTCGAGCATTGCTCAGCCAGGAGATGGACGCCAGCTCCGCAACTGGGAGTATGGGTTGATGGTGCTCAGGATTCGCTTCCCAAATGCTACGAACACCTCCAGCACGCCCCGTCAAAGTCGTCTAACGGATTGATCAGAGTACTCACCATCTGGACGTGAATATGATCACAGTGATCATTTACGACATTGACCACCCACGGTAATCCTTCCTCCACCATAAAAGCAAGTCTTAGAACGATCACGAGCTCAATATTGAGGAACTCTTTCCGACGTCTGCAACTTTGCGTCAGAAGCCCAGTGACGCAATTTCTTGGAGAGCCAGCAGAATTGGAGAATTTTGAGAACTCATGCCCGCGAGTGCCGTTGTGAAGTGTTGTATCCAGGCGAACAACAGCAATCGTTGGTCGCACCGTTCACTGCCGCAGGCTTCAATCGGGACAAATCCAATTTGGCAGACCGCCGTCTGTGTCATTTAGACTCTAATGGATACAGACAGGTTAGTTTGCGCAAGGTTTGCGCTGATATGCTACAGGCTTTCTCTGTGACGAACGACTTTACGACATATCAACTCTTAGCGACCCGATGTCATCTTCAAGACACATAATGGCATGCCTTAGCAGTTTTAAAGTTAACTGTTTGTGACTCGTATTCGCCAGTACTGTCGGATTTATGGAGCCTTCCTCGTCCTAGCCTCAGGAATGTTCTCCATTGGGCCTATCTCCAATAGAAACAGTATTGTCACTAGAAAGAGTACTACTGCAGCCGTAGGAAAGAAGGAGATGTCTCTTTCTAGTCCTATACTGATGCTTTGTCGTTAAAAGCATGTCTCAGGATTTATAAGGGGTGGTACAGGAAAGGTAGGGTGATGTGCAACAATAGGTTAGATTCTTAGTAAATAAGTCCAGATGCATCGGAAAAAGATAAATCGGAGCATGCATTCATTTTGATACCACCGCACAGGTCAATACTTTGCTCAGGGTTAGTATAGTATCGTGGTCTCAGTTATGCTGGTGATTTGTAGGTCGAGGTGGCCTTTCATTACCAGAGAGTGGCTTTGAGATTCATGGATAGAGCGCCAGCGTGGCTGCAAGGCTGGTCCTCTGATCTCTGGTTCTCTTGGCCAGACACAAGTCTTATATTTGGTCCCAGTCATCATGCCTGGACCAATAAATATGATTGATCTGGATACCTCTATACGCCCAGTCAAGTCTTCCGGCCGTTGATGCTGAGTAACTTTAGGTCTCGATGCACTCTGGCTGGTATGAAGAGTCGGAGTAGAAGCTTTCTTATTTCGGCGAAATACAAGGAATAGAAGATGTATGTGGGCTGTGCTTGCCGGTCCTTTGCATCTGCTGGTTGTCCGATCCCAAATTACCAACAGAGTAGTCTGATAGCACACGGTATGGCCTGCAATATGGCCCCTCGCATTCAGAGCTGTGCGAACCATGAACCTATCGTCCATGCGCGATGACAGGAGTCCTCAGCTTACTAGCGCCTCCCTGCTCGCTACTTCGTCTTTAGTGGGATAGGAGGATTACATTAGTAGTATCAGCCGTTGCTACCTTGAGTCTGAATAAGATACTAACTATTCACATCTTTATGTTCTGCATAATAGTATCCTCTCTATTGCTTGTACAGTTCAGATCAGCGCTGATGGTTGGGATGGGTTCAGCATCCACCCAGTTATGACCCACTATTGGTTGTCTCTGTAGGGTGGAAAGGGGTGTTTACCTTTATGTCTTTGGGTGATGTTAAGCCTCTGATTCTGGCCCAGCTGGGGATTGTATGCTAGCTTTTTAAACTGCCCTGGAATCTCTTATTAAGAAGGACTTCTGGAGCAGTGTACCATGTAGTAAAGCATTAGGTATATTTTATAGCCTCCAGACAAAGGAATGGGTAGGAAGCAGACTCCTGTATACATGCCACTATTGGGCTTGACGGCTCATAGTTCGCCCTGGTAAAGTGTTACAATTAAGGTCTACCAGGAAAAACTTAAACAGGGCATATTAATACTTAAAACAACATGGTAGCGCACGAATTCACCTGCCAATTAGTATATAAATAATGCAAGAGTCTATATGCTTTATTAAAGGATCTAGAACATAACCCAAACCTTAAGAGACATGCCACTTTCACATCAGAATTTTTATAATGATAAGTAAAGCCAATAATAAATAACATTTACTATATTAACACTGATTATACTTACTTAGAGTAATAAACAGACAGGGCTTATCCAATATAAAGGCCCTAATATTATACCAGAAACATTAACTATGTGGAATATATTAGACCCTAAGATTATTTTCTAATATATTCTATAGGAATCTTCTTCGCTCCTTTAACAGTTCGACTGATGATGGATTTGGAAGTTAATTAAGTTCTCTTTACTTTTGAGTGCCTAGCTGAGATTATCAGAAATAGGGGCCCTTAGTGAATCTAAGTAGTCTTAGAATACTGTATTATCTCTTAATTTCATGATGCCGGTTAATAAATGCAGCCAGTGGGTCTTTAAAGAGTGTTCTCTGGGGACCCACAGGGATCTTTAGAGCCAGTGTGGTCTTCCTAAGATCTATGGATCTTCTCTATGTACTACCATGGGATAACTACAATATCACATCAGCAACTTCTGTGTGAGCTTAGGTTTATGTCTGCTTGCGCGTACTGCGTGTCGACGATTATAACAGCTATACCTATATATTGTTCTGGCATTGTTCTGTGCCTAAGCTGAGGCTTCAGACAGCAGAGAATAATGCCTATTATAGTATTTACACATATTAGAAGTAAATGAACATCCCTTTGTACTGTATAGATTAAACCCTCCAGGCTAGGTTTACTATAGCTGATTAACGCCGTATCCTAATTCAAACCTAATCCTTTTACTTACTAAATTGATTATTAGTACTATATGTTTTGATAGGAACATATAGGCCATATCACTCTACCCAGTAGTTGTTTATAATTGAAAGTTAGAGATGTCTTAGTTAGCTAGTATAGTTTGCTATTCTAAGGAACCCTTAACTTCTATGATAACCGAGGCTCCTCTCATAAACTTCTGGGCTTTATGTGGTCTGTTACCGGAGGAAATCTATAAAGCACTTTCTATGGCGGTGCAGACTGATAACCCCAAAATCTTCCTACTGGGGAAAGAGACCTGATGGTAGTACTGGGCTTTAGGAGGTATAACAGGCAAAAGTGGATTATGAGTAGAGAAGTAGGTAAGGGGGTAATTATTAGTTAGGGTATAGTTTATTGAGGTTACTTGCTCAGGCTACTTGGTCTCTAGCTTACCCTGTGCTCAGTGATCGCCTCAGGCTACTCAGGGTGCGCTTTGGACGTGCTCAGATCTACTCAGTGAGTAAAAAGCGGCGGAGGGTGAGCACTGAAACAGAAAGAGTAGGCCATGGACCGTCCTAGAAAATCAAGTACGTATGTGCCGAATATTCCTCGCCATTTTCCTAGTGTTACTACTTCATATGAGTTATGCGAGATTCCTAACCATGACTGTATCTTGACAAACGGCACTCGCCTTACCTACCATTAGAGTATGTTGCAACAATGCAAGACGGCACTTTGGAGGTTAAGGTGCGATATATCCTATACTGGTAAAACCCGACGTTCGGAACCGTAATATTCACACCGTTCTCAGTAAGGCAAAGGTAATTTGAAGAATGGATCTACTCAGTGAGGAGTTAAAGATTGAGATAGATCGTCTTCATGGAATAAGACTGTGATAGCGTTACGGATTCTAGCAGCTAATGTGTGCCATAACTGGGAGGTAAATCCGGTCCCACTTGTCATTCGAACAAAACTTTTGAAGAAGTAAATAAAAGAGTTTAAAGCAATACCTGCAGCACAGCACAGCAGAAAATCAATATTGGCGTTAGTTCAAACTCACGGGCTCTTTGCGTGACCAACAGGTAGTCGTAGTTGAGCGGCCGCGCAGGCCACCCGGTAATAACAGCAGAGCCGTGCTGAAAAGATGCTAAACCTGCCTGGCGTTGATAGCTGGAGTGTGTCAAAAAATGAGCACTTCGTATAGTACGATGAGCGGAGACATCTACCCTGCTCAGGTCTAAACCCTTCCTCCCTAGCACTTTTCTCCCCACTCTCTGCAGATCTGTTGGTCATAGCTCCAAGAACTATAACTTAAGAAAGCACTAGGCAGATTCAAAGCAGATTGAGGGGCGAAATGGACTAGGAGGAAGCCTCTATGCCTGATCAGGGCAGATATCCAAACTCTTCATCACTCCCTTGACAACTTCAAAGTTCCTGCCAGAATCAATCCAGACTGCACCGATAATAGCTTCCATATCAGTAGCAGTGCAGTGGACAGATGGCGGGCCACTAAGCGGGTGCGAGGGATCAGATTGAAAAGCCCATTAATGTGTTTCCGTTTTGCCTGGCGTGCCATTTCCTTGTTACAGGCGTAGTGTTGGAGCTGGGAAGACCATCTCTAGTCTCTGTCAGCGATATTTCTCGTGGTCCTACAATGCACCATACCACAGCTTTTGCCACTTCTATACCACGACTCGATAAGCACTAAGCCCACAACTTTATCGCCTAAAAAGGCCAGACGCTTATTTCGAACTCGCTGCAGGGCTTCTTCAGCGACATGACGGTCATTGAAAGAATACCCGATTACACGCTCAATATAGTATATAGCGCTTTCCATGATAGTGTAGCAAAGTCAGTCATTGTTTCCAAATTCGAGTCGAGGGCCATGACCGCTACTTATCCTTGTAAGATGACGTTCCGCTGATGACAACACCAGCTTATTCTGGCACTGGTGGCGAACTTCGGCACCATTGCCGCACCCCATTGGGAGTAGGCTTTCTAAGCGTAGGTTAGGGCCCATCTATCCTTAAGGATCCTCATTATTATAGACCCAAGTAGTCTGAGGGTCGATTGTTCTTCAGTACTAAATCTTCCAGGTGTTCGAAAAGAAATGCACAGGAAGCACAATACCATTGGTAGCCCTCATAATGCCAGATATACATATGATAGGAGCGATTGACCCCATTTTCAAGATGCGTCCTGCTCATCGCCGCACTTAACTGCCTTTACGGGTTTCATATCCTCTTTGTCACCGTAAAATTCCCATCTGCGTTTTCTGGAGACGCAGTTGGAACGAGCTTCCGAGAGGGAATGCACATCAAAGAAGTGGCGCCGCAGGCCCGTTACACCATCATACTCTTTATCTTGACAGCATGGATGGGGGCATGTGACCTTTCCCTCGTATTAGCACAATTTCATGTGCTCATCAATTTGATTCAGCAAGGTTGCCTTTGTTAGCCACTGCTTGTACCTTTCGCTCAGCCGCTTCGTCTCGTCACCGAGACAAAAAGGACAGTGTCCAGCACCCACCAATGTGTAGCGGAATATCAATCAAACTTCTATTAACATGATAAACTCCACCTATTCAATCAACCCAGCTATGCAGACACTTCACTAGAGAAGCAAGAATCCAATATCCGAAACCTACCCCCGGCTCTCCGGAGGATAAAGCTATACAAAACCCATAAAAGAGGAACTAAAACAGTAAAAAACAGTTAAAGCCAGCACCCACAACTAACCGCTGCTCGAAACTGAGCAGCACCTCTTTCTGTGCCATTCTGGAATTCCATCTGGAAAGAAATAGTCAGTCTTTCGTGATTGACAAACAAATTATCGTAAGATCAACCAACCTAGGCCTCCCAGCAAGACGCTGAAGTCGTTCCATGAATAGCTCCCACCCCTTCGGTGTCACTGACCGGCCACATTATCCAAACGTATAATGTGCTCATATCCTCACATTGAATATTAAGTTGTAGCTTTCGAGCAGATTTTAGAAGCACAGGCATCGCCAACTTAAGTTTGCCTTCCCAGAAGCTTTCTCTGGCTTTCCCGTCGAACCGAATCGTCAGTTTGAAGAGTCTGTCAAAGTGACCTGTGGCAGTGAGGATTTCAGGCAGTCTGGCACGTTTGATATGGCAATGCAGCATTCTCAGGTCTGGACATCCTGCAGCCAACTCTTGAAGATCTGTCGGAGTGAGCCATGTGTGGCGTTGTGCACTTCGGAAAGCAAAGTAATCACATATAGATAATGTGGAAAGTCGGGGATGGTTGGCAATTGCATGCGCTGAGCACTTGCACCCCACCAAGTCAAGGTGCACCAACGTATGGAAGGATAGGAGGTATCGGTTGAGGTCTTTCTCGCTGACCCCATGATCCTGTTGCTTTATATGCAACGTTTGTAGACGCAATGTGAAGCCGGTGACCATTGACACTAACGAAGGAGGCGTCCTGTCCAGCGCGGATTGAATGTACAGAGAGAGCAACTGATCCCACGGGAATAAGACCCGCCAGTATGGCCAGTATGGATCATGAATGCTGCAATTTTTGAATGTAAGCCTCTTGAGCTTAGGGAAGCGGGTGCGTTCATGAAAGGCCGATGACCCCTCGAGCGTTTTAGTATCCGATGCAGGACACATAGAACGATGGACTCAAGGTCCGGACATCTGGCTATGAATTGCTGCTGTTCCAGAAGGAAATGTGGCGAGCTGAATCCTACCCTCTTTGAAGATTCCATGGAGAGGTGCTGAACACAAGGAAGAGGAATGGGCGTTTGCTTTCCTAGCTCACTTGGAAGCTCTAGGATGAGCTTCGGACATCGAGGGTGGTCAATCACGGCCTTGAAAAAACTGTCAGGCACGGAGAGGCCTTTTTCCAATCTAGAACAATCATGAATGAACTTCATTAGCATCTACATGCCCACAGATACTGGGGTGAGGGGACAAACGTAATCTTCCTCAGGTTCGGCAGACTCGGCAAACAGCGTGCCAGCCTGCTCAGCAATTGCATCTCTTCCTCGCTTGAAGGCTTGGATCGCGAGATGATAAACTCCACCTCGCGTACAAGATCCCCCTTACCAGGAATCTTTGCTCTAAGTCGTCCAGTTGGGCCGACATCCTCCGGTGTAAGAGAAACGGACCTATACAGCCAAGGCGTGGCTACAGAGTTCCAACCCTTGGACACCTTACATAAGGTGTGTAGGTATAGGCTCCTATCCTTGCAATGGTAAACTATGTCCAAGAAGTGGTGGCATAGATCTGGGCATGCAAGCAACGAGTGCAGTATCGATCTGCCGTCCGTGCTGTTCTTGCTGCCCGTCATGTTGAGTATCGATGCAGGCTAAGAGGATGGTACCTGCGTAGGATAAGGAAGAGAAACAGCAGGGGATGAGGTGCCGAAAAGAAGAGCGTCCGGGAGGAAGCAAAAGACAACTACAAGGCCAACCTATATAGTAAAACTAGAAGCATTCACTCCACCTAAATGTATCGCAAGTGAGACCTTATATACTTTAATAGGAAAATCCACTGAGATGCTGCTTAGTATATTCACTGTCCCCTTTGTCTACCTGGGTATGACTCTTCTTCATCTATTTCTTTTTTGAAAATCCGTTCTGAACGCCGTTACAATGAAGATTCAGAGGTGATACATACACACCTGATTTGTTTCAGACACATCTCCGGGAGGATGTCATACTATGAAACTGCCTGCGTATGCCCCATACAACCGAACGCATGATTCTTGTTTATGAACCTGTGCCCTTATAACCTGGTGTGCTCTTCCTATCGATTCCACACAAAACTGCGCGTTGCCTGCCCATAAACTATGCATGTTTTCTTATAGACCTGCCTGGCCACCTAAGGCTTAGCCGATGTGCTAGAACAACATGTGTGCCTGTATCCTCCCTCTCTGAAATATTATTGGTAGATACTCCGTAGAAAGGAAGAATGAATCAACGTTCATTCACAATGGTACATGCCCCATCTCTAACTGCGTATGTGCTACGTGCCTTACTGACCATGCGAATGTCTTCTACGCCATACGCACCACCACCACCACCATAAGCTCAGGAAATCTCCCGAATCAAAAACCAGTAGCCAACGAAAGAAACCTCTTGTCTAAAATATGGATGGAGATTACAATGAGATCCAGGCACACACGCCCAAGACAACATGAGACAAGACCAGCTGGATGGACCATGGACCACAATTCGGCCCCAAACGGGGCCAAACAATTCCGTAGAGATATAGGAAACATGAAAGATCACGCCGGCAAGCTCAATCCTGCATAGTCCCTCCCCTTCATACACACCCGAACAATGAGAAGTTGCAAAAGTAAGAACACAAAAAGTTGAAAGGCCTTTCCCAACATCTGATCTGATTTCCTTGCGAGGGTACAGCAGGATTAAAACAATATGGGTCGCTGTATGTGGAGGACAGACAGTCTGTGCGACACTAGATCGCGTCGAAGTCACCGCCGGCTTCGTCATCCATGTCTCCTTCCTGGATCTCCTTGGCCAACTCCCGCTCCCGCTCACGTGCCTCCTGGGCACTCTTCAGCTCGAGGCGGTGCTGGTTCATGGGGAATCGCATGGCCTGTGGGAAACAAAAATACGTTAGCATGATACCAAAAGAGAAGATACCGGCGGACGATGATACGGACCTTGACGCTCTCGTCGTGAAGAGCCAGACAAGCCCGGATACGGTCGTGGAAAGCCTCGCCGGGCTCTCGGGTGGCATAGATATCACCGACTTCCTTGCTCTTCATGAACCCATGCTCATGATCCAAGGTCGCCTCAATGACACCATCGCGGATAGCCTTGGCGACGATGTACTCGGCCGACTCTTCGCTGTCGAGTCTCAGGCGCAGACAGATATCCCGGAGGGAGATGCGAGAGTAGGACAGAGACATCATCCGAATGCCGGTCTTGATCACATTTTGCCGGAGGCGCAGGATGAGAGTGTATGTGCCGTCCTTGCGGAAAGTGGCGCTGTGCGTATTTACAATGTTCAGGAATCCGTCCAGGTCACCAACACTCACCGCCTGGACAAGCAGGAAGTACGGGTGCATGGCGCGTTCCAAAGCAGGTTGACGGAAAATCGCACGGTCGGGGATGTCGCCCATCAGCAGCTCCACCACGACCAACAGCTTGTGGAGGCCTGGTAGAACCCACGAGCGCTGTGGCTCGAGGGGGATTTCCGAGTCGCTCCGATGAGATGACCATGGGCATCAGTGTACTGCAACTGGATCGCACGGATCCGACCAAGGTAGTACAGATACCGGGCAATCTGGTTGTTGGACGGAGGAAGGGAAACGGTTGTGAGAGATGAGCAGGTCAGCCTGCGAGATGTGGGAGGTCGACAGGTAATTGCGCAGCAGAAGCGTCATCACAGTGGCCTGAGTGTCCACATCCTTGCGCAGGACGGCCGTCCGGAGCGCAGCCAACAGAGGCTGACGGATTGTGGTGACGGCCGCCGCGGCGACGGAGGCAACGGGGCGATCTGCTCAAAGAAGAGGGAGTAGTAGAAGTACACACGAGCGGCGAGCGAATCGAGGGTGCGGCGGTTCAGAGTCCGCAGACGCTCGATCAGATTCGTCGAGAACTGGGCACCCTTCTGAATCTCCTTGTTATCGTAGAGATGGATCTGGACTAGTATGGACAGATAAGTATCGATCTCGGGCAAGACCTCTTTCGGCGTCGACTTAGTCTTCTCCGACTCGACGTCCATCTTCGTGGTGTTCTCATAAGCTCCAGCTTGGTTGATCGCATCCAGAAGGAACGAGGCCGTCTGGGTGGATGACGGGTAAGCGTCGACGATGACTTCGGCCAGCACATCGGCGGTGAGGTGCTTGCGCATGGAGGATATGGACCGCAGGACGCGGAGGGTGAATCTGGGATCGAAATGGGCGACGGCGCGCTCGAGAGAGGGTGAAGTTGGTCTTGATGTCTATGGTGATGGGAACGACGTAGCCGTGATGATTAGCAAGTGCTCATGGGGACCTCCCGGGGGATGGAATTGAAGATGTCC
This sequence comes from Aspergillus micronesiensis, assembly GCA_039763685.1. Taxonomy (NCBI): domain Eukaryota; kingdom Fungi; phylum Ascomycota; class Eurotiomycetes; order Eurotiales; family Aspergillaceae; genus Aspergillus; species Aspergillus micronesiensis. The sequence continues at coordinate 245,419 of JASHHO010000043.1, read as the reverse complement.
GCCTACCTTGAACAGCCTTGACCTTGGGGTCAACCTCTGGCTCCGTCTTCTCATCACCCTCGGCACCACTCATGGCGACATCGCCTTCCTGGTCCTGGCCCTTGTCGGCGGATAACCTCGAACCCTTGGAAGGGGGCACTACAACAGTCATCTTCTCGTCACCTTTCCGATCCGTGCTGGCGGTATGTGAGGATGTAGGCGCACCTGCCGAATCCTCTCCCATTTCCACATCATCGGCGCCATTCACGCCATTCACAGTCGGCTCGGAGCCATTAGCCTTCGGCTGGTCCCGCTGCTCGCCCATGTCGGCGTTGGCGTTGTTGTTCGACGAGGCAGCTCTCGTGTTCTTGGCCCTGCTGGCAGCAGCTCGGGTGGTAGGCGCGGCCTTGTCCTTGGGGTTGGAGCTGGAGTTCTGGAAGTAGAACGGTTTTTGTCCCCGTTAGCGGACGAAGAAGTATCGGACTTGCTGTTGGATCTCAAGGAACGCCTCTCGGCCGCATCTTTTCGGGGTCGGAGACAGCTGGGAGCTCAGTTGAGCAATGAGGACCGCAACACCGGAAGCAGAGGAAGGGGCAAAGTCAGGAGCACCACGCACGGAACACCGCAGAGAAGCTGGTGAGCGAGACGAGGGTGCACAGAAGGGGCAGGGAAGCGAAACGAAACGAGGCGATGATGGGACGATGGTTGGGGGAGGTAGGGAGTTGGGGGAGAGAGTTGATGAGGTGGTGATGTGATGTCAAGGTCGGAGCGAGTAAGAGAGCAGGAGGCCAGCGAGCCTGCGCTTAGTCAGGGAGCTTACCTTCCGGCGGCTTCGGGCGTTGCTGGGACGGTCAGCATCTGCCACAATGGGGTCAGATGAGAGACGGCCACGGAGAGCAGGGTTGGGGAGCTGCTGCTGTTTGTTCTTGGTTTCCTCCACGTAGAATTTGCGCGGTCCAGCGTGTGGTTGGGCGGAGAATCACAAAGAATCGCGGTGCGCTGGCGCTGGTGTCTGCCTGAGGCGTCCACTCGCTTCTTGGCGCATCACGACTGTTTACTTCCGCATTCAGCGTCCCGATGCTTGCCCATCGTCACTCCAGACACACCCTCCCTCACCATGTCGCTGCTAGACAGTCACCTCGAGCAGATCAGTCTCTCCTCCCATGCCATTGCAGACCTCCCGTACGTCTCTCCCACTTCCCTCCCACAAAACACCCACTCTAACCCCATTAGCTTCCCCCCACCACGGATCTTCACCAATGCGCTCCTCGCCCCCATGATATCACCTCCCTCATTCGCGACACAGAGGCACATGAACGTGCGCTCTTCCAAACTGACCCTTCCGTCAAGGCAAGCGCCTCCCATCGACGAGCCACGCGACGGGGAACGACGTTTCCATCCGAGGGAGACGGGGAGTCGATGGCCAGCCGCATCTACTCCGCGCGCAACAACCGGAATCAGTCCGCTGTCGCACGAGTCCTTGGTGCAGACATGATGGAAGAAATCAAACGGTCTGCGGGAACCTCCACTCGAGGTCCTCGTGGTGAAGTCAACATCGATGTGCTCCTCCGCGGGGCGGAGATCTTGTGCAATGTCTAGTGCGTGACACTTTGACACTCCCACAACCAGCTCCCAAGCTAGTAGTGTACTGACGAATTCTATTTAGCCCCGTTGCAGGTGCCCAGGAAAAAATCGCGAGTCTCCGGTATCGACACCAAGTGATCAGCGAGTCGATCTACCAGCTCGAGGAGAGGGTCGCGAACAACACTGCAGAGCTAAACAGATGAGCCATTCTTATGGAGACGACTATGACGACTTTGATGCCGCCAGCAACCCGCCACCCGATGTAGCTGAAGTGACGGATGCTGATATTGAGCGGGAGATGGAGGAGATTCGGGCGCTGGAGAGGAAGAAGCGAACCCTGGAAAGCCGTGTCACTGGATGGAACGGGATCTTGGAGGCTTAATGGGCTGAGAGACTGGTTTCGTCGACATGGTGAACATACTCTAAGAGAGGGGGCACACCTTCTCTACATAATTCCCATCACCGGCAGTCACCCCATCACTACCCACAGACGATGGCTTCGGGGTCTGCTTCGCACCGATGGTGTTGGGACCAACATTTTTGGTGACTCGGTCGCCCAGCAAGCCCTCCAGTGGATCTGATCAATCTTTCAGCAGCTGTGGTCCTCAGCGTGGGTGGCACTTCGGTGCAAAGATACCATTCGGGGAGCAACGACCCAAGAGAGCTCTCCCTTCGGTTGGCTATCCAGCCTAGCAGGATATCTCTTTGACGATAACGACGTCGACGTCTTTTTCATGTGAATCTATTACAAGTACATCGTACATAACCCTTGGATGTATTGTCCTGGCTGATGGCAAAGGAACTGTGCATAAACGTGGTCTCCTTGGGGTTGCGATGAATGAAACTGGTCTTCCCAGTCACCACATATCTCCCTTTCTTTTGTAGGCCTCACTTCTTCATCCGCCATCATTCTCCCTGTCTATCTAACCTGTACTCCGTATGTATTGTCTGCTGCATGAAAGGAATGCCAAGACTGCGGCTCTGCCCTCCCCGGACCGCCCAATCAGAACTCAATTTGGTCGACTCTCCTCATCCTCATCGCCTCACATCCTCTCCACCCGCCGTCACCCCTCCCTCTCTCGCGCTTCACGTCGTGTATTCCGGCGTCATCTCCGGGTTGAGTCTTGTCTGAGAGCGATCTCTCCCTCCCCGTTGTTTGCGGACAACTCGCGGATCGCTGAACCCGACCTCCCCCCGGCCGACACCAAACGATCACCACCACCACCAACCCTCCATCCCCGAACTCCATTCCATTGCCTTGCGAAACGATCGCAATCGCATCGAATAGATGGACGGATCTCAGCCGCAGCCCCCCGCGACTCAGCCGATGGTCTCCCATCACTCCAACCTGATCCGGACCGACCAGTCCAGAAACTGCCCCATCTTAATGAGCAGCAGAAGAACCAGCACACCCAGGTCGTGCGCAATTTCTGGGAGGTTCTGAACACACGCGACCCCTCGAGCACCGAGTACCAGACCGCACATACACGCCTCACCTCGATCTCTCAGAATTTGATGAAAGGCATGCGGGCTTTTCAGCAAAGCCGCCAACAGCAGCTCCAGGCCGCCGTGCAACAACAACAGCAGCAGCAGCAGCAGAGCCAACCCGGACCGATGCAGGGCGGCCAGCCGGTGCAGCAGCGACCCCAGTCGGTCAACCCACAGAACTATAGCCAGCTCCCGCACCAGATTCAGCAGAAGCTCAACAGTCTCAACCTCCTCCTCCCGCCGACGATCAGCAACGAACAAGCGCAGGGCTGGCTGCAGGAGGCGAAGCTACGATATGGCATTGCGCTGCAGAAGCAGGAAGTCGGTCGCGCTCGTGTTGCGGAAATCCGTCAGCAGTTTTCGGCGCGACAGGCGAACGGAACGATGACCCCGGAAGACCTACATGAGCTCAAGAACCGGCAGATGGCGGCGGAGAAGCTGTATCGCGAGGGCGGAGACTTCCTGACCAAATTCAAGATCAGCAGGATAACTTCAAAGCGCAGCAGATGCAACAGGCGCGCGCACAAGGCGCTCAGGGCGTGCCGGCTGGCGCTCCGCAGGGTGCGGCTACGGGAGCGCCTCCGACTGGTGCGGGAGCTCCTAACGCGACCGTCGTGGCGCTGGAAGCCCGGCCAATCCCTCGGGGGCGGTACATCCAGGACAGGCACCGACACCTGCGCCACACACGATCACCTCTGCCGTCAGTGCTGCGCGCAACCAAGCAGGCCAGACGGCGATGTCGCCTTCCGCGTCGCAACAGGGCCAAACCCCCTCCGGACAACCAGGCGCACCAACTCCCCAGGCGGTCCCTCCGCAACAACAGCAGGTTCCGCCGCAAGTGCAACAGGGAACTCCCGGAGGGCAGGTCACTTTCACCCAGGCGCAAGTACCTGAGCAGACGGTTCGACTCCACCACAAACTACTCCGCAAGCTATGAATGTACAGGGACCGCGCGTCCTTTGTCTCAGCAGGCTGCGATGGCCCAGCGGCGCAGAACTACTCCAACAAAATAATAACACCAACAATGCGATGAATAACAACGCCATGGCGCAGCAACAGGGACAGCAGAACATGACGCAGCAAAGTGTCAATTCACACGCACACCCCATGTCCAATCGGTCTACGGATAATACCGCCCGCAACATCAACATGGCCATCCCTAAGAACCTCAACGTGCCTCCTCCAGAGCCTGTCTCTATGTCGCCTGCTCGTCCCACGCTCTCCGGTGGCCCCAGCCACGGCGCGATGGGTATGATGGGACAGCCCGCGATTCAAAAGCACCCTGGCTATGTGCTCGAAGGTGAAGGCCAGCGTTCTGAGCAAGAAGATGCTCGACATCCTAGTCCGCCAGGTGACCGGAGGCGGCGAAGGCGAAGGACTTACCCCCGATGCCGAAGAGGTATTTCTTCCCATATCTTCTCTTCCCCTTCCCCTTGTCCACTAACCAAATGCATCAGTTCATCCTCCAAATGGCCGACGACTTTGTCGACGACGTTAATCACCGCAGCCTGCCGCCTCGCCAAGCTGCGTCCCTCCTCTACTCTCGAACTGCGCGACATCCAGCTCGTCCTGGAACGCAACTACAACATGCGCATCTCCGGTTTCTCCACGGACGACCTCCGTACCGTCAAGAACCACAGCCACTCAAGGCTGGACGCAGAAGATGTCTGCGATCCAAGCCGCAAAAGTCACCCAACAAAGCAGAATAATCTTATCTTCCGCTTCCCATCTTTTTCACATGATTGCGCATGGTTTCCTTTCTATCCCCCCTCCCCCCCCCCCCCCCCCCCCCTTCTTAAAACCAAGTTCTCTTTCCGCCCACAGCTCGGTTTCCGTCTTTTCGTCTCTGCTAGAAAAAACATGTTCAACAAAGTACCCATTCCCCTGTCAGTCTAATTGTTCTAGTTCATTTTCTTTCTTTCTTTCTATTTGCTCTATCTTTTCCTCCCCTCCCGCTCTTCGTCGGTCTTCACGGGTCCCATCACTGGATTTTGTTACTGCGCGGCGTTCACGGTAATGGCTGGATGGCTTATGGGATGGATGAATGTGGTACCAGATTTTCTTTACTTTACTTCTTACTTCTTACTTCTTACTACTGCTGCTACTGCCGCTATGGATGAACGTCCGATTGATTATCTCGTACGCTCTATCTACCGATCGCTTACGATATCAATCTGCTCGTTCTTACGTTGTGTTTCTTCTTCTTCCTCTTTCTTGTGCATGTACCTTGGCGTTTTCTTCCTGTTCTGATCGTGTTTGGGATTATTCTAGTAGGTCTAATAGGTAGGTAGGCACCTAGGTAACCTTAAAAAGGTAGATTGATCTTAAAACGAAGCAGAATGTATCCATGATACCTACCTCCCTACCTATTGTATTGTATAGTATAGTATTCATATCCATGTACTTGGACTCGAAGTCGAGAGCAGTGAAGTGGATGGGTACTTCTAGCCTGCTCTTGGTATCAGTCCGACCCCGTCTCCCTCTACTTACTTTCTACCTTCCTACTACCCGCCATCGATAAGCTACCGACCTAGATACGGTACATCAGCTACAGTGAATACTGCCAGGATCTTAGTAAAGACGGAAGATAGATAGATAGATGGTCAATCCTACCGAAGAGAAGGAAGGAAACGAAAGAAAGTCAAATGAACAAGTTGGTATCAATTCTCTAAGTACTAACTGGACGTCTTCTATGGACCTTCTAAAACAGATAGACATCAGGAGGGTAAACAAATAGACAAGCAGACAGACAGACAGAAAGGAAAGAAAAGAAACAGCGACAGAAAGGAGAAAATTAAACCGCTTAAACTTGCAGAGGTAAAACACAACGCAGCCGCTTTCTCCTATTCAATTCAATCCAAGCAATTCATCCAGGTATACAGTGGGAAACAACAAAAATTATCGCGATGACGATGAATCGGTCCGTCGATCGATATGTGTGGTGGGTGGGTAGGTAGGTAGGTGGCATTCGTTTGCGGGAGGTATAAATGTAAACAATCAAGAAGATGTGCAGACAAGAGAAGACAAATAGCAAAGGGAAGGAAATGAGTTAAACGGATGTATGGATGGGTGTAATCTGGTACCAACGAATGGACAGGATCATGCACTGTGATCCTTTTGCTGGGTATGAACAATTGGACAATAGACAAGGAAAGGATAGAAAACGAATAGGTTGATGAGGGTGTTGCAACGCAATGATGCATTGAGGGCTTGATGGATTGGGTCACTCCAAGTAATACACAGATCCCAGGTATGATGGGATACTGAGTCCAAGGAAGGAAAACAACAAACATACTAGACAAGAAAACAGTGATAAGGAAAAAGTCGGTTTCTAAAGATGGCCGGTAACATGATCAAAGATCGCTTGTCATGCTGGATGAAGACTGGTGAAGAAAGAAAGTAGAGTTTCGTATGTGATGGATGACGTTGGGAACGTCGAATAGCGAAATAGATATAGCGGACATATTGCATCCGAAAACTACAGGTATGGGCAACGATAGCCCAGGCGAAAAACACACATCAATCGTGGTACCATGAACACTATCGCGACAGTTTTCAATAAGGAGATGATGAGAACTGCGTCGTGTATGCAGGAAATAAGGACAATGGCGCCAAAGATGATCGCAAGTAAAGCATTGATCAACTGCGAAAAGGGTTAATCATGAAAATTTGACCCCATTCCCTCGCTACATGCGGGAGGCCGAACCGAGATACGTCACTGAAAGGAGGCTATGCAAAGATCAGAACATGGCCCCTTCGTTTGCAGCCCGTAGCGGGCCTTGCTTGGGAAGCGGTGGGCAGTTCTTTGTCTGTGTTTTGCGGAGGACCCTGGCGGCTGTGTTGGCTTTGTCCACCAACGCTGCTGGCCTCTCCTGCTTCATCCACAATTGGCAGAGTAGAGGACGGGCCAGGACAGGAGGCTCCGTTGGGTCGCGAACCGTTGATAGGGTTCTGGGCTGTGTCAACGTCACATCTTTGGCCGCTTCCTTCTCCGCTGCGAGCATCGTCCGTTCAACGGAAGCGCTACGCTCGGCAGAGGACGGCCTAGAGCGCGTGATTCGCGACACCGTTCCGCTTCCTCCTTGGACATAGTGATGCCCTTAATGAACTTCACGAATCGGTCCCCGTAGCCCTCCGGGGAATCGGGGAGATCTGCTCTCGGTCATGAGATAGACCCTTGAAGAAGTGCTCGATCTTCTTGACCGTCCCGTACTACATTGCCCGAGTCAGTTATGCGGTCCCAAGGTTCAACGGTAAGGAGAGGAACTTACGTGTGTCAGACAATCGATAATTCCAAGATAATAGATCTCTTCCCCAGGGTTCCCGTTCTCATGAGTCGCTCGGAAGCCTCCGTCGTCGGAATAGAAGACGTGGAACTTCCGTTCATCGAGAATCTCATCGGGCATTTTCGCGGATGCCTTATCCAAAGGCACTGGGCGTTCTCGTTTAATGAGCATCCGCAGTTCGCGGGCCTTGCGCTCATTTTCCAACTTCGAGGGCGTGCGCATAAGCATATTCGGGATTCCTCTTCCCGATCGCCTCCCGGTTGGAAAACTTGCAATGTCTTGTCCCGGAGCTTCTCTTCGTTTCCTCGCTCCAGATCGTGTATCCCGACGAGAAGAGAGTAGTCCATTATCTTCAGCTTTTTCAGCAATTCCACATCGCGTTCCAGCTGAGCCAGGAAGAATTCTCGTTTCGATGGGCCGCATTGGATCTGGCGGTTTCTCCGAACCCAGTTGAGGTCCTTCATCGTCGCCCGAGGGTTCTTCTCCAGGTCCTCCTCCCGCAAGTCACGCCAATGGTCGATCCCTTCAGATCGAAGGTCTGATGAATATCGCGGTGCGGCGGGAAGAGGTTGTTCATAACGACGAAGTGGATCTTGCGGCCGTACGCCATCTTGACGCGGTGGAGACCGTAGAATTGCGAGATCAACGTGTTCGGGTTTTTCTCGACGTGTTTGTAGTATTCGGGGAGGATCTTCCGCAGCAGCTTGTGCTCCGAGTGATGAATCGTCTTGATGATGTACTTGTAATCCCGCGAGAAGTAGAAGAAACTTCCACTCTTCCCCGGCGAACCCAGCTCCGATAGAATGTACTTGCTTGTGAGGGACATCAGGTAGTCCGCAGGATCGATCCGGAACTTGGTGCGCAGTCGCCGAAACACCCAGGGGGCATAATCCTTGAACTTGAAATCGTATTTGGCAGAAGGGGTCAACTCGTTTCCGGTGCTGTGTAAAGTTCAGGTCAGTAAAGGAGCTCATAGGAGTAGCTTGTATCGAAACCTACATGTCAAAAGAAAACTTGTGCTTGGCATCAAAGTCGGCGGGCGTCAATTCCCGATCCATCTTCGCATTGATCCGCGACACGGTGAAGCGGATACCCGTAAGCATGTTGTACGCGGTGACCCAGTTCACGTGGTTCTGATCAACCTTCGTTCCCACAATGACACGATCGTCGTCGTCGTCATCCCGTCGCCGCCTCCGGGAGGCTCCGTTGTTTGATCGCCTCCGCCCATCGAGCAGCGTCTTCATCGGGATTGATATCTTCAAAGGTTTCCGAACGGTTGGTTCTGCTGGCCCGGCGGGCCAGGCTCATGGAGGTGCGGCGGAATCCGCTCGTCGGGGACAGGCGCCCACTGCTGTAGGCCGTATCTTCGGAATGGTCACGGCTGCTCCGTCGGTTACTGGGGTTTCTCGGCACCTGCAACGTATGCCGCTGTCGCAGACTAGAGTCTTGGCTGCCTCCGTCCATGCCAGATGGAACGGGAGGCGAGGAATATCGGTGAGGAGCTTTCTGGGAGGGCGACAATCGGCCGGTATCTGGGGAAAGACGGCCCGTCTCATCGGGAGAGGTGGACAGCCGGCCTCCGGACACATTGGGCATCGAGTCCGAGTAGACCATTCCGTCGACGGACGGACGGATGGGGTCGCCATTCACCGTCGGCTTCCCGTTGAGAGACAGCGTGCTCATCGCGACGCCATTGGGTTGCTGGCTCGCGACAGATGCCGCCGCCGAGCCCGGTCCTGGTCCCGTGTCCAGGGACTTCCGCGTGAAGTCTCGATCCATCGACATCGACAAGCGGGTGGTGTCCCGGGGTTCTCGAGCCGAGCCATTTCCGAGAGAATTCATGCTTCCATCCTTGGACAAGGGAATGTCCCGGGTGTAGGAGCTGGCACTCGATCGGGGTCCGTTCGGGGAATAGGCGTTGCCGTTTTGGAGATGTTGACGGTCGTTCGGAGGGGTATCGAGGTGATTGGCGTCTCCATTGGGCCAGTTTGTCACCACAGGAACGTGTTGCCTACCGACGCTTGTCATGTGGTTTCCCTTGCGGTGAGTCGAAGGGTCGAGTTGGGTAGCCGTGGCCGTTTGATAAGGGCCATCGTTGGAGAACGACGGCATGGTCGATGGGTTCGAGGGGGTGGGGAGAAGCGGAGGACCCAGGAAGGACCAGAGAAACGGGTCAAGTGAAGGAAGGAAGACCGCGAGGGTGTATTAGTTGGAGAGGACCGCCAGGGCGCCTGTCGGGGGGGTGATAGTCCCGAACCACGGGAGGGAAGAACAGATAGCGTCGAGGAAGGGGGCGGAAGGCGCGGTCAATGGCGAGGATCAGCAGAACAGCCAGCCAGTAGGCAGGTGGTTTAGCGACCGATACGCATGTTCAGGAGGGAGACAACGGAGGAGGAATCGGGAGGGCAAGCAATCCGACGCCGGCGACGTGTCGATGTTGAGGGGCGCTATCAATCCAGAGAGAAAACAGGTTGTGAGGGTCGGGAGGAGAGGAGTCGATGGGGAGATTCGGGTAATTCGACCGACGAGGAGGACGATTCGAGTGGACGAGGGGATGTGGATGTTGGGGGGGGGAGAAAGAAGGAGAAAGACTGGAGGAGGAGCGAAGATGGAGCGAGAGTGAGAGTGGAGAGAGCGTGAGAGCGTGAGAGAATGAGCGACGGCAGGAGATTACAAAGTCAGGTCAGGTCAGGCTGTGAGAGCCGGGCGGAGGGCGTATCGATCGGTACCGTCCCGTACGGTGGTAATGCTGAGATGCCCGGTACCTGTAATGGTCACAGCACTCTCCAAAGAATGAATGTCGAGGGTGTCGAGGAAGTGACGGCAGGAAAGAGGAGGAGAAATCAGGAGTGAAATTGTCTCTTTCAGGTTTCTTTTAATTAACTCCGGAGAACCCTCCAGGCCTGTCGAGGCAGGGGAAGGACCCAGTGGTGGTCCCATCCGTAGCAGCTCCACTGTTCAGCTTTTCCACCTTATAAGAGGCTGCTATAAACCAGGTAGGTATAAACCCCTACTCCGGAGGAGGCACCGTGTTAGGCTGTCCAGTAATACCCTTCATGCATACAAGGTTAAATTGTTCGTTGTTGACTGTCTACAGTATGAAGAGAACATCATCCATGGATGTACCGCCCGTGACGAGCGTTCAGGCACCGTCCCTGCCTTGGAACCATGTGGAGGGACACGCGTTGTCGCTGGGTAGGAAGCCAGAAAACGGCCTCAAATCAAACCACTCGCCTTTTGATGAAACTCAGACTCGAAGGACCGGAGGAATCACCATTCGAGGGATGAAGCTCAGTCTGTTCCTGCCATTCTCCATTCTAGGCAGTAGTATTCGTACATCTGGTGTATATTACTAGTCGGTCTGTCACGTATCAAGACAGCAGGGCTGTACGATGTATGAGTGATGCTGGGTGTCAGTGCAGTGGCGACACCAGTTCATCCAGACATGCTCCGTAAGTAGTGCATCGCATACTGCATGCAAGTGACTGACGTCCCAATGATCTATGTCCTATCTCTCCGGTACTGTGTACATGGTCCCTCCCGTCGACGACATACATAATTTTATGCCTGTCATAGCCACCCTCCTAACCCGTTCCAGTACCCTCTGTACCCATGTATGGATAAACACGACAAATACACCAGCCAAGTCCAGCTCCAGGCGGTTCCCTAGTCAAACTCAACCCTAAGCACTGGGTGTATCACCACAGTGTCCCCATGAAAGCTAAACAACATGGCCCGGGTAAGGATTGCACCGCAGCTGCATGATCCTTTCCCTCCCCTCCCCATGAGCGAGATTATTACGGAGTACACAGACTGATGGAGGAACGGGTAGACACTGACTTACATTGCGATACTGGCAATACCTGGATGATCGACACTGCCAACGTCACACCCTGTTGATTCTCCTCTTTTCTGCCGCTGTCGACCAACCCGGACATCAGCCATCGTCATTCGTCTTGACTGTAGGTAGTCCTTCCAGATATTGTGTGTAACATAGTCGATACGAGTCGATTCCAATTCATCTCTCTATCCAAGGGGGATGGGAACATACTGAACAGTTGGTCTAATATTCCTGTACATGTCAAGATGGTGTATATCCATCACTGCGCCAAGCCGTAAGTGGGGGTATTGGGGCAATTGCCTGCTGCCTATTTTTGGCATTCTCTGTCCCGTCTTGTCCCTGATTTAGTGTCCTGGGTGGTTTATCATGGTGCCCCTGTATATATACGTACAATATATATATATATTATTCCGTATGTATATATATGGATTATGCATAGGGCAGAGGCTGAGATAACCCTTGATTGGTTTGGGAGATCCTGGAATTCCCCAGGGACTTGGATGGGTTTCGTGTTGTGGACGCTAAACGTGCCCGTCCATCACATTCATCGCACGCGCCCACCTCTACCCGCGGGTGCACTTCACCTACCTACATAGTAGATAGCTTGACGTCAACGGCAATCGATTCACCTCATTTCCTCCGACTCTAAAAACTCTACGAAAAAAGGCAAGAAAAAGTAAAGCGTTCATTCCGCAACGCACCGTCCTTGGACGCGTGCCCAAACAAAACATAACAAGTTCCGTAGAAGATCCACCGCAAGACGCCAACCCGACCAGTAACATAACGAAAGAATAGACAATAATATCACCAGATCCCAGGAACCGCCACCACATCGGCAAAATCGAGGTAAAAAGAAAGAAAATTACATCCGAAGAAAGAAGAGAGACAGCCCAAAACAAGACCCCAGACAAGACAAACGTGAGCACCCAAATCAAAACGGGAAATCATCAGCAGTCGCTCAAAATTTCAAGATGAGATTTGACCTTAGGCCTTCTTCGCCGTGGACTTCTTGGTGGCCTTTGCCGCCGGCTTAGCCGTTGTCTTGGTCACGCGCCCGGACTTGGTCGTGGTCGAGACCTTGGGCTTCTCCACAATAGCGGGCGCCTGCGTATGTTAGTATGGACGGGAAGGAGAGGGATGAATGCAGGACGTACAGCAGTCGACGCCTTGCGAGGTTTGGCAGTGTTGGCCTTGGGACGGCCAGCAGCCTTCTTGGTAGTAGTGGCCTTCTTGGTGGTGGTCTTGGGAGCGGCCTTCTCAGTCTTCTTCGCGGCGGCCTTCTTAGGAGCCGCAGCCTTGGTGCAGGAGCCTTCTAGTAGGAATTAGAGGCAGTCTGGATAGAGATACAGATCATCTGGAAGATCATGGACATACCTTGACAGCAGGCTTCGCGGGAGCCTCCTTCTTGGCAAGCTTCACGGTCCAGAGGGCCTGAGATAAGACGCGTCAGTGATACCCAAACAAAAGAAAATCAAATTTTGAAGCTCGATTTCCACGCGACGATGACCTCCCTCGCTGCTGAGAAACAGCGTGGAGGCATCATGACGAGAGATCAGGTGAGACTTACCCTTGGGCTGAGTGAACTCGCCCTTCTCGACACCGCCCTTGATAGCCTTGTTGAACTGGCTGTCGAAGGCGGCGGTCGAGGCAGGGGAGATCTTGTTGTTGGCCAGAACATACTTCTTGATGGACTGGCGGCTGTGAAGCGAAAGGCGTGGTCAGCGTTGAGCGCGACAGCAGAGGGGAGAGAGTTGCCGGGTTGCCACGTCGCCGCGGGAAGCGACACACAACACGGGCGGGTTAGGAACGACAACAACATACCTGCTACCATTTCGCTCTTTCAACTAGAGAAAAGAAAAGTCAGCGACCAACTTGGGATCCAGCAAGCCGGGGTCCGACGGGGCGTTGGGGGACTCCTCGCCGAGTGAACATGTCACGGTCGGGCGAAGGTTCGACCCGGCGCCCGTGACCCCAGTCGCCTCGGGGACAGCGTGATCAACTCACGTTCACGATAGCATCCTTGATCATATCTATATTAAACGAATCAGCAAAGCTTCGCGACCCGAATGAGGTGCCTTTCACCGCGACGCGATGCGGTGGCGTGGCAGGATCAGAGGGAACATACCACGGTAGGAGCCGTGGGCGGCGGCGGCCTTCTTGGGGGCGGCAGTGGTAGCTTTCTTGGGAGGCATGATGAAGAAGGGGGGATGATATGAGATTCAAACAGAAGCTGGATGATCAGTCAAGAGGTCTACACGACGCGATGGAAGTCGAGAGGGAGTTGGGTGGATCGTGGGTGGGAACAGAAGAGGAAAAGCAGTCGACGACGGAAGGGGTGGAAGGCCGCGGGGCATCCGCGCTTTATAGGGCAGCGGGTGTTGACAGGATCACTCGCAAGCAGACGGACAACACGTCAAGTCCTGCCCTCCTTCTCGCGCGCCTTTTTTTTTTTCTCCTCTTTTTTTTTTCTCACTAGGGTGGATTCGTCCGGGTCCCTTTTGGGTGTCCAATGTGGGATTCCTTTCTCGGCTGATTATTGGTAGGGTCGGATGTAGTTTGCGCGCTGGTCCATTGATGTTGCTGGACTCTTGCAGCGCTGTAGTAGAATAATCTCTCATCTCTGTTTCCCACGCGCAACCCATCCATCGCCTCCACGCGTGCCCTTCCCATCCCCCCGAATCCCCTTCCCCGGGACGATAGATACGTTGACTCGGTCGCTGATCGATGCGCATTCCAATCCATACCCTTAATTCCCAGGTATCCCCGGACCCCGCCCCTGTCGCAGCGTGTTATGTTCCGTCGAGCATGATGTTTCGCAACGCCCGCTCGCGATGTCTGTCGCATCTGTTCGTTCTGTAGAATCCTCCACCCCCCAACTTCTCAACCCTCATTCCTAGACATATTTCCGACTACTTGTCTCCCTCTCTTCCCCACCGCACAAGCAATGACTATTTGACTAGAGACGGAGACGACAAACCCGACTCGAAGCGCAGCGCCCACTCGCATCCGCGCGGGATCCGGCGCTGCAGTTCGATCAAGCTCGCACCTCCTCACAGCCCGCAGTACCTAGAAATTAACTGAGCCGTGCATCGTCCCTTGCATCTGCCTCTAGCTATCCTGAGCTACTACTGCTAGCATTAGACGATTAAGTAATTCTACCGAGGTTGAGACAAGAAGGGGAGGCCTCCCCCCGAGGAGGAGAGAGCGGGTTCCTCGTGCAGCCCCTCATCCGGGTCCATGATGTAGGTCTTTGGCCGTTTGAGTTTGTCCCCATCGTGCGGATGCCGGACTAGGCGGTGATCCGGTGGATCGGCTGGTGTTATTGGTGCTGGGTGTAGATACGTGCTGGGAACCGTGGTTGAGAGCTGGTCGATTGGGCGTGGGCGCGTTGTTCATACTCTTTTGACTTTGGTTGTTGTACAGTACTCTGTCATGTGTTCTGTCTTGCTTCCCTGGACAATGGTAAGGTATCTGGGAGGTGTGCCTTGTATTTGGGTTATCTACGAGTTTGTCTATATATGGGATGTTTGTTGTGTAGTCGATGCGATGATGCCATGCGTGTCGCAACGCGGGTGTTGTCGGCATCATCGTCATCATCATAACGCGATGCGCAACACACTACAAGACTATCTACAAACTAGCTTATGGGGCACGTCTGTCTACTGGGACGGAGTTCATTCGTTTACAACATGCGAGGCAATCTCGAACAGAGTGAGGCCAAGCGTGCTGCAAACAGCAGGTCGAGGAATGCTTGGCTGGAGCTCGCAACCCCTCACGCGACGTCGTGGAGAGGGGCGATTGGGTCGGTACTCTGGGGAGATCAGTACTGCTCGAACAGAGGTTTCTAGGTAGATCTTAAATGCTTTACCGCATGCGATCACAAGTACCTCCCAAGCTAAGTAGTATGCATGTAAGGTAGGTGTAGTAGTAGACGATGGTGCAAGTATACCCTCGTCCATCATAGCATCCGACCTCAGAACTATAACCGAGAAATATATAATTCCTTCTCCACTGATCTCCACCACTACAAAAGGGATATCACTCCACCATCCACCCAGAAAGATACACAACACGACCTTCCTTCAATATACCCTCCCAGAAAAACCCCTCCCACCCAGTATCAAGCACTGGTAGACCTACGGACACATACTACATAAGTAGGTGCTCATCGCAGGAACGAACCCAAACGGCGCGAACCCCACCGGCCGATCATCCACCGCCGGACTCGCTTGGGTGCAGCCGTCGCTGGAAATCAATCAAATCAGACCAGGGGAGCCAATGATCGGCCTGCAAATGCTGACGGTGCTGACGGATTGATTTGGTTCCTTTCCTTTGTCTGGAGGATCACTCCCTCCCCTCTGACCATGGGTCTACCCATGATGGAGGCACTGACTGATCGCCCCGGACCGGACCTCGGTCTGGTCGAGGTGCCTTTCCCATGGAGTACGTGTCGATGCACTAAGCAAGGTTGAAGCAGCTTGGAACCCAATAATCGAACATAATACCTAAGGTAGTGACAGCACTATTTCGGCGCAATACATGATTGTTATTGGACGCGTCGCCCCAAACAAGCGGATTCCACCGCAGGAACGCAATCCCACGTGCATTTTCCGTGGCCCTAGAATCCTAGAATTCCCCGTGATGCACCAACACAGCTGACTGTTCGGTCTGGTACCTTACAAACATTGGTATACACACTGCAGATGTACGAACGGCTGCATTCCTACCCTAAACTACCTAACCCAGATAACGCCGCGCTTCGTTCCCAAAGCAGATACACAGATTATGATCACCCAACAATCGCAAATCTTCACCGCCCAACGCCGGAATTTCAAGGTTTCGTACGTGTTGGTTTTTGTGGGTTTTTTTTGCTTTTCCCCTCCCCGTTCTCCCGACATTCTCACCGCAGATCGCGACAACTCAGACCGATACGTCTCACCATGAGAATGAACTGACATCGCATCGTGTAAGAACCACCTGATTAGCCCGCTCCCCGAGGACGCGACTTGGCTTCTTTCTTCGCCTTCGCATCTTCCTTCTTTTTCTTCTTCTGCTCCTGCAGCTTCTCATCGTTCTTCCGCTTCAGGTTGGCCTTTTCCGCATCCGTCCGCGCAACGGGTTTGAAGAAGCCCTCCAGACGCGATTGCTGCGCAGACTTCAGGTTCTTCTGCAGTCGGGCGGCACCGTTGCGAACGCGGTCTTCGTTGAAACCCTTGTCCTTGACGAGGAAATCGATCAGCCCTTCCACGTCGGGCGCCTCCCACTTGAAGTCGCACTCGGGGTCGCTGGCGTCCCGAACGTCGGGGTGGAGGAACAGTTCCCGCGCGTCCTTATAAGGCCAGTCTTCTGGGATGGTGAACTTCTTCTTGGGATCGTTTTCGATCGCTTCGACGATCTTCTCGAGCGATCCGTGCTCGCGCATCAGCTTGAGGGCCGTGTTGGGCCGACCTTGGGGATGGGCTCGAGGTAATCGCAGCCGAGGAGGATACACAGGTCGATGAACTATTCCCGACGAGTGAGTATGATGGCGCATTATTGTGATGAGGGGAGGGGAGGCAACATACCTGTGCGCGGTCCATGCCCAAGCCCTCCAGCGCGCGGCTCAGATGGATCTCCTGAATGGGTTCCTTCCGCTGCTCACTGAACGTGAGATGCCGCAGTAGGATTGGCGTCTCGAAGCACAGGGTATCCATATCCTCCGAGGCAGCGGCGTAGACCTTCCCAGCGCGGGCCAACACGGCGCACTGCGCCTCGGCCTCCGTGGGGGCATCAATGTAGGGAATGCCCATGAATTTGAGGAGTTTCTTACACTCCGCGTTGTGTTCCCGCGTCACGCGCACCGTTCGTCGCGAGAACTTCTCCACGTCCTCTGCTGTGCCGGTTTCCTTGGCTTCTTCGTGCGCCTCGGTGGCCTCGGTCTTGCGGGCGGTTCGCTTGGCGAGTTCGCCGGACTTGAGCTTCGGGGGAGCACCGTCGAATACGTAGAGCGGCTTGATGCCGTTGTCGACCATGCGGAGGGTGCGGTAGAACATGCCCATTAAGTGGGAGGTCGTTTCGCCGGTGTCGCTCATGAGCTGTTGACCCTCGGAGCGGACGGCGATGAGGAAACTGTAGATGCTCATGGAGCTGGGGGGTATTAGGGTGGTTTCACTGTGTTTGTGGTGGAAAAACGTACGCATCCTGGGTTGGGATAGCGACGGTTAGCTGCTGCGACATTGGAGCTACCCTCGAAGATTGGGAGTGGACATACGATAGCGACCTTACGGCCAAAATGCGTCTTGATGTCACCATTCTTGATGGCATCGGGCGCATTCTCATGGATCACCTGGTATAACTCTGGCGCACATGGTCAGCACCAGGCTGAAGCTGCGACAACTGACGAGCTACCGACAGGCGGCGATTGACGTCAGTGAGGGGATTGTTAGTACTCACGTTTGATACCCATGGTGGATGTATTTGGCCAATGTCAATCGAATCCAATTGTAATGCGCCGCGTTCCTCTCCCAGGTCGAGCAAGATCACAGTGGGTTGGCTGGGACAGAATCGAAGCTTGGTGGGAGTCGCGAGAGACGCGCAGTGGCGCCAACACGCGCAGCGACCACTTAACCCCGGTTGGGCTAGCGCGGAAGCAGACCACGTCGAGGGGTTTCCCCGCTCGGCGACCCCAATCACAACATGAGTGCCCTACGGAGTACCAGGAGTCCAGCAGACAGTACGGCAGTAGTAGTAGTGGTACTGCTGGGCACGATCTCCCTCCCCGGCAATGCAATCCCGCTGCCCGCATATACTCCCCCCCAACCAGGTTTCCCGATCCCCCCCCCGGCCACTTACTAAGGTAACCCGTACTAAGCCCCCCGGCTGTGATTAGCGGAGTGGTTTGCTCCCCGCTTCTTCCCCCTCAGTCTTGTCTCGTGCGATCTCCCCCAGACAAGATCCGTCCGCTGCACCATTGCTGCCCCATGCGTGGGTCTTGACCATGAATGCCCCCGAAACCATCGCGTCGTCACAATGAAACGCAGTCGCATACAGTTCGAGGCCAACGACGATGCTTCCTCCACCTCGTCGCCGCAGAGTGCCCTCCCGCACCAGACCCCGGAGAATGACTCCCGCCCGGGTCAGGGCCAGGGCCAGTCCCGCAGTCAGCAGCAGCATATCCCCAAGATCTCCCGTCGCATACGGGCCTGCACCGAGTGTAAGCGACATAAGGTGCGATGTGATCTGAAAGCGGGCGACTTGGTGTGTAATCGCTGTCGTCGGATGGGGTTGGAGTGTGTCGTCAACAAGAGCTTGCAGACGCTGCTCGACGATGAGGCAGAGTAATTCCCCCTTTCCTTTGGCTCGGGAAACTGTCTTGCGCAGAGGCTAATTGTTCGGTGCTCGGCAGATGGAAGTCAACGATCGAGCTAGCCATGGCGGATTTGCTCCGAAAAGCCCAATTGCCAGAGCTGTCGTATTACCAGACCGCTGGCAAGGTGAATGAGACCCCGTCGAAGAAGCGAGACCGAAAGGCATCCACGGTGTCGACGGAAGATATTGGCATGATTGCGGAGCAACATCGAGCCGAGCCCTTCGACACCCGTCCGAGTAATAACAATGCCACCGATGCATCGAGTACCGCTGCCGCTCAAAACTTCACACAGCCGTCGCAGTATGCGCTGGACAGAGAGGAGAATGGCACCTCGTCACTAGTGACGGCGCCGATGGGGAGTTTGTACGAGGTGACTCAATTGAGTGATATCCAGGCTGGGACTCCTGAACGGCACCATGCCTCAGATCGGGTGACAGATTTCATCTCGCGGGGAGTGGTAGACGTGCAAGAGGCTGAGGAGCTATTCTACTACTTTGATCAGGTCTTGAATCGTTATCTCTGGGATGGCATAGCGCTGGTGCATAAGGATCTGACATCGGTTCGAAATTCGTCCTCCATGTTGTCCGCTGCAATTCTGGCCGTGACAGCCCTGCATATGCCCAATAAAGAGAAGACATTCGACACTTGCTATACTGAATTCGCCAAACTGGCGTCCGAGTCCATGCTCGATCGACACCACACGCTGGATGATTTACGCGCCCTGTGCGTTGGGGCCTTCTGGCTGGCGGACGTCAGCTGGAAACTTTCTGGCTATGCGGTCCGCATTGCGACCGAGCGTGGCCTGCATCAGTCCTACCGCAAGGCCACGCAAGGGTCTCCCGAGCATAAGGAACAGGCGCGGCTGTGGTATCTGCTTTATGTAGGTGTGGTTGCCTAGTGTTTGTTGCCGATGTACTAACTGGGTAGACTTTGGAACATCACTTTTCGATTGCATACGGACGGCCGCCGATAATCCACGAAGACTACAGCATTACCAACCATAATACATTTGCAGTGGCTCCAACCGTTGCGCAGTCCGAACTACGTCTACACAGCCAAGTCGACTTGTTTATCATCCTTACCCGGATTTACCACGCTTTTGGCCCCGATGTGGACCTGGAAGTACCCGAGAGCGAGTTCTCGATGATCGACAAATTTGATGCTGACCTTGGAGAATGGCGGTCAGCATGGTTCCCTCGACTAAGTATGACAGACCTTCACAGAATCGATCTCGTTATCGATCTCGTGCTAATCATGCATTGTAGCGGGGAGCCGATATGTCGGTGCGTACCCTTATAAAGCCGTCTATCTCCATTACCACTTTTCCCGACTGCAGCTGAACTCGGTCGCGCTCCGAACGTACCACTCGTCGGTGTCGACGCGCCCCATGTCCGACGAGCGGAAGAAACGCGCCAACATCGCGATCGAATCGGCGATTGGCACGCTGCTGGTCGTGCTGGACGAACCTGACATCCAAACGGCTCTGGTTGGTGTTCCGTTGTACCTTCACAGTATGATCACGTTTGCGGCTGTCTTTCTACTGAAGATCGCTGCCAAGGGCTGTTCGAGCAGCATCCCGGGAAACCAGGGCCAACAGAACTCCATCGCGTCGGCCGGGCTGCTGATCGACGTTGCCTACGTGCGGGCGTTGGCGGGCCGGATCATCGAGTTGATGGTCTCGTGCAGCAAGCGCGCCAGTGAGCGCCATCTGAGCCATCATATCGCCCGGGGGCTCAGGAAGATGCTGACCGGACTGGAGGAGTGGGAGAAGCGGAACTCTTGCACCCCGTCGGGGATGGGAACGGGTGCCCGCGATCTGTCCTCGATGTTCAAGCCTGTGGTGATTCCTGGGGCGCAGCCGCTGGGGGAGCGAGACACCATTCTGAGCCATCCTCCTCCGCTTCTAGGCGTTGCACCGTTGTCCGCGGAGAGGGGCAATGGGTTTGGTCCGAGCACGACTCCGATCAAGCAGCAGCCGGGGTTGTCTGAGGGCTCGGTCGATCCTATGATGGCTGATCTGTGGGGATTCGACGAGGAGTACTTTCCGACAGGGGTGTTTGATTTCCTCCAGTCTCAGATGCCGGCCTGAGTGGATGGATGAGGTGCAGGACGTTAATCATGGAAGCCCCGCCCCTCCGTTCCGAGCATGAAAGAGTCTACTGAAGGTCTTAGGTCTGTCTTTCCGCCGGGTTGGACCGAGATTGGGTGGACATGGTGTACATGGTGCCACCTTTTACTATCCGGAATCTTTCCCCCGACCAACGTTGCTCTACGTGACAGATGAGCTTGTCACTGCATGGCTTGTCTATGCTATTATTCATGATATCCCTGCCTCACGCTAATGAGAAGAGCCGTACATATGGATGTGAGGGAAGAGAGTGGAGGACATAATTATTCGGTACATAACATTAGTTCAGTAGATAGTCTGGTTATAGATAATGAGACAGATTGATAAGACTTCGGCTCCGTAACGCTGTCCATCCTCCGTAAGCGTGCACCGTACCAGAGGACAGGAATATTATTGGACCATATCGCCGACACATCGGAATCGTCTCCGAAGCGACGGAGGCCGGCGAGGGGCTCCTGGTGTAGGAGTATTAGAGCCAGCGGGTATCGGCTCCGGGCTGCAGGCGACCACGCAGGGCCGCTCAGGGTCTTCCGCGGGAGTCTCAGTGGGCGACCGCAGCCCGATCGATTGCCGAGGTCACCGCCCACCTTAAGAAGCCCTCTGCGCGACGAGCTTCCCCGCAACACAGCACATCTGCATTGTCTCCTTTCCTGACTTCTTTCCTTCTTTCCTTCTTTCGCCTACCCCTTTCTTACATTCTTATACTCCTTCACCATGAATCGCACGCTCCTTCGCGCCGCCTCCCGCCACCTCCAGTCGGCCTCGGCCTCCAAGGCCCCCGTGCGGAGCTTCGCCACCGCATTCAACTGGGAAGACCCCCTTGCGGCATCGGAGCTCTACACCGAGGAGGAATTGGCGATCCAGGACACCGCGAGACAGTACTGCCAGGAGCGTCTGCAGCCCCGCGTGCTCGGTATACTTCCCTGTACCCCTTCCCCGCACTGCGGCATACCCTCTAGGAACATGACTCGATACTAACCTGCTGAATGATAGAGGCCTACCGAAACGAAGACTATGACCGGAAGATCCTCGAGGAAATGGGCGAACTGGGCCTCCTCGGCGCCAGCATCGAGGGCTACGGCTGCGCGGGCGTCAGCACCGTCGCATCCGGCCTGATCACCAAGGAAGTCGAGCGCGTGGACTCCGGATACCGCTCGGGGATGTCGGTGCAGAGCTCGCTCGCGATGACGGCGATCCACGACTTTGGCTCGCAGGAGCTGAAGGACCGTCTCCTCCGGACCTGGCCAAGGGCAAGCTGGCCGGCTGCTTCGGTCTGACGGAGCCGAACCACGGCTCCGACCCGGGGTCCATGGAGACCGTTGCGCGCGAACACCCCACGAAGAAGGGCTACTACCTCTTGTCTGGTGCGAAGACGTGGATCACCAACTCGCCTATCTCGGATGTGCTGGTTGTGTGGGCCAAGCTCGAGTCGACGGGCAAGATCCGTGGGTTCGTGGTCGAGCGGGATCAGTGCCCCCCCGGGACGCTGGAGACGCCCGCGATTAAGAATAAGACGGCGTTGCGCGCGTCAATCACGGGTATGATCCAGTTGGATGATTGTCCTGTCCGGCGGAGAAACCTCTTCCCGGAGGTGGAGGGGTTGACGGGGCCGTTCACCTGTTTGAACAGTGCGCGGTTGGGCATTGCGTTTGGTGCGATGGGTGCGCTGGAGGATTGTCTCAGTCGCGCGCGCACGTATGCCCTCGAGCGCAAGCAGTTCAAGGGCAACCCGCTGGCGAAGTATCAGCTGATTCAGAAGAAACTGGCGGATGCGGCGACGGATGCTGCGTATGGTACGCTTGCTGCGACGCAGGTGGCTCGGTTGAAGGATGCGGGCAAGGCCACGCCGGAGATGATCTCCATGATCAAGCGACAGAACTGTGATCGCGCGTTGGCGAACTCGCGGATGTATGTCTACTCCCCTCCTAGTGGGGGATGCCTCCCTCTATTAAGTGGGATTGCTGACGATTTGTAGTCTCCAGGAAGTGTTTGGCGGTAATGCCACGAGTGACGAGTACCATATTGGCCGTCACGTGGCGAATCTGTTTGTGGTGCAGACGTATGAGGGCCAGAGTGACATTCACAGTAAGTTCGTCCCTCGTTTGTTTTGTTTGGGGTTGCTAACAAGATAGGTTTGATCCTGGGCCGTGCCATCACGGGGGTGCAGGCGTTTGTCTAGATTCTTTCCCTTTCTTTGTGGTTTTGTCCTACCTGGTGGGACTGTATATTGTACGGTATGATAGAATACGATCCATGCATATACTTCCCTCCGCCTGTAGTGTGTACCTGTAGTGTACCTACTCCGTAGGTACGGTAGGTGAGCTATACAACCTTGTGTAGACACGTGACTACTGCGCCACGTGGGGCGTTGCCCGTTCGGGAATTCCCTCTTCCGTCTGAGAGGCGAAAATACCTCCTTACGGGCATACTTCAGGAGAGGGCTCCTATGACGAGGGGCTCCGCCGGGGATCCATAGTGGGCCTATGGTTCCGATATTGATACGGGTCATCGCTGGTGAGTGTGATGACGGTGTCGGCACGGAGACTACCTAGACGAGCAAAAATGATGGATCAGAATGAGTGTACCAGCGAGATACATAATACTGGGTAGTAGGAGTACAGGAGTGACCGGCAAACAGACAACAGAAAGTCCAACGCATCGACCGATGAGGCCGCCGAAACGATGGATAATATGGGAAAATGTGACTGGTCCACCTGCACAGTCAGCCGTCATGAAAACCCGAAAGTGGCGTGCGGTGGTATCCAGATTACCTTACGGTACTAGGTATCGTTGCCTTGCAAGGTACCTACCTGGTACCTCCGGGCTGACCGATGGGCAAAGAAGTCAGCATTGCTGCGCTAGTATCTAGACTGAACATGCCCAGACTGAACCGGGGCTTATATGAGCATGCCAATGTGTTGGTCGTATCCATAAGGCGAGGCGAGAAGGTTCTGCAAGGCTGACTGTGGCGCAGAGCAAGACAGGTAATACAGGGAATTACCAACGGTACGGCGGGTTCCCGCTCTTCTACCCAACTCTTCCCCTCTTCTCTTTCTTCTCTTCTCGCTCTCTTTTCCTCTTCTCTCTCCCTCTTCGTTCTCGCTTGGACGCTTTCCCCTCCCACGTAATCCACCTCTTGGTAAGGCGCCTCCTCCGCCCATCCTCTTATCGTTCCCTCTTTCGATCGTCTGCTTTTTCTTCCACGACTAACATTGCCGCCGGTGTCCAGATCCCTCATTCCACGACCAGTGGTCTATCCACCCCTCACATCATACGAAAAATGGCTCTCAAGAGAATTAACAAGGAACTCACTGACCTCGGCCGGTAAGACTATCTTCGTCTGTCTGCTTGTCATGGTTGTCGTCCGTCGCCATCGTCATCAATCTGGTCCCCACCATGCGTGCGCGGGGTCTGACGATGATGCTCTCGAACAACCTTCTTTTCGACAACTTGAACAACCTTGACAACCTTGAACAACCGTCGAACACCAGCTGATACCCCGTCTATAGTGACCCGCCCTCTTCCTGCTCTGCTGGTCCTCACGGCGATGATTGGTACGCTCCCCTATCCTTCACGACGGTCGCTGTGTCCGGTCGCTATGCCGCATGGCGGGGTAGCCGACTTGATCAATCGCACGTTAAGTACAATACTGACCGACTACAGTTCCACTGGCAAGCGACGATTATGGGTCCTGTGAGTAACCCTATGGTCTCATTTGTGGGATCATAATCCGACAGCCACACAGACAACCACTGACCACTGACGAACCAGGGTGACTCGCCATACTCGGGAGGCGTCTTCTTCCTGTCGATCCATTTCCCTACCGACTACCCGTTCAAGCCGCCCAAGGTCAACTTCACCACTCGCATCTACCACCCCAACATAAACTCCAACGGCAGCATCTGTCTGGACATTCTCCGAGACCAGTGGAGTCCGGCTTTGACGATCTCTAAAGGTATTCCCTTCTCTCTTATTGATGTGGATTATACTGACAGTACAGTCCTCCTCTCCATCTGCTCCATGCTCACAGACCCCAACCCCGACGACCCGCTGGTCCCCGAGATCGCGCACGTTTACAAGACCGACCGTCCCCGGTACGAGGCGACCGCGCGCGAGTGGACCGCAAATATGCTATTTGATCACTTCATTCGGCCACTTGGTCCATCCTTTCGCTCCGTTAGATCAGATCCGAGCCTGGCGTACCGTGATCGTAGATCCTTTTGTTCATTTGTCGTTGGGAATCATTGCGTGTTAACAAATTTCAATCACATTATTACCCTGCTTGTTTTCGGCTGGCTGCGGACGTACGATCATTATGAATTTGCATGTGCATCATTCGGTTCTTCTCTACTTCTCTCTGCTTCTCTGGTTGCTTGCAACTCAGGTTCTTAATCATCAATCGACTTTTGACTTCTGTCTGGTTGACTTCTGGTTGACTGTTCTGGTCGGGATGATCAGATGGAGGTAGTAGATTGGTGATTGTATCAGATAGCAAAATTTTGAGTTGACTGGCATGATTGAGTAAAAGTAATGTAGCTGATATGACTATGCATGTATGTGTGTATGTATGTATATGAATGATGTTTGCAATGCGCCAACCTATGCAACAGAAACAAAAGCAAGTTGTCTTGTATAGAAGAGAAATGGACATAAGAAGAGAAGAGAAAGAAGAATAAGAGAAACATCACCTCCCCCAGTTCAGAGGACTGAGTGATAAAGATAGAGTGATAGAGAGAGGTTAAACAACCTGACTCCCCCCCGACTAAAACTGGATCCAACCCGTGAAGAAGCAACATCCTTCCCCTTGGTAACAGTCCGCTGCGACGCCCTCGACACCTGACTCACACTATCACTCGGTCTAACCGGTTCATCGAACTTGGACGAGCGATGCGACTTGGTCGTGGAGTGGCGGGAGTGCGCATGCGAATGGGAGGACCGCGCGAATCACCAATCTGACTGATCGAGTCCTCGGGACCGACGTCGTCCTCGTCGTTGTTGTTGTCTCCGTAGAGGGATTCGGGGAGGGGGATGTCGCGTGCTGAGAGGGTGGATTTGTTGTCGCCCCCTTTTCCGGCATGTGAGGAGCGTCGCGAGGTAGAGTGTCGGGAGTGTGAGTGTGAGGAACGATGGGAGTGGGACTGAGCGTGGGAGTGTGTGCTGTGTCGGTCCTCCCAGCATTCACCTTGGAAGCTTTGATCGTCGAAGCAGAGGAATATACACTCCCATTCCCATTCCCATTCCCAGTCCTGCTCTTCCCATGTCCATGTCCATGTCCATGTTCATACTCCATGATATCCACAGACATCGCGCGCGACTTATCCGGAAAGCTACTGATAAGTGTACTCCGATCACACGGATAATGCTCTCCATTCGGGCCACCACCACCAAGAGAAGGCGGGTACTCGATCGCGCGAAGAGGCAACTCCCGCTGACTGCCGCTGCTATACATGCTCGCGTTGTCGGATGCCCTCCGCCCATATTGATCCGTGTATCCGTTTCCGCCGTAGTTGCTGCGTCCGCCGGGGATGTACTCGGTTGCTTCGTAGATGGTGCTTGCGCGGGGGTTTTTGGAGGTCATACTCCTCGCTAGGGAGGGGCGGTGATTGGCATATTCTGAGGAGGTGTAGGTGCTTCTTGCTCCTGTGCCTCCTGGTGCTCCTGGGGAGGAGGTGGAGGGGCCTATCGGAGGCGGCGCTTCGATTGCGCGGATGGTGTCGGTGATGTGGGAGGTGACTTGGGAGAAGGGGGCTTCGAGGAAGTGGCGAAAGTCTCCCCCCCTCCGGTTGATTCCTGTGGGGCAGGGAGTTGTTGTTGGTGTGTTGTTGAGTAGGCGATGTAGATGTAGAAGAGGACTCGGAGTCACCCTTGGACATGGCATATGCAATGGCAGCCCCCGCCGCAGCACCGATGAGCGTCCCCACGATGGTCTTCGCGGTAGTTCCCTCGTCGCTCTCTCTGCGTGGTCGTATGATGAACGACATATGTAGGCGACGTCGACGAGGGGATATTCCTCGCCACGGTCTTCTCACTCACCGAGGGAGCTGGACCCCCCCGTTCAGACGGCGCAACACTCCGATGTACCGACGACGGCGCACGAGAGACAATCGTCGGTGCTCCCCGTGACGCTGCATACTTCACTGTACTGGGCCCCTTACTGATGGAGGAGGAAGCCTTGGACACGACAGACCCATTCTCAAGTAACTTGAGCGCAGGACGAGATACCTCCGACCTGGCAACAGAAGAAGCAGACGACGCCCCGGACGAGAGACCAGGCCGATACACAGCTTCGATGCTGTTCCCGTCAAAGTCCATCACCGCCGCGCTGTAGTATCCCGACTCGGAGTCGCGGGTTTTGGGCTCGCCGTGGAGTTTGCCGCCGGCTTTGAGGGCGTTGATGAAGAAGGTTCCTACGGCGTCTTTGGAGGGGGCGGGGAAGGCGACATGTGCTGCGCCCGGGGGACTCTACATATCATTAGTATTGGTTATCAGATGCGGGGTGTATGGGTGGGTGGTGCAGGGTATAGTTGTATAGGAAGGGGGGCTACCCAGGCTTTTCTTCGGTGATCCAGAAATCGGCGGGTTCGCCCGAATGCTGGCCAAAACCGATATAATCGTCATGTCGGCCGATAAACTTGTAACCAAGGGGCTGCAGACACGAGAGGAAGAAGGAGGTGGAGGTGGGGATGGGAGACGGTGAGGGTGAGGTGAGAGGGGCATGTTGTCCCGAGTATTCAATGGTTCTGTCGAGGGATAGACATGGACATAGACAAGACAGGATAGAATCAAGGTAGAATGAAGGTGAGAGATGTCGACGAGGCAAGTAGATATAGAGCCAAAGTCACTACGTCAATCTATGGTAAGGTACCTACATACTCGGGAGAGTGAAGCGAGTAAAGTGAAGCAGTGAGGCGAGTGAGGCGACTAATTGGGCATTGCTCCTGCACTGGCCGGATGAGGGCTTGACCGCCAGATCCACTCCTCGTCGACTGGGGATCTTCTGGCCATGTCACTAAGCTGACTGGCTCGACTTGGCCTCGGACACGCACGGTGGAGACGGACGGAGCAGGCGACATTCGGTGAAGCGGCCACGTCTGTCCCCACCGTCTCTTACGGAGTCCTTGGAGGACTAGATCATGAGTCAGAGTCAGAGTGCTCCATATTACGGATTGGGGAACAATGGATAATCAGGGGGATTGACTCTGGCCGGATCAAACTGGCAGACGGTTACACCTACGTCTAGATATGGGTATATGTCTGTATGCTCATGTTCCACAACATCGGATCAACAGGATGACCTGGCAATTCAGACCAGGAACATGATACAGACTTCAGGGACAGAGTCCAGACTGGGGACATATACCATGAACTAGGATACAATTACTATCCTTAGCGACATAACTCCTAGATACAACGTCATTATCTAAATTTATCATCCACATGCCCCAGGCAGAGGCAACCATAACGCAGAATCTCGCTGGGCACGACCGAACCTCCAGTCGTGGCCGGGTCGGTGACCCAGTCCACTCCCGCGGTAGGTTATTGTAGTAGTTCAGTCCGTCCGTCGCCTGCCCAAGAAAAAGCAGAGGTACCCGAAAGTGTCTGGTCCGCTGGCGTCGGTCAGACGGCCAGAGACAGAAGACAACCAGAAACGAGCGAGAAATGCAGAAACAGGACCAAACACGTGGGTTCCAAACCAAGGAAACGATGGGGTCTTTTCTTCTTCTTCTTCCTTCTTTTTCTTTTCTTTCGTTTTTTAGGCATCCCCACCATCATGATATTCTTGGAACAACAGCACCCGTGGCCCTCGGAGGAAAGAAGCCGGCGACACCGTCCATTCAGACAATGTCCCAGACCTCCTCCGCCGCATGACAGAACTTGCTACACCGCGACACTGGCACTCAGACTGTAGTTGCTGATACTGATCGTGTCGTCCTTGAAGCTGTCGGCAAAGTCGTCGTGCCCCTTGGCCATGGCGCCGACAAAGATGCACACGCTCTCCTTCGGACCGAGCGACTCGATGTAGTCGCGGGTGCGCACGACGGGCGCCTCGTAACTGAGCGTCACCTTGCGGCAGTTCGGGGGGAGGTGGTCGGTGATCGGGTTCTTAATAACCTTGAGCAGCTTCTCCTGGGAATTGGTCGAGCGGATGGACAGCCGGTGCAGGAGCTGGACCATCAACCCGGCGAAGCGCTTGAAGGTTCGGGGGATGCGCACGCTGGGGTTGACCTCGATGAGGACGCCCTTGGCCGTGTGGATGAAGATCTGGAGTTTGCCGGCCTTGTTGACGGGGAGTCCAGGAGGGTGAGGAGGCACTACCCGGGTTAGAGACGCTCTGCGACAGCCGGACCAGGACCTACCTGATGCGTAATGTCCGGACGCGCTTCACTGATATCGCGGTTCATCTTGCGCATCACGCCGATATGCTCATCACTGTTCAAGAGCGAGTACTTCTCGTCGCGACCGGCGCCATTGCGGCCGCCGTGGGAGGCACGGTAGGTTTCCAGACTGGCATGGGAGAGGACGACGATCAGACGCTGGGTTTCCTTGTCGTTGGAGGGAATGGGGACATGTTGCTCGGCGACGAGTTGCGGCAACTCGGGGGCGGGCAGGATTGGGTCCCTGAGCAGAGGTTAGTCGGCCATAAGCGCTGTGGTATGCGGATCGCGGGGCCCGAGGAGCATGTGCATGACAGAGCGGGGGAATCCGTGTTTCACCGGTCAGGGTCAGGGAACAGAAACTGGCCAAGACAGGGCGCAAGAAACCAGAAAGACAAAGAAAAGGACCGCAATGTGACGAGTCACTCGGGCCCCGACGGTTGCCGTGGACCAGGCAAAGGGACTGCACTTACGGGCTCTCTTGCGTTTGCCGGCAACTTGGGCGTCGGTGGACATGGTGGATGGTGGGTCAATGGGGGTGACGAATGCGACGAACGGGGATTGAGAGGATGACGAGAGACAAAGGAGAGGGCGACACGAGGGAGGCAATGCCTTCTATTATAGGGGGCTGCACGACCGAGCTGGTGAGATGCAGATGAGATGCAGACGCAGTCTTTCTTTTCTTTTCTGCCGGCGAAACAAACCACCGCTGTTTGCTTGGTTTGCACCCTCCCTTTCCCTCCCACACATTCACCACCTCATTCACCACCTCATTACATCCACTACTACATTCATGTTCTTACTTCCATGCAATATCCCCAACCTGATCTGCTCAGCATCAGTACTCGCCACACCCAACCTCCCCTCCCGACTCCCTCCGCCAACCCCCTGTCCCTCCCAACAACAACCTCAGCGGACTCCTACACCTCCCGTGACACACGATAAGAAGCACTCGGAATACCCGGTTCACCACCATCGCATGCAATTCGAACGGGGCGGCCTCTACATCTATCGCTGGGTGATTCCCATTACACATTCACTCCCGCGGTAGACCCGAGGAGAGTCCCTACGATGAGCTGAGGATGCCAAGACCTTGACATCGGATTGGTTCGACTGCTGGTCTCTGATACGGTAGTGTCGTTCCAGACTGGGCTGTTTGGGATACATACAAGGTAGCTAGGTAGGTGAAGGACGTGCTCGATCGCCCTCATACGAGTACCCGCGTCGTCGAGGACGTCTATCTTGCTGAATGCAGCAAAGGTCCCGCGTAGCGTTCATCTCTTTTTGAAGACAGACGAGGTTGAACGGAGACCACCACTTCGGGTAGGGTGCGTACCTCCGGACATCGGAAGACGTAAGGTGTTGGGACCCCTGATATGCGAGACTCAAGATTTGGCTATCGGACTGGAGATGAACCTGTAGCCTGAACGTATAATGCGTAGTAAAGAGCTTCTGGAAGATGTCTGTGAAAGTCGACGCTGTATATCGGTCAGACATACAAAACCGCATTTGGATATAGGTTTGACAGGAGATGGATGACGTGGTCATTATCTCGTCCAGATGGCAATCCTCCACCCATCTCCGATTTGATGACATCGAACGATCCCTCCACATCCCTTTACTCTCTTTCTTCTGCAACGCAGAGTCTATAGCCGGCCAATACGAAGGATGGGAGATATCAAACTCTGCCATCACGGTCTAATTAGTCACACCGAGACAGATCCCCCTGTCCAACAAGGATCTTCCAAGCTCTATAAGCGACAGGACTGATTTTGTAGGATCTATGACACAATATTAAGAAGAAAAATAGGAATACCATACCCAGCCCCATCAGAATTTTATACTAGGTTCCCTTTACAATAGAAGACAATGCATCCAAATCAAAAACAACACGCTCACATCCACCATATTGCGTGGGAAAGACGAGGGTGTTGCCTGGTGAATCCCAGCACCTGGTGTGTCATGTATATCCAGGAGGTAACCACAGAATTCTGGCACGATCAAACAATACCCAGTTCACCTCAACCGAAAGCCTTCCCTCGAACGACGGAGCCAGGGAAGACACGAGGGACCATATTTGCCATCTCGAAGGAGATTGTAGGCACAGATCTGTGGCTTCTTCTTCTTCTGATCTCCTGGAGCTATGTCAAACTCCAGTATGCTACCCGAACGGTCCACGACCTGCAAGGTTCTGCAGTCTGGGAGAAATCTCAACGTAGAAGGTAGGAGTCGCCTGCTGTCGCCCCAAGTACGGGAATATACAAGTTCGCCAGACGCGATGTGAAACACAAGCAGTTTCGCGTCATATGAAAGGGCAGCAAAAAGCTTCGAGTCAGGGGAGAACACAAAGCTTTCGTCATAAAATGCTTCTTCGACTTTCAAAATTGCCTAGCCTGAATTCGTCTCGAACATAGATAATACTGTTCTGCCACACCACCGAATGCCTAGATATTGCCCATCTGACGAAAAGACTGCGAGACCTGAGCATTTCTGCGAATTTGAAAAGTAATCTCGGCGAGGTGTGACACGGGTGATCGACCCTGTCATCGTATCGTAGATGTTGGCCTCCGAATGTGTGACTTGTGCAAGTAAGCCTCCGTCTGCTGAGAGAACCCAAAACCTATGAGAGGTGGTAGTCTGGCCCTTAAACCTGAACAGAATGTCACCAGTTTTGACATTGACCATTATATACTCATGTCGGGTTTTATTTGGGCACAAAAAATTGCTTTCTCGGTTGAAGATGACCAATTCCAAAGGCAACCATAGAGTCCAGGGGACCTAGATTTGTCGATATCCAATTCAAATAGCATCCTCCACTTTGAGAGATCCCAAAGCACCACTTTCGCAGTGCTTTCTGTGATGACACGCCCAGTAGACGGTAACAAAGTGAGACTTTCGAATTCTTTTTGAGTTTTTCCTGGTCAGTATGGGAACCCTCGTCAAGAAAATGAAGTTGGACCGTTCCGTTATTCAAGCCAGCTGCCAGAATTCTTCCATTCCTGGAGATGTCGTAGCATCGCATATTATCAAGACTGGTTAAGCTTAAAGCGTTTCCGGTGTTCCGATCTCGATACGATCGAACCGTGTCACCACGGGCTGCGGGACGCTGTCATGGCAAACAAATTTATATGCGAAGCCAGTGGACCCCTCTTCCAGGGGTATATCATAAGATAACTGGCCAGTTTCAGGGTTCCAAACTCTGACTGTCGTTGTCGACTGGGCAGCCAGAAACATACCATCCGGAGAAAATTGAATGGAGTGGTAGATCTCATATCCCTCGCGTTCAAAGGCCCTTATCAATACGGCATTCTGCAGATTCCATAATTTGATAGAATGAGCACAACAAGATGCAACGACTCCATCAGATGATATGGAGAGTGATTTAATTTCGTATGTATGGGCGCAAAAACTCAGTATTGCAGTACCCGTGGTGGAGCAGACCATGTTGATGATACCGTCTTTTGAACCCCATATGATCGAACCATTTGGGTGAAATGCTAAGGGGTTGTCGTATGCAAGATTAGGAAAGTAATAAGTCCTGAGCAGCTCTCCAGAATCCGGATTCCATAGTCTGATGGACTTGTCAACAGAGGCAGACCAGAGACCCTCATCGCAGGGATGAAGCGCAAAGACCCTGCGATTGTTCCCCTGGAAAGTTCGTAGAATTCCCTGTGTATACAAGTCCCAAATTTTGATCATTCCATCATGAGCGCCTGAAACCAGCTTTCCCGTCGAGAGGAAAACTATTGACGTTACAGTATCAGTGTGACCAACTAATAAACGTGGACCCCAGGATGATGGACCGTGTGGTAAACCTGTCAGCCAGCCGGGAATAGTCCTTTCGAATGTTTGTCTTATGATACTGCACTGGGGAGTAAAGATTATTGCTGATGTGTACAACTGGGGTGGGTAGTTGTCGGTTATCCATCGGTTAGCTAGAATAAACCTCCGGGCTTCTTCCAAAAATTGACTGAAACAGCTAATAGGACCAGTATCCATCTTTCACAGGTCAGTGTATCTCCAATACACTGAGCTTCAATGAAGTACTCACCGTTACACGTGCTTGAAGGGAGATGAGACTTTGGAAGAGATCAGAAACCCGGCCTAACCAACCCTGCGCTTCTAGCCAATGGAGAAGGTGGGTTTTCAGGAACGAATGAACTTCGCGATCATCAGAAAGATCAATCTTTGAAGCAAGAACATGCTTCAAGCAATTCTGACATGCATATTCGCACGAGGTGATAGACTCATATCATGGCCCCTGAGATGTCTTGGGCCGCCTGCGCAGTAGACTGGTAGACTGAGTGCGCACATCACTCTGGCCTCGAAACGTGGGCAGTGTTCCTGATTTTGAGCATTGAATTGTTGGATTTTAGGGAGAAATGAAAAATGGACGTTTTAATTATAGAAGTATCATGTTCAGTTCTGTCGGAATCTTGAGTGCGCTGGAGATGGAGCGGGGTAGAGGCAGGAGTAGTCTTCTCAGCCTCGTCTGCCCTCAGCCTTGCCAGCCTTTTGATAATGTGCAAGTGCGATTAGAAACAAGGCAGAACCACCAGCCGACTGTATCATTGCGAGACTAAATATTCTTTCTCCTTTTACCCTTTCAAACCGCCTTCCGTTCCTTGAAAGGTATGTGTTTCAACATAGGAAACTACGAGTACATCACATGACAAAATAGCCCTATCCTGATGGACCATCCCTTCTACACGACACATCTACAGCATTTCATAAGTTGTGAATTATATGAAGTGACTGGACCTTCAAGTCGCTTTGATATAGCTCTGTTTGTTAAATAAAAGTCAAAAGGGTATGCATCCACGGCAGATATGTGTACTGCACTTATCGCCTGAATCATGTAGCCACGCTAGATGTCTAGCGCAAGGCATCGGCTGATGGACGTCGCAAAACCACGCACAGCGCTGGATCACAGCTAGCCACCAGGCTATTGGACAAGGCGGGCCTAAGTGTTATTTCGACGCACTTGCCCTTAGCGCTGATGGCTGGACAGGACGCTCAGCCTCAAGCCGATTACCCCTCCTGATAACCTCAACGAACATGCTAACATCCCCGACGACAGCAATCAATCGGCATTCTGCATCATTATATCACATGTAACTTTAATATCGAACAATATCTGGTATGGATCAACATGGCCACGCCGAGTCGATCTCATGCAGACTACACCGTCGCATGGATATGCGCCTTGCCGTTGGAACTGGCCGCTGCAAAATCCATGCTGGATGAGATATATGAGCCGCTTCCACAACCTTTAACTGATCAAAATGCTTATACGCTGGGTAGCCTCAGTGGTCATAATGTCGTGATCGCATGTCTGCCGTCTGGTGTCTATGGCACAACATCGGCTACCACTGTACTGGGTCATATGGTGTCCACTTTCAGCTCACTCCGTTATGGGCTGATGGTGGGTATCGGAGGGGTGTACCCAGGAGTAACGCTGACATTCGCCTTGGTGATATTGTCGTCAGTATGCCGACAGGAGCATCGGGAGGTGTAGTCCAGTATGACTATGGCAAGACACGACTGGGTAGCTTCGAGCGTACAGGATCGCTCAACAAGCCTCCTCAGATCTTGTTGACTGCCGTGTCTCAGATTAGCAGTGACAGCATGATGGGAGAGACGCCAATCGGGCAGATTGTCTCTCATACACTGCAGAAAAGCCAGACAATTCAGGAGAAATTCTCTCGTCCTGACGCTGACTTGCTGTTTCTCCCCACATATCCTCACAAGGGAGAGAACACTGATTGTTCAGTATGTGATAAAACCCATTTAGTACAGCGGACACCACGAGCCAGCGAGCCATATGTCCATTATGGTTTGATTGCCTCAGGAAACCAAGTGATGAAGGATGCGGTGACACGCGATGCTATCGCTGAAGACCTAGACGTGCTCTGCTTCGAAATGGAGGCTGCCGGACTGATGGACCAACTCCCGTGTCTAGTAATACGAGGGATCTGCGATTACTGCGACACTCATAAGAACAAATCATGGCAAGGCTATGCATCCCTGACTGCCGCTGCGTATGCAAGAAGCCTCCTGTCCGTCGTTCCTGCAGTGCGCAGGAAGACTACCTGGGGCAGCGAGAGAAGCGAGAGCGCAACTGGATGGTGCCATTTCGAAGAAATCGTCAATTCGTGGGTCGTGAACATGAAGTCGATCGACTGCAAAAGTTAATTCTCACCCCGGACGGCCCAGGAGAGGTAGCAATCACTGGGTTGGGCGGTGTTGGGAAGACTCAAGTCGCGCTTGAGCTCGCATATCGTGTACGAGATGCTGACCCTGAGCGCTCCATATACTGGATTCCATGCACTAGCATGGAGATTATCGAGCAAGCCTATATGAGTATTGCGCAGAAGATTGGCATTTCAGTGAGCACATCCGAGGCTAAGGAATGTGTCAAGGCTCATCTTAGCAAGGAAAGCGCTGGGAAATGGCTTCTTATCTTTGATAATGCCGATGACCCGGACATGTGGATGAACAATTCTCCTGCAATGAGAGACTTCATTCCGGAGAGCGAACTTGGGACTACCCTTTTCACTTCACGGAACCGTGGACTTGCTCTTGACCTTGCTGCGCGCATGTGGTCTCGCTCACCGAGCTGGATGAATATTCGGGCGTTGAATTCCTGCGAAAGTCATTGATACAAGAAGACTTGCTCGATGATAGAGAGGCAGCAATCTTGCTTCTAGAGAAGCTTGCTTTTCTTTCCGTTGGCGATTACCCAGGCTGTCGCATACATCAATCGAAACGACATCAGCCTGTCGGAGTATTCCTCACTACTGGGGGACCAAGAGTCAGCTATGGTGGAGCTCTTGAGTGAAGACTTTGAGGATAAATGGCGGTATAAAGACCTTCAGAACCCCGTCGCCACCACATGGTGGATATCACTTCAGCAGATACAAGAGATCAATCAGCTTGCAGCTGATTACTTGTCTTTTATGGCCTGCATCAACCCACGAGACATTCCCCTGTCACTTCTCCCTGAGCCAACATCCGAGAACGAGAGACGGAAAGCAATAGGCCTGCTGAAAGCCTATTCTTTCATCACGGAAGACAAATACTGAATCTTCACCGTCTTGTCCACCTCGCGTGTCGAAGCTGGCTGAGACAGAAACAGCACTTTTCCGAACAGATAGTCATCACCGCCGACCGATTTCACGATGTCTTCCCTCACAGTGACCACAAAAACCAGAGCTTATGGAGAGAATACTTACCGCATGCTCTTTCACATGCTAGGAGAAAGTGAATTTCAAGGCATGCAGGAGAAATACGTCACCCTTATTCGAGACATTGCCGACTGCTTGCATGCCGACGGGCGATATTACGAAGCTGAAGAGTTGCAACTGCAAGTGGTAGATATCTGCCAGGCACGTTGGGGCCAGACCACGCTATGACTCTGTCTAGCATGGTCAACTTAACCACAACATATCGTTACCAGGGACGGTGGAAAGAGACCGAAGAAATCGAATCGCAAGTGCTGAAGAAGTGCTACGCGGTCCTCGGACCAGACCATCTGACTACCATAGGCAGTATGATCAATCTGGCTGTCACATATCGTTACCTGGGCCGGTGGAAGGAGTCGGAAGAGCTAGGGACAAAAGCCGTGGAAACGTGTAAGGGGCATTGGGGCTGGATAACCTTGCGACATTGATGGCCATCGAGATTCTTGTGTCGACTTACTCCAGTCAGGGACGATGGGAAGAAGCCGAAAAGCTGGGAACTCAGGTGGTCGACACACGAACGCGGATCCAGGGTACACGACACCCAATACACTCACTGCAATGGCCTGGCTGGGCTATATCAAACGGAGTCTCGGGAACTGGGACGAAGCAGCAAAGCTGGAGGAACTCGTGATGCACGGTATCATGAGGTCCTAGGACCGGCGCATCCTCTGTCCGTGACCAGTCTTGCCAACATGGCATCCGTATTTTCAAACCAAGGGCGATGGGAGGCCGCAGAGGAAATGGAGTTGCAAATATTGGAGACACGAAAGCACATGTTGGGACCGGAGCATCCAGATACCCTGACCACCAAAGCCAATCTGGCGGCCACATATCATTATCAAGGACGAGTGGCAGAAGCAGAAGAATTGGAGATCGAGGTGTTGGAGAGTTGCAGGAGGGTATTTGGACTGGATCATCCTGAAACTCTATCCAATATGGATAAAACTGGCTCATACTATGCGAAAGCATGGAAAATTGCAAGAGGCGAAAGCTTTGCTGGAGGACTGTGTTGAGCGCCGAAAGAAGGTCCTGGGCCCCGATCACCCAGATACCAGAAACTCGTCTGGTGCGCTACATGACTGGAGCATGGCCGAGAATGTTGGAAGATTTTCACTGGAGTCTGTTCGTACAGAATCAAGCGATCAGTATCATGCTCATCGCTCAGCAGATGCCTGGTCTACTTCGTCGAGCACACATCACTACGAATCACCACAACCAGCGTTTAACCCGAAGGGCAGGAAACGAGAGAGATTCTTTCGAAGGATCATTAAACGATACTAATCTTGTTTCATAGGATATCGCAGCATGATGTATTATAGCGTTACCTTATTTCCCATGACGGACGTTGCATGGAACTCTGCCAACCCCCGACCAAGTAGATCTGGCCCTATAGACATTCTCACGCTGTAGTCCCACAGGCGTCACGGAATACCACACAGAGAGGTTTTTCCGCAGCCGGACATTGACATTCAATCATTTTGACGGCATAATCAGCCAACCTTTGACGAAACTCAGCCTTCAAATCACCTTCGCAGAGCCTGCTGTCTTCATTCTCGTACTTTGGCCAGGCATGTATCTCGCCCAGTTGTCCAATATAACAGCATGTGTGTCGGAGCTTCATTCTTTCAAAGACAATGGCCTCGAGAAGCTGTTGGGTATGACAAGGATCCCCTCCGGCTCATATAGCAGTTTCTCTTGACAAATCCCCAACAGCTCCATCATTCCAGTATAATTATTCCTACGCTGCCTGCACATGAAACGCCAACACTGTTTAATAAGTATCGAGATCGGAGTGCATCCACCGGCCGAGCATAAACAACGACATGAGTCTTGCCACATATCTGCCCGCCCTGTCAACTGGCGCCAGTGCCGTGGACTGATTGGCACCTGCTTGCGGTCATGATGGAAGTGCGCGCCGGGTAGGACATTCTAGCAGCGTAGAGGTGTAGACCAGAAAGTAGGCCGTCGCGATGCGTCGTGAAAGGAGAGGCGCCTTTCTCAATGAACCAAGAAACCATATCAAAGTCCGCGATGTACCAGCTTTGCAAAAGTGGTGTCAACCCGTTGAGCGGGGCAAATTCATCAACACGATGGAAACCGCCTTTCCAAAGCTTGTCTGCGAGAGTGGTCGTAAGTCGTATGTCCGCATGCATACTTGCAGTGTCGTACACTCCTTCTTCGTCGCGGTCGACTTCCAGCGCTGGGGGAACATTGTGTTTTGCTCTGGTGAGTGAGTCGTATATTTCAGGGGCTCGGATTTCGGAAAGGGCCTCTTCCTCTATATGTTCAGAATAACCGTCGTCTGGCAGCAGGGAGAGTGCGAGGTCACGAAGACGCGTATGTCGGTCAATCAGCGCATCGACAATGAGATCGGAGACATAGTCAAACTCCCGGCCTTGAATCAACGCTTCCTGGAGCAAGCTATTGGAATAATCTGGGGTCGAGACCGAACAGTCGGCTTGGAGTAATATCTTCACAGCCTGAGCCTGTCGGCACGCCACAGCGAGGTGAATCGGGCGACGCTGGTCGTTGTCCTCACAGTTGACATCGCCACCTGCCTGGATGATCTGCTTCAGGGCCCATGGCCAATAAATAGCGAGGTGCATAGCCCTTAGGCCATTTGCACGCGAAACCGCATGTACATCATCTTTTCCCAACGCACGAATGAAGCCAGGCTCGTCTTGTCGGATTATGGATACCATAAAATCATTCAAATCGCTCACTAAACAGACAGGGTCAGTATCTTGTCATCGTACAAAGGGAGATATGAAATACCGTCGACCTGCTCCTCGAATGTCTGGAGCTCGTCCAATTCCTGTTCGAAATGGTTGAAAAAGTAGGTGGGATGTTTGCCGAGGCAAGAAGCCAGAGGCCGTGAAAACGCTGCTCCGCCGTCGATAAGAGACTCATAAACTGACTTGTCAATAGGCCAGCCCCTGATCCAGTTCCGGTCCAGAGATAAAAGTTTGCTGGCGAAAATGTCCAGCACTGTGCCTGACTGTGTGACCACGACCCCATTTTTGTACTCAATTCGACGGTAGACGTTTGGATTTGCTCCCCCATCAATCAAGAAACGAATTAAAGAGAGGAATTCAGGAACGGGTGGGTGGCCTGAGATATAGAGACTAAGTACTTCCTGCGGCAGGTCAGAGCAGCACTTAATGATATGAATGGAAGCCCACACACGTAAAGTAAGGTGCTGCCATTAGCGTCCTCATCGAATACTGAAGCCTGTTGGCATTCAAAGATATCTTTCAAAGTCTTATGCAGAGCACTGACGTGTGCTGGTCGGAGTCCCGCCTCAGCAAAGTGAGTTTGCCAGGCTTTCTGGATGGCGCAGAAGGCGGGGGCCGTCCTGGAGTCAACAAGCCTAGAGGTGCCAACGACCAGTGGCGAGATCTTCCAAGAAGTTTGCAAGTCCAGAAACTGCAAAGAGAATCCTAGATGGATTGTATGAGATAGGAGCCAAGTTGGAGGGATGATCTTCATGAAGAACTCCAGACTGGTTTCGGATGTTTTCGACTTCGGGCATTGGCGGTAATGGTGTCGCCTGAACACTTTTCTGAAATGTAGAAAGGACAATGGTTCGATGTTCGTGGCGTTGCTGATTTCTCTGCAAGCGCAAGCATTCGATGAGCGAAAGTAACTTTTGCTGGTTGTCGCACTATGCGACGTATCATTAGAGATGATTTCTTGGGATGGATGCGCTCCAAGTGCGGAACAATATCCATTGCGAGGTGAAAGAACTCGTCCCGCTGTCCCAAATTGGTAGACTGATTGCAAAAGATATGGGTGATTTTGCATGATATCGCGAAATTCGTGAAACTTAGGGCAAGATGTCAGCCAGCTTCTCAGTAAACTTAGTGGCTGTCATATATACCGTGGGTGCTAATTCTTGCCATTGATTTTGTAGTGTGGATACTTGAGCATTAGTACTTGTGGCAGTTGTGAGCAATCGCCGGTGGGCTATATTAATACTATTTGTGAGCTCAGAAACCGCTTGGCTGGTTGCATTTGAAAGCGTTGTCAAATCCGGTATGTGACGAAGCTGTTGGTCTGCTTTTATAGAATTCTCCTCGATTTTCTCTGTCAGATAAAATGTTTTGTCGACATTCATCTGGAGCCCTTCTATGAGTGTCTTGATTTGGAAAGATAACTCACTGGCACCCTCAGTCATGGATTCGACCTGGGTATAGCAGTTCAGATCAAGG
The DNA here is from genome assembly GCA_039763685.1 of Aspergillus micronesiensis. NCBI lineage: Eukaryota > Fungi > Ascomycota > Eurotiomycetes > Eurotiales > Aspergillaceae > Aspergillus > Aspergillus micronesiensis. Next base: position 204,935 of record JASHHO010000043.1, on the reverse strand, counting down.
ACTTACGTGTTGGCGTTGGCTAACCATAAAAGTATCGTGCTTTTCTGGTGCTCAAGCCTGTCACAGAGCAATATGATACTCTTGCGCTTCTGCACTGCACGTATTGAATTCCAGCTTCGTCTCATAGATCCAGCATCATCCTCACAGCGAATGCTTTGAAGAAGACCTGTAAGTTCCTCCATAGCAAGCACGTAATCAGCCAATGTTTGGTCGACTGGCGATGTCGCGGTGAATGCCTTGAACGAATCACTCTGAAAAGTCGCATGGCTGGACTGTATGTACTTGGCTATCGAGATTTGTTGATCGATATCGAGTTTCAGCCGATGAAGCTGGCCTGGCACGTCCCGCAGGTCAGAGTAAAGCGTGCCCAACTCGAGAGAGACTCGAACTGCGACGTCCAAAAACTGGACAACTGCGGCGGAGATTGCAAGAACATCAGCCATATCGGTGGAAATAGTGACTCCCTGAACTCTCGAATGTCGTGGTCAGAGGGATGGAAACATGACTCTGGTGAGGGGCCTGGCGTTGTGCATCAAAGGTCATGTGTCTGACATGCATTGCCACAGATTTTATGCAATTTTGTCACACGTAAGGCTGTGCTGTGTCAGCCTCGAGGTAGCAACAACGTCTTTATTCGTATCCAAAACCATTTCTAGTGGCTATCGAAGTCTCCTAAAAGAAGCAGTGGGTATCCCAGGGTGAGGTCATGTCAAAACACAGAAACAAGCTTGACAGGACATGCTAGTGCGCAGGTATCATTTCAAATACAGGGCAAAAGTCAACGCCAATTCCTTCTAGGGCCCAAGCCTACCTAGGCACTACCTGCTTTGGCTATTCTAAACAAATCCCAATAGGCAGGGGTCCGCCATTCTCGTTCGTATCTTGATAGGTGATTTCGTCCCTCAGGCAGATCCAGGAGAGAGAGAAAATGGCGTAGTGAGGGAATAGGCGAAATCTCAGTCAGTGAATGCGTTGGCGTCTGTCCCTGCTCGCGGAGAGGGTGATAATTGGCTCCTCTCCCATGAATCACGCGGCATCACTGCGAGGCTGCCCGCTTCGCCCCGTATCTGGCTGACAGCGTGGGCCCCAGCATGACTGACCATCAACCGAGAAGGAGGCTCGTTCAGTCTCTCTCTCGCCCTGCCTTGACGCATCTATATCTCGCCCTTGAATCACCCCCTCTTCGCATCCGGCTGAACGGAGTAACCAGCCCGCGTTCGAGTTCTTGGACTCGCAGTATCAGCCTCAGGGAAAGCACACGGAATGTCCATCTTCTCCTCGGGATCGGATGCAAGTGGGGGATCGTTGGGCATCGTCCCCCCGGTGCCCTGCCCGCCTCTACCGAATTTCCTAGCGGAATGGGCGGCGATTATCCCCCTGGTCTGCCATCTAGCGACGCAAAGAGACGATTACATCACGACAGGAGATATAGCACTTCTGGGCCGGTTGAATGTCGGCTTATTCCCCCGGCTGGGCACCCTCTCGGGCATATCGAGACTGCTGGGAAGAGGAACGAAATTTCTCGATTTTGCAAGCACCAAGGGAGGCTCCAGCCGGATGGTGTGGGACGTCAAATGGGGGAGCGTATTTCCGTGTGCAAATGGTGCTGCCAGCGCCGCGATTACAAGCTATCTGAAGAGTCGGGACCGATGTCCCTTACAACGAATGCCCGAAACCCTGGTTCCAAAGCCTGGGGACAGCGATTCGGAGTCTTCATCGAGGCAGAATAGCTGCGATATGGAAAAAGCAGGTTCTGCAATTCAACATGCAAATCGCGACGTGAGAACGGGGCCCCTAGCACTGACGAAGAATCCATCCGACGATACCAGCTTGTCCATGTATATCGATTCTACCGCAAGCCGACAGGAAACTCACCAAGGCAACGGTTCAACCGAATTCGCCTGTCCAAGGCATATACAATGTCCTCCTTTCTGCTACAGATCTGTCTTGCGGTGTTTCTATTCACCTTTGGGTCGTTCGGAACGGCGACAATCCTCATCTGCACCTCAGGGTCAGAGTTGATCGCACAGAGCATCACACTTCGCCGACCGTCCACATACTTGACGAGCACCGAGAACCATGATGCTTGCATGCTAGTGGCCTCCCATCAAAACGCCACAGAGTGGCACTTGTGCATTGGGGACCGAGCCGTTGTGGATACGCTGTTCAACAAACCGATGGTTGTCGTTCCGGAGGGAAGGAAGGCTCACCTTCTGGCACGCTGGTTCTGGTTTGCCAACATCCTGCAGTTTGCGGCAATGACCTTTGTCGCTGGGCAGAAAGGCTGGGACGGCGTGTGTTTGGTGGCCCTCCTGGCGATCCATTGGGCGTTGCATTGCATTCTACACGGGCCACACCTACCCCACGACTGGCTGGAGCGCGAGGGGGTCGAGGCGGATGTCAAGTCCTTCGAGTTTGGGGGAAGAACGGCCATGATAGGCGCTATACAGATATTCAGTGACACGAGCATTGTTCGCTGGATGGACCAGATTATGGTCCCACATCCTCGGCGAGAAGCTTGGCTCAGTCGTCTTCGGGGCGAGGAACCGGAGGGAGAACTCAACGCTCATGATATGAGGTGGATTGACATGGCCACAGAAGGGTCTCTTGCGGCGGCAGAGGTGCTGAAACATGAATGTTGTCCCCCCAGGGATGGCGTGGGGGTGTGAATATCAGTCTTGTAAATCTGAATCGGCTTCATTCATGGATTCAACCACTTGACGACAAATTAGAACAGATCACAATGGTTATCCAGACACATTATGACTCCACGTATGATGCATATGATCAATTGTCCTTTCTGAAGTCAAGAGAGGGATGCAACGTGTACACAGAACACAACGACATTCAGTGATTGGCGCTGCGCTCTCAGAACAAGGCCCAATAATCCTTGATAAGGGTATACACCCGACTCAGAGTTGGGGACAGCAAGAGGACTTGTCTTACATGTATCGGTAGGTACTAGAGGGCAGGAGGGCAGAGCCTCCTTTGAGTTCATATCCCGCATGCTTCAGAGCATGCATCTGAGACTAGCATAGAACGGCTATAAAAGACAACCTTGTTTGGACGTATCCAGTAACTATCAAAGTACCTCTAGCTGGCTAATTCGTGTCCTGTGAGTGCAGTGAAATGCACAGCCATACATAGCCTCGGGATGCAACGGGCATGCACGGGATTGCCTAAGACTTCGAAGACCAGGCTGAGAGCAATGAGTTGAGTGGCCGTCCTATATAAAAAACAGTATCTGGTTCTCAAAAACAGCGACAGCCCACAGATACCCACAAATAGGCTCAATTTCTATTATTCTGGTGCTAATGTAAGGGCAAAATCTCTGTCAATGGACAGACATGCAGGCTCCAATCATACCCTTTTAAGCTCTAGTCTCTTGCATGGCATGGCTCCCTGCGAGGCACGCACAGCAGAAGGCTGAAAACTAGTGACTGTCCTGCATGGTGAGTATGCAAGTGCCAGTTGTCACCTATTTTTAGGAACACTGCTCCGCTCAGCTCCGGAGCAAGTCGTCCACTTCGGGATGAGGCTGGCTGCAAGTCTCGAGAGGCGAACTTACGTGACTAACGGACCATAATGACTTGATTGGTCTTGGAGATGTCTACTACCAGCCGCAGGCCACCGACGACCACATTTCACCCAGTCTTGAACTCTGCCTCTTCCTTGACACGAGTCTTCCCAAGCGACCTCCCCAACACATTATTCCTCACTGCTCCCAGCATTGGCCGGGTCCTGTTCTTGGAATTGATATGGATGGCGAATCGTCCTTCACACACAGATATGATACAGATCGCTCCCAATCTGGCATCCTGACAATCCAACAGCTCTCACAAAGCTTGTTCAGACGGTTCGTTGACTTTTGGAGAGACGCTGAATCGGTTGCGCTGTTCGAGGAGTACTCTGAGTACATTGGAGTATGCAAAAATTGCTTTGAGCCGGGAACCACCTCGCATGATGCCCCACGCAAGCATTGTTATAAGCAACAATGGCAGCATCATGGAAGAATTGGAAGAGACAAACCACGACACCAGGCTTCGTCCTCATCACTGCCTATCTCATTTGACGCCAAGAACCCGAAGGCATTGGATTCAAATGAAGCAGCCAATATACGTGAAAACCCATGTGGAGAAGTTGATAAAAAGGCCCGTCCCGTATCTGGTTCGACATTGCCCTGCCCTCCAAGCAGCTCTAGCAATCCCGTACGTTTTGCAGATCAAGCAAAGCCCGTCGAGAAACCCCACAAAGAGCACCAGCCTGTCTTTGATACATATCGCAGCACAGATCAGACGATGCATGCTCCTAGCTGCGACAGAAACAAATGCCATACGATCCATTGGGACAAGCAATCATACATGGATTGTCCCCCCCAAGAGCCGTGAAAATCGTCCCCAACGAGGCAGTGCCGGACCGAATTCAATATCGCACCGCAGGCGCCAACACCCTCGCAATAACTCATGTTTGGAGCCACGGTCAAGGAGGTCGACCTGAAAGCGGCATCAACTCCTGTTTGTATAGGTGGTATCACGAATTGGCACAGAAACGACGGGGGGGCTCCCGCTGCGAGTCCTTCTGGATCGATGCAGCGTGCATTCCTGGCGACCACACATTACGCACGCAAGCAATATGTGACATCAACGAGATATTTGGTCGTGCCGGAAGAGTCGTCATAATCGACCGAGATATTATCACATGTGATGGCAGATTCGGCGATGCGGCCACGACGAGGCGTTTATTCTTAACCTGGGCCAAAAGCGACTGGAACAAGCGAGCATGGACCTTACTCGAGGGTGTCCGTGGCTGGGGAAGGCTTCATCTACTCTGTAGGGATGATAGATTAGTTTCGCAGAGGGACCTCGAGCGGAGACTAAGAGACAATAGCGTGCCCATTGGTGACAAAGGAGCACTAGAGCTCGTCGAACTCTTTTACAGATTCAGCAAGAGCCGTGACCTAACCCTTGATGAGGCTGGAGCGCTTCTTGCTCGACGTACAGCATCACGATCAGGCGATATCCCTGTGATTTGGAGTCTACTATGTGGACGTCATTGCGGCAACAAGACATTGCATGATATGAGTGAATTGCTCCGGACAGTCGGGCTTGGTGGGATCAGAACTTGTTACCTGATGACCAGTACGCCCCGTCTTCGCCTACGTGGCTTCTGCTGGGGCCCGAGTTCCCCGTATTACGAACATGCCAGTGCCGCTTATGAAGTTTCTAAGCATCCCAAATGCGAGGTAGCGTACACATCCAAAGATTTTGATGGCCTTCAAGCACAATGGTGGATATGGGAGCTCAACTCTGAATACGACTGGCCTGCAGACAGCCTCACCCTGCAACACAAGGGCAGCCCCGTGAATATTCTGGAACGCCTACAAAAGGGTCACAAAATAGCCCTTATACGGGCCACCCGTAGGGGTGGTATGTGCCCCTCGAATGTTGATCGAAGGAATTGGAGTTCACGACCATGCTTGGTTGCCTTGTGTGTGCGTCCAACCGTCAGCAAACATGCTGGACAGTATATATGGCAGTATTTATGTACTCTAGAAGGGAGGGCTAAGAAGGGCATGATATTAATCGTTCATTTCCAGCTGCGAAGAATCACTTTGCTTTAGCCTGCCACGATTCCGGGTAGAGTAGTGCAAAGTCGATGTTCTACTCCCACGCCAATCCTTCATTTCAAAGGATATAGTCGCATCAAAATCTTTGTGACCTTGTTTAGTTTTATTTCTGAATTTCCTGGCTTTCTGTCCCCATCTGTAGTGTTTTCATGCTATCCCGTAACTCTGCAATCTTGTTTGTGTGAAAGTGCTATACAAGGAAGTGGTACGATATTGACAGGAACCTTGTCGGCGAAGACTTGCGTGCCTTTCGTTTAGCTTCGACCAAATAACACGTGCATGTCTGTTGGCATACGGAGTAGATGTACTGGAGATGAGAGGCGATCTGTGGACTCCGGAGCATATCGAAAGATGGACAGGGAAGGTACATATAGGAGTTTCTGGTTCACTACCATTGGCTGCTGGAACATGGCCTGGATGCTGGGTCTGTTTCGAAAGAATTCAGCATCGCCTCTATAGGATCATAGAAAAAAGAAAAACAAAAACATACAAAGCAGGATTCGCTGGTGGTCACCCACCCAACTACTAACCTGCCGGCGTGTGGCTTAAGTACGGCTGAGCGGACGGGAAGCCCTGTTCTCCACACCCTGTGGTCGTATGTACTGTCTTTTCGCAGCAAGGAACTATATAGACAATGATAGAGGATATATGGTTGCACTCCGGTGGTCTCAAAACCCTCTCTCCCCCCTTCTGAAATATTTTCAAATTGACTGGTGAAAAAAAGCTGATGGACCTTCGTTGCTTATCTGCAGCAGCCGAATCTATAGTCATAGCAAGCATCCTGTGCCGGTTAACTGATGCCGGTCGAAATTGTGATATTTATATATGTCCGGGGAGAGGGTAAAGGTACCCAAGACGACAACCACAGGCTCAATCAGTCCACCATATATACGGGAAGAAATACCACGATTTCCTGCCATTGACAATTAGCAGTACCACTCCCGAGCACTGTCTAAGGATTATCGTCCAAGGGCCACTGTCGTGATTAGCAGCAGTAATGCAAAGGTGATGGTCCCAGCCGGGTTGAATTGTGGAGATAACTCGCCGAGCATGATAAACAGGATTCGACAGGGATTAGGGCGTTGATTATAGAAGATATCCAACCCGACAAAACAGGAGAGGAGAGAACGGAACCTTCAAATACAAGAGCCATGAGGACGATGAAGAGCGCACCTCCTGCAATAGGCAAATTTGACGAACACATATCATAATTTTCACTCCCATCAGCAGAATCAGACATGGATGTTCATGAATCTCTCCTGGCCAATACGGGACGAATCCGAATTCGCCACTCATAGAGGCACAGCTAGGGTCCGGTAGCTACAAGGACCAATGTCAATGTATCTCATATTGTGCGGGTAAGTAACGAAAACTCTTTCATAGGGATTAACAGCGAAATCAAGAGTACGGTCAGGACTGTTGAGGAGATAAAGGTCTCATCCACAGGAACTACTAGAAGAAATTACATGGGGTTTACGCGTCTTGTCCTGTATCAAGGGTTGCCCTGCTCGGCCCCGGATATCTTCCCAAATTTACGCAGGCGAGCTCACATAAAGACATAAAAACATGCTCGGAGTGACTACCAAGATACAGCACTTGCATTCTGACAAATCTGATAGTTTCCGACGAGCAAGGCAGGGAGCTGAAATGGAAAATTGGAATACTGTACAGTCTTCGAGTAGCCCATCTAACCTAACCGACTTCCAATCGGCCAGGCTATGCAGACTCTGTGATAAGGCTCAGTCCCAGTTAACAATGGAACGATATGGAGACCGAATAAGACGTTACAATGCAATAGCAGCCATGGGACGAGCGTTCAAGATAAAACAAGATGACCATGTAGTCGAACTACACACTGAAATAAGCTCAGGCTAACGATGCAGATCAATCATTCAGTAGATGCCTCCTTCCCAACGAAACAAAAAGGTCATACATACATAAATACAATGAGCAAAAAAAAAAAAAAAAAAACATACAACAGTAGGGATTCGCTGGTGGTCACCCACCCAACTACTAACCTACCGGCGTGTGGCTTGAGTACGGCTGAGCGGGACGGGAAGCCCTATTTTCCACACCCTGTGGTCGTATGTACTAATATTTTTAGTAAAGAGAATTATACAGGTGGTTGCTGTCGGTACAACTATCTTGAAAGATTGTATGTGGTTACTGTCGCCGTTATATCACTCATTGAACGACTCCATTGGTACTAGACCACCAAATACAATACTGGTTCCAGGTCTGCTCCACAAACTCATTCAATCAAGGACAATCTGGACTCAACAGGAAAGACAAACAGCCTAATCATAAGCCAACATAACAGGTGTAGCATTCTCAGGCACGTTCTCAACATCATAAGCAAGCATGGCCGCATCCGCCCGCTTCTCCTTCGCATCCTTGACATCATACGGCAGCATCACCGGCGTTGCACCAGCAGGCGCATCCTTCGCGTCGTAGGCCAGCATCACGGGTGTGTTTGCCCGCTTGCGCGTCTTGACATCGGAGGTGAGCATGACGGGCGTGGCGCCTTCGGGGGCATCTTTCGCGTCGTATGCCAACATCACCGCATTGGAGCGCTTTGCCTTGGTGTCATAGGCAAGCATCATGGGAGTTGCTCCGGCTGGTGCGTCGTTTGCGTCGTAGGCGAGCATGACTGGGGTGGCGGTCCTATCGTTCGACGGGAGGGGAGCTGCCACAGTGCCAGCAATAAGGAAGGCAGAGATGAGGGTGAAGTGCATGATGATGCTTGCGAGGTCTGTAAGAAGCCTGAGCAGTAGCTTGCGCAGAGACTTGAGCAAGTGGAGTGAGTTGTTGGGTTGGATAGTATGTGCCTTGACGGCAGTACTCGGTTTTATATCTCGCTCGCCGAGCGTCTGCCATCTGGGATTTTGCCTCATCTTTGAGATTTGACCTCGACTCAACAGCCTAACATATTTCCTGAAAGCAGTGGCTTTTACTGTGCGACCCTTCTGTTGGAGATTGGCCCAATCATCGAGGAGCTATATGTCGAGTTGAAGTTTGTCGCTGGATCCGCCATTATTAACTTGAGGGGCTTTTAGTCTGCACATCACATGGACTTGACATACACTGACTGATACGTAGCTCATCGCTTCGTGAGATGCATTTTCGGACTTTTAAGATTGAAATCTAATGGTCAACTTCTAGCGGCTGATCCTGTGGCTGAACCTGTTTGCAGGTTGAGATACTACCATGATTGCTTTGTGACACACAAACCGATCACTGGTCAGTGTGATTAAGCAATGGAGATAAGAAATGACCTGAAAAGTTGGAGGCTCCGATGGGAATTTTTCATGAGGTAAAGCTGAAGACTAAAAGATTCCCATATCACATATTTCATGAGTGGTCCAGACAACATTGGGCTTCATCGATGTTACGCACTATTGACCTCTATCATTTCAAAGAAAAATGGGGCTTCTGAGAGGAATATCATACGGATCTGCCCTAATATCTCTCATATTGCTGTTCTACCCACCCTTAACAACTTACGATACACTTGTTCCCATTCTCCTTGTCAATGGCCGCATACACGAAATATGTCCTGTCCAATATGGGGAAACCCCCGACGGACTGGAAGATGACGGCACGGACAACCTCCTTCAGCAGAGCAAAAAACAATCACACAAAAACCATCGTCTCTTGCAAGCCATTACGGTGATCTGCGGTTTATTGAACATCTTCCTAATGATGGTGGTCGTGTTTTTGATCTGACATCCCAGAGATGTCATTACCGACCAACAATGTGCTCGTCAGCTCTCAATCATAGGTTTGACAGTACTTCCAAAGGAATAATGGATATATTCTTACACCTACCTCACAGGTCCGGCTCTGCTGGACCATGAGGGGAAATATGATGCCGCCTGTGCTTGAACCAGCCAGCACCAATCCCAGTGCGATAGAGCGTCGCTTGACAAAGTAAGTCGCAATCAGGGTTGTGGTGGGACAGAAGAGAAGCCCGTTGCCAATTCCGCAGCAAACTCCCTGCGCCAGGAAAGCTTGCCAGTGGCTATTACAGAGGGATATCAAAGATACCGACTGTCTGGAATGTGAACCCCCAATCAAGCAGTAGCGATAATAGCCAGCATCCATCAGCCGACCAGAGAAGCTACCGATAAAGCTCAGGAGAAAGACCTGGATGGACACAATCCATGAAATTTGGGATTGGCTCACATGCAGGGTCTCCTCGTAGTGAGCTTGAAAGAAGCCAAACGAATTGATGAAGCCCCAGGTGCAAAACAGGACCAGATGGCCCATCAGCACCTGTATCCACGCCTGCAGGCCTTCATCCGGAGGAGGAACCGTTGCATCTCCTAAAGACTTCTCATGCAGGAGGCCAAATAGTAAGAATCGGGGTGGATCAACGGGCTCAAGAACTGGAGATGGGGTCGCTATGGATGCGGTGGTGCTGGTTTCTTTGTCCGTGGGTTGCATTCTGGGCCGCTGCGGTGATCCCCGTTGGTGGCGGCGTTTGGTAGAATGAGGGGAATAGCAAACATATGGAGAGGATGAGAAGAGTGCAAGGGCCTCCGGGGGAGGAGGTGGACTTTATCGTCCAACGCCCCTGCACCCATATCAGGTTCCATGGGCGTTGGTATCGAGTGAATCAGGAGACATCCTGACTCCCGCGGGATAAGTGGTGTGACCCACGTAGCCATAATTTCAATGTAACATTGGGTTCTACGAGAGACAAAGACTCGGTAAATGCCCCTAGCTTTGAAAGCCTGGCGGTTGGGGCGCAACAGGGGTAACATCTCCCACCTACAAACTTAGGGCTTCGGGAGTCACGGGATGTCCTGTTGCGTGCAAGCTACAACAGACGGTTTTTTGTATGCATGCTTGGAAAGGAGAAACCATGAACCATATGGTAAGAATTTCGTTTTCCCAGTCAGCCGTATCTTCGCTTCCCTGGCATCATGTCACAGAAAACCCAGAACCAACATCGCATGAACAATCCAAGTGACCGAGATGGTTTCCCACAACTCCTATCAACGGTCAACAACGCTTTGTCAAGTCTGCTTCAAAAAGCTCGGACGCGCAATATCCTGCCCACAAGCAAGAATCTCTCTAACGCATTGCAATCGTTGCCCCTCCACCTTCCAGAGCACGGGGCAGGATTGACCCAGACAACCCAACACCTACTGCAAGACATTGTTCCGGCTGTCTCATCCTCCAGTTTATCATCGCGTTACTTTGGGTTCGTAACTGGCGGAACAAACCCAGCTGCTCGTCTGGCTGATTACATTGTCACCAAACTGGATGAATGCCTGGCGGTGCGGATCCCCGCCGACACGATCGCAACAGATGTCGAGAATCGGGCATTGAAGATGCTCGCTGAGCTGTTTCGTCTCGGTCAAACGAATGCCACCGGCTCCTCAGGATGGACAGGTTACTTTACTCCCGGTTCATCGACCACTAATCTCTACGGCATTGCCTGCGGGCGAGAATATGTTCTGCAGGTTCGAGGCGCGCCCACGTGTGGCACAGTAGGGATCCAGACGGCATGTCAGGCGGCTGGTGTGAAGCAAGTCCAGGTACTCTGCAGTATGGGACATCCGTCAATCATGAAGGCTGCTAGTTTGATAGGTCTAGGACGTGCTGCTGTGAAGCAGATGGGTCGATCGGATTGCCCTTGGCATCTCGATCTTACACGCGTACAGCGCGAGCTGGAGCGGCAGGATTGCGCCTCCATCGTGTCTGTCTCCCTCGGGGAGGTAAACACAGGGAAGATCGGAATTACAGCCGATGAGCTGCAGCAGCTGAGGGATCTTTGTGATCGATACAAGGCGTGGCTGCATATTGATGCTGGTATGTTAGGAGACACATTGAATGGATTATCGATGTACTGATGGTCGTGTCTCAGCATTCGGGGTGTTCATAAATGCCCTTCCAGAGGGTCCTGAATACAGATATCTAAAAGACATTGCGCAGCATATTCATCTGGGAGATTCGATAACCGGCGATGGTCACAAGCTACTGAATGTCCCGTTCGACTGCGGATTCTTCTACTTGCGTGATCCGGCCCGTCTGAAAGACATCTTCACTGTTCCCAAGGCTGATTTTGCCGAGTTTGCCATTCCGCCAGTTTACTTTTCCCGGTACGCCATCTCACGATTCAGTATTATTGAATAGGTATTGACCCGTAATGAAGTCCGGTGCCCCCGCCAGGGGGACCGGCAAACCCAACCGATGTAGGCATCCAAAACGGTCGTCGATTTCGCGCATTACCGGTATACGCCAGTCTCAGGGCCTATGGACGGACCGGATACGAGGATATGCTTGTCCGTCAGACACGGCTAGCCCGCGGCATTGCGGCATATGTCTGGGATCACCCAGCCTACGAGCTGCTGCCACATCTGCCAGGAATGCGACAGAAAACTGGAGTCCTCGAGACGGTCTTCATCTTGATCCTCTTTCGAGCTGTAGATACTGCATTGAATGAATATTTTACTAGTTCAGATCAACGAAACTGGGAAGTTGTACGCACAGGGGATAGTCTGGGAGGGTAGGAAAGCGGTCCGCTGTGCGATTGCTAACTGGTCCGTCGAGGTTGAGGAGGACTTGACGATTGTCACAGAGGTTCTTCGATCGAGGGCTGCGTGGCTGCGCAATGGGAGAAGAGAAAAGCGCGGTTATGATGACTGTGGGATGGGTCGCTGTCTGACCCAGCATTCCTTGGGTTTTCTTGACGAACTCGTATTCGGAGTGCTGATCGATCCTGTCATGCGTTGGAATTGATGGGGATCTCCCACAATAGCCAATGATAAACAAATGTGCTGATTTGAGGGTGGACAACAGAAATAACCTTCCGCCACCTCTAGTCTGCCTGAACCTAATTTTGTTCGTCTGTTGAGCCCCTAAGTTGCATAACCATCCATGTGTGCCTTGGACTTGTCGTCCACATCCCCATAACACCTCATCAGAACACACTCCCATAGTCAAGTCCAATGAGCCATCATGAAATACCCACAGAAATTCCTCATAGTTCGTCTCACTCAGGTATGCAGCAGGATTTTTGGCGATGGATATCCTGATTTTCTCTAATATCATCCATGGTGGTAGTTCTTCCTGGCGCTTGCCCTTGTGATCACGGCGGCAACACACTTTTACTACCTCCCAATGAGCCTGGCTAGTGGTGCTTTTGGGGTCATTATAGCTCCGGCCGGATGGTTCTTTCGCTATAAAATGAAGGGGGTTGGCTGGGGCCTTGATACTTTTGCCGGCGCTGCTTTCCTTGCCGGTGGAATAGTAAGTTAACCGACACCTGCGCAGCTTGCATCTGCGTTGCAGCACGATCAGATATCAATGCTCATGAGTCTTCCTATCTCCTATAGATGGCCGCAATGATTCCAGCTGTTTATGAATGTGATGATTATTCAGTGTGCATCGCCCTCCGTGCCCACCGTCGTCTTCCAATTTCTGGCAGTCGCTGGTTCGATAGGAACTATCATTTTCTCCCTTATGACCCGAAATGAACGGCCTGTCGATACATATGCACCAACAGAGATAACGGTGGACCCTCCAGACTTCTCCACCAACGAATATACCGACGACAACCATCATCCCAAACAATAAAGATAGCGATAGCAATGACAACAAGAACAACACTGTCGCTATCTACGATAAACCAGAACTTCATACCGAGAGCGTGCACCATCCTATTGAGCCTACACAAGCAAAGCAACCCACGGGACCCATGCAAGACGTCCCAGAACTTCATGGAGAACAGATGTCATGGCAGGCTCTACGCCCTGAACTTCCTCCCGAGGGGTGTACCGTTTTGAGCTTCCAGAGGATGCAGCTCAGCCTCGTGGGCAAGAACTGGACTCTGGGTCCTTACAGAAATGCCAGTGTCCAGGAGATCAATATGAAAGCATCTGTCTGGTATCTGTGAATACTTGTATGTAAGGATCGTTTATCTGATGATAAACTATGAAATGTCTACCAAGGATTGGGATTACGTTTAGCATTTGATAACGGTGTTAATGATGGTATTCGTGCGTATCCCTTCTCAGGCGCTTGGTGTCGTCCGATTCGAAAATTACATGGTGAGGCCGAGATGACGGATCACCTATAGTTCCATCGTCAATCTTTCTGCAGTTTCGAAGAGGTCATGGGAGGAAGGACAGATTTTCACACTACCCACTGATCTCTACATAGTTCCCTTCTCCTTGCATGTAAGTACATACGACCACAGGGTGTGGAGAACAGGGCTTCCCGTCCGCTCAGCCGTACTTAAGCCACACGCCGGCAGGTTAGTAGTTGGGTGGGTGACCACCAGCGAATCCCTGCTGTTGTATGTTTTTATTTTTATTTTTTTGATTTGACAAACTTACTGTCAAAACTGCCACCTGTGTGGGCCCTATCTATATGCAGTGACATTTCATGAGATATGGGGAAAATAATACCATCAACAGAGAGGGCTTAACAAAGACAGAGCAATGACATACTGCACTTTGACAGAATAGCAGGATGACATGACAGTAACAACCGGAAAACTGCACATTGTCTGTGATCTTAGCTGGCTTGTAAGACAGGTAGCTATTCTGTGAATTGTATACATATCTTCTGCCTGAGACATGAGTATTCTCATCATCTAGTACTAGCGGTATGTGTCTCTGACCTCGCAGATCCTCCCCTTACCCCAACCACCTGGAGAGGAATATCAGCAACCATCCTCTTGTCTCGCTAGCACTTCGCTTAAGTCTTGACATGGCCTCATCATCCTGTGCCAACCCCTCCTCAACCCAAACAATTCCCTTCGAATTCAAGGGCATGAAAGAACCGTCACATGTTCTGGACTCAGATGGGGATGTGATCATCGTTTTGGAGAAATCACCTGAAAATCGGCCTCAAGACGCGTCGGTGAATGGCTCTCCTGACAATGAAGTAAAGGCCGAGACCTCTGAAGAAAAACCTCAGGGTATACGGATCAGAGTGTCCTCAAAGCATTTGGCCCTAGCCTCCCCATACTTCAAATGCATGCTGGGATCCAATTGGGGAGAGGGCAAATCTCTTCGTGCCACTGGCTACACATGTATCACTGCGCTCGATTTTGATCTGGAGGCTCTGCTAGTAGTTTTGAACGCCATGCATGGTCGTCAGGATCGCCTTCCTTGGAGGTTGAACCTTGAACTGCTTGCCAAAGTCGCCGTTGTTGTCGACTACTATCAATGCCACGGCGTCATTGACATGGCCAAGGAACTGTGGATCAGGATTTGAAATCATCTTTTCCCACGATATTCAAAAGAGACGTCACATTGTGGGTATGGGTGGCTTGGGTTTTTTCGGCGGCGAACGAATTCAAATCAGCTACCTTAATTGCCATTCGACAATGCCCAGGACCCTTCGATCCCTTAGGCTTTCCTATACCGAGTGCCGTGATTGGTAAGTTCTTTACTGACTATCTGATTAGCTCTCCACTCACATTGGGTCTCTCAAGATGAAATAAACAGGAAACTTGAGGCTGCCATGGATAGTATCTACATATCTCTCGACGAGCTTCTTATTCGCTTTCGTGATAAGGAGACTGCATGTTCTTTTAAATGCAATGTCATGTTGTTCGGTCTGCTCAGCTTTGCCATGCGCAAGAAAGGCCTCACCAAACATTACAACCGTCTTATTATCGACGATTACCGCTCTCGTCCCATAGAAAAAACATTCCAAAGTATAGTTGAGATGCTTCGGACTATCGAATCCCAGGAACCAGAAGCACCTCGCCTCCACAGTGGATTTGAAGGGGTCAAATCCCTCTGTAACCTCCGCAGGTACACCAATCCACTCATTGACGAAGTGCAAAAAAAAGTAGCAGGATTGTCTTTGAGCATCTTGCAATAGTTTCCAATTGATCAGAGCCGTGCGTTGTGCAGATCACACTGTGAGAAGTGGTTCTTAACGCGTTTACCTGAGGTGCTTATCGCATGGTTCCTGTATTATTAGCGGCATGCATTCCATAGGAATACATCAGGCAGATAGTTAATGAGGACCACAAGCTTTGTTCTTTTCGAGATCTACTTTTCGGCTTATATACTGAAGCGCCTCTGCAAGCCATCTGGCCAACCGACACAACGGCCGTGGGGTGCACACTGAGGCGAGAGCAAGAAACCCGCGGAGTACGACCAAGTATTATAAACAGACTGGACAGGCCTATAATAGGGAAATAATGCCAAGATCTTATGATGATAGAAATGGAGTAGGGTGACTTCAGGTCCATTCCATTGTCCATTTACCCCTCAGAGAGTCAGCATCGGCTCCGTGGTGAACTCCCGCCAAGTTTGGTATGGGAACCCGCCGACTCCGGACCGGCCTGTACTACTTGGTGTGGCATATAATGCTGAATCTTGATGATGGTATCCGGCGGAGTGAGAGTGCACTGCTCATCATCTTATATGGGCATGGTAGAGAGCTGGACACCGAAAGAGCTGGATTTCTAACAAATATATTTTGCTTCACTAAAGTATTTGTTCTCCTTCAAATGCCCTGAGGCTATCGATCAAGGGTGCACTTATCAGCTGGAATACCTCATCATGCATCTTGTCATTCTCCAAAGTCGTGTTCTCCGTCGTACCGGGCCAAAATAGACACCGCTCCACAACTTTGCGATACATCAGCCGCTTTCCATCTCCACAGCTGGCAAAAAACGAGCTGCAGTTTTGAGATTCATTACAGCTGGAACCCGATCATCATCTTCCTGTGCCTGCAATGCTTCAAGGTTTTCACAGAGAGAGCTCCACCAGCACGAGACCAAGGGGAAAGACGACTTCATTTCGAATAAGTGCAGAGGGTGTCTTGTCTGCATCTTGCTGCCCAGCTTTCCCTATTCCCCAGACAATATAAGGGTAGCTGAATTGGATGGATGAAGTCTTTGAGCACATTATGTCGCGGGTTCGCCATTGATTTGCCAGCCAACTCCCATGAAACTGGAGTACACTGCAGGTGAGATTGACCGCTAGCTTCAGGTGATCTCTCCAGCCGAACACAGGGATGCCATTGGAAAGATCTCGTAATGACGTGGAAGAAGTCGCAATGAGCTCATAAAATGTCTCTGACTGGATCCTCTCAGCAATGTTCCCTACAAGGTATATGTGATGTCTATGTCGGTCATCAAGGACACAGCCAAGGAGCTTCCGTTGATCGTGGCCAGTTCCGATGGTGCATAAGGTGGAGCAGAAATCGACAATGGGTGGTACACGGGCAGCATGCGAGTTTTGAACCTTGGCTGTCATCGTAGACTCACCAAGTCCGGAGACCGCAGAGATAGGGGCTTTGCCCTTTCTTTTGCCCGTGATTGGCTTTTGTGGAGTCGAGTCCACCTGGCTGCTCTGACACAGTGTTTGGGTCGTTTGCAAAAGGGCCGATTCTGCTTCAAGACTCTCTGGGAGGACGAGCTCGGCCGCATGCGAGTCTGGGCATTAGACATTGGAGCCTATCAGTCGGCTCAGTCTTCACTGGATTATCGGCTACGTGATGCATCGCATATAAAGGAGCAAATATCTAAGCTTCTCACAATACTACAGCGGACATATAGAGACGCCAGAGAAGCTCTTGATATTGCCGCATCTGGCCAGGAGAATTCAGACCTCGATGATGACGAGGACTGCCCAACGGAGATTCAGATGATTTATTATTCTCTAAAGGATACAGTGAGTTGTATTCTGCGCATGTCGACGGTGATTTGCCAGCCAGCGCACCATGATCGTGCTCTAGAGACCCCGAAATTTGATACAGCTCATTTCCAACCATTTGATCTAAAACATGTGCGGGACAAGTTTCCCAGGGCGGAGCAAGAGATTGTTAATCGACTTGGATCTGCCATAACGCGACGACGAGCGATCCTAGGATATCGAGAACGACAACATAGGGGGCTATCTGATGGCTCGCGAGGATGTCCAGATGGCTTCCTTAATGAAGGACTTACCGCACGGCCCGAGACAGCCACGATCAGCTATCTCGATCAGTCCGATGAACTATCTGTGTCCGATACAACATCCTCTGCCTCTAAAAATTCGCGGAATCTAGCTTTGCACAGCCAGGACGAAATGAATATGCCCCCACTACCGGGGCTTTGCAAGAGGAATTCCTTTTGAATGCCTTTACTGTTTCTTTCCTATCTCCATCAAAGAACGAGATTGGGCTGGACACATTTTTCACGATATCATGCCATAATGTGCGTTCTTGTGGATTGTCCATCGCCCCACCGCCTCTATGAGAGCCGTCCTCAATGGTATTCCCACATGATGGAACAACATATGGTGGGGCCAGAGGCAGACAGCCTGATGTCTTGCCCACTTTGCTTGACTACTCAACCGATCCGAGAAAGCTCGATGGAAAAGCATATTGGAAGGCACGTGGAAGAACCAGCTCTCTTTGCTCTTCCCCAGACAGACTCAACTGGAGACCGTATTCGGGGGGATTCAGATCAATCGATCGAGCGAGCCATGGACACCCTTGGGAGGGAGTTGAAACGACCTTTCACAGACCTCGACGATGGTAGTATTTCCTCGAAGACAGCCAAACTCAGCATAGGGAAGAGTTCAGAGGGGCAGAATGCCAGAAAATCGGGTATTATGACCGATGGCAAAGCTGAGCTACACTTCAAAGGAGCTTCATCTTTGTCTGTGGACGACATAAAAGTCAACTTCGGCCCCATCCAGAAGATAAGGACTATTACATTCAAGGATGCCATAGGCAGAGTCTCTAGCTGTCAATTCGACTTGTGCTGCACGTGGAGGTCAGTCTCTCGTCACATCTGCGGGATTCTCTCTCACATGGCTAATCATTGTTGGTACAGGGTATTAAGGAGGTGATACGACAGGCCTTTCTTGCGGATGAGGTGCTTGGACCTCGCGTTATGAAGGGCATTATGACTTGCTTGGTCCTGACGGAAACATAATCCCATCACATGAATGGGAAACCGTTGTTGAACCTGGTTATGCTGTAACGATGCGAATGTGGCCTATCGCCGAGATACACAGTACACATGAAACCTCACATATGCCGTCCTCAAAAGCAACAGTTGGGCCTCCTATCGCCGAAGAAGCACCTCTATCGGATACTGTAAGTGGGCCGTTCTGAATTTAACCTTACCCATGTAAATGATGGCTCACTGAGAACGATGACCCAGATACATGAATTTGGATGCTTCATACCTGATCAAGAAACTACCCTTACCCTATATGGAACCACCGACAATACCCTTAACATCAATATCATCACCCCGCAAGGAATCCGGAGGCTATCTGCCTTTGGATTCCCAATACACTCAATTCCACCTATGCAGATTAACGCTGCATATGCTTCTCACAGTCGGGTGGAACTCGGTATATTCTCCCAAAAACGGGGCGGAAGAAGTTGTTATGAGATGTTTTATGTTGTTGATAAGCAAGCCCCCCAACAGCAAGGAAGATGTGATATAATCTTAGGGCGAACTTCAGCTATGAATAGAATGCTCGACCGAGTTACTATCAGCAGTTATATCGCCAAAACCGGGTTACCACCACTCATACCAGGTTAGTCCTAGCCCTAGAAAGAAGCCTATATCTAACTTGGCTGCTGACTGCCCTATTACCTACCAAATGAATAGTTCAGAAACAGCAACAGGAGGCCAAAGAAGGGACTCAAAGATGAATACTGGAAGAATAATACCAGCGAATCAAAAAAAAACAATCAGAAACAGGCGAGAGCCGCTGGCCGTGGGGTTCAGGGGGTTGAAGGATGTATCCAAGAGCACGGTTGTCCCGCTCTCGAAGTATGAGTTTCACTTAATGGTTTTGTGACTTTCCGATATGATTGGAGATCAAATGTAATAGGCCTTCACTGAAAAGAAGTGTTTGGCCCGTTTTCTAGACGCTCTATGACAGATGCTAAGCGGTTGCTTATTTTTGACAGCCATAGTTGCCATTTAGCTGCTATATGCGATTATTTCTACAAACAGAATGCAAGTACCTGCATCTTTATGTTTGATCATGCCTCTAATGTACTACAACAACTTGATGCTGGTTCTTTCGGACCGCTCAAGCGTGCGTCGGAAACCTGCTTGGAGACGGAATGATTGCTGGCAACAGCCACATTAATTCAGAAATGTCGCGGACGTTATGGCATACATCCAACTACTAAGGTCCAAGAAGTCAAGCTCATCAACGTGGTCATTTTTTAATGAGCCCTTAATTCAAATGTTTTTCTAAAACGCCAGTTAGTTTGGGTATAAGCAATGGAGGGTGCACCTACTTCATCTTGTTGCTGAGATTTAAAGGGTGTCGTGCTCGCACAGGTGCGTCATCGCTCTAGATAGTCATTGGCTTTCATGGGCCTGTCCTTTGTTCTCAGCGCTGGACATCCGGTGCTATCTCGCGATTGCCCCGTTTCTTCTCAATGTCGATCTGTGCACTCCCGACCGCAGTCGTTTGAAGTTCTACGTCACTGACCAGGTGGTCTCCTGGGACCGGGTAGCGGACATGTGACTCTTCGCGGGAAGCGTCTGGAAGATCCCCAATGCGCTGAGGGTCTGACCGTTCTGAGGCAACTGTGGGATCTCCTCGAGATCCCTGAAGGGTATCGAAGCAACATTCGGCCGGACTTTGCTTTTGGAACGCCTCCTCCAGCGGACTATCGACCCGTCATGATGGCGAACTGGACCCTATCTCCGACGAAAAGGTTCCCGGGCCCCCAGATATACCTTCTTACCGTTGGGATGAATGATGCGGTGGTGACGGATGCACTTGTGGAGTTCTACAAGGCTATGGGTTGGGCGGACCTGGCCAGCACGTACAAGGATAAAGTGGCTTCATACTTGTAAGTTGACCTGGTCGATGCATGCGGCAATTGACTAACATCGCTGACAGTCCTGGCCTTGACTTGACGAAAATCAATTACATTCACTCGGGGGTTTCGTTCTCGTATCGCCATTCGAAGCCCTATCTCAGTGTTTATTACTCGCCTTTTTGAGAGAGTGCGGATAATCCCGTGAGCACGACTAGACAATCAAGGAGCGTAGGCCAATACTGCAACCTCATGATGCTAGAAGTTAGGAATCATGTCTATTTACCTTAGATTGACAATTAATGACTACATAAGCCATCCAGTCACAACTCCTTCCTGCTTTCTTGGTCATTCCGTCGCGGAGACTTTGGAATCTGCACGTCTCACGATCAAGCGATAAAGAAAAGCCAGCATAGAATAAAGATAAATACAATATCTGAAGTCCGTCCAGAGGACCACATGAGTATGATAACAAGAGCGACTGGATTGTATCAAAACAAACCGGAGTATAGAACATGACTATACAGCCTCCCAATCCATGGCATCAACAATAAAGTCCCAGTCGATCTGAGATTCGTCCACCCGATTCTGGCCACCGCGATACATGTCGTGCTGCGCCAAGTGAGCTTCGGCCAGTTGGTACCCATCTTCGAGTGCATCAAAGATATCAGTCAGGATGTTCTCGATGTCGTAGCTTTCTAATGGCGATCCCGTCGTTCCTCGTGAAGCCCATATCATCACGTTCTGCCTCTTCCTGGACAGATCCGCCGTCTTCCAGCGATTTCGCAGCTCCTTCGCTCTCCTCAACTGTCTGAGTCTGTCCCCTTTGATAAACACAGACCGAAGGGGACACGATCGTGCCTCTAAGGCGCTCAACACGTTCGCGTGATACTGATGAGTCCCAGCCCAGTTTCCTTTCTTCGACGCGGCGGAGACGGTGATCTCAAACACGCCAAGTAAATGCACCAGGGCGCGCTCTAATAACGCGTAATATTCGTGAAAGTCAAGTTTGAACATGATTTCGGCATGGGCGACATCATGCGCCGGAGCGCCGCGTAGAGTTGCGAGGCGATAACCCTCGCCCAGGAATGGGAGCTTCCATTTTAACCGCGCCACGATTTTCTTCAATCGTGAGAGTTCTTCGGGAGGTGAAAGGCGGCCTGCGCTTGAGCGGTTTGGAGACGCCGCTGACGCCGCTGGAGATTTCTCTCGGGCCCCTGAAGATGGCGCCCAGCGCGATTGTAATAAGCTGGACATGTTACTGCTTCAGGGGAGTCTTGTGAAGGAGACTTGTGTTGGTGGGATGGATCAGCCACAGCTTGCTGAGCCACACCCTGACACCCGTCCCAGTGTAGGTTATATGGTTGCGTTACAGCCCAGTGCCCCGGTCCAAATTGAGAGTTTTCCGTCGGGACACGCATGGGCGTAATTAAGCTGGTGTATGCTGAGTTGGCGTACGTTGAGTTAAAGAAACTTTGGGCTTTTCTTTGTTGTAGTCTGTTCCATGTCTGTCTTCCTGTCTGTGTGGCGAGCACGTGACTAATATCGTCTGATGTATGTCCATCCTCTCCTCATTCAGTATTCAGCAGGATATAATCCCCTTAATCATATTATCCAGTACATACGACCACAGGGTGTGGAGAACAGGGCTTCCCGTCCGCTCAGCCGTACTTAAGCCACACGCCGGCAGGTTAGTAGTTGGGTGGGTGACCACCAGCGAATCCCTGCTGTTGTATGTTTTTCTTTTTGCCCATTACAATTATAAAATAGTCTGTGAATATGTTTTGGATTCTCTGTTCCTCACCCGCACCTTAGGATGATCGTCCTATAGCTAGGGAGTATTATATTACATTATACTTTATTGTTTATAGCTTTCGACTCCGGTGTCTATATAGTCTAATTATTAAATGAGACTAACTTCATCATACTAGATACTATTAAATTAGATAGGCTACTAAAGGCCTCTTATAGTTTTACTAATATTCTTTTCCGTCTACCTATACATTAGAACTTGCTATATATCCTACCTAATATTAGCTTTAATTATTTTAGCCAAAAGTTCTAATGCTAGTGGTTGCTAGTCTTATACCCAATTATATATATATATATTAAAATCATCAAACTGGTATACGTACTTTGACGCATCATGTTCATCATTAGTCACCTTCTACAAGTCATTGTCTGGCACCAGGCGATAATTTACACCAACTAGACGGACCCCAGGTCATTCACCAGTAGCTCGAACAGCCTTGTAGACGAATAGTACTAGGTAACATCTCAATTGCGTTCCGAACAATGCTTACGATGCTATGATATGTAGATCTTCTGTGGCAGTCATGGTTCAGAAAGTAATGCTGTGATGCTGTGCTACTAAGAGCTTCTGTTTCGTCGACATTATGTACAGGTAGACAGAATATTCCTTGACCCTCCATGAAATCCTAGCATTATTTCCCAAGACACATAATCAGCATACCGCCAGGTTCCCCAACAAACTAACCCTAGTAGGGAGTGCCCTCAACCACCTATAGAGATGTCAGATATCAGACGGAAGCATAGGGACTTCCTTCATGGTGTCATGGTACGTACCTCAAAAGACCGGATCTGGGGAAAGTCGCCACGTCCCGCGGACGAGCAAGTCCCGCTATCACGAATAGTCTGCATGTAGTTGCCACCGCAGTTATCCTCGGAGTAAAAGAGAATCTCAAAGCCTTTGACATCGCCCTGAATGCTCATGATGGTAGCGGAAGTGCCGAGGTTGGTGCAACCGTAGGCCTTTTGATCGCCGAAACCAACGGGACCGTTACCCTGGCAGTCGGTCTGCTCGAACCCAGTAAAGCCCCAGTCACCGGCAACGGCCAGAGTGGCCGTGGCCATGATGGAAAGGATAGCAGAAGCGACACGCATGGTGATGTTGTGTAGAGGGGGTCTTGGTTGAATTGAGAGATGGGAGAAGATGGAGTGATGGAGATTGTTAGATGATGAGTAAAAATGCAGAGACAGGACCAGGTATTTATAGGTTGAAGATAACTTCAAGTCCTTGATGCCATTATTGTCACTGTACATTCCGTACCTTACTGTTGGCCTCGGCCTGGCCCCCATGTTCCATTTTGCAGACCATACATAGCCCCCGAGCTTGGCCCCGAAGCTTAGCCCACTACCCAGCCTTAAGGCTTACTTCTCGCTGCTTTTTTCCTCGTCCAGTGAACTAGCACGCCCCTAAGCAGAGCGTCCTTATTCGACTGAATGAGTGGCTATTACCCAATCATCAGCTACCCAGAACACGTTGATCTATTTACCGAGGCTGACTTGAAAGCAGGCAGTTCTCGTTGAGAGACCCGAGGGAGTCAAAACCAACACGCCATGCTAGCCCTATTCATCTGAAGCATCCTCCTGGCTACGGAGTACTGCTCGAACAAATGTCGAGCAAAAAAGGCCAAGAACGCCAGTGGATGCTCCGAGACGAGCTTTCCATTGTAAGCATTGATCTGCACTGTCCCTTGCCTAGGGAACGATGCGCAGACGAGGAGTTTCATTTTTTGGGGTTCACGCGATCTCGTAGTTCTTGATGAGCTAGCTGGGTAACTGTGAGTTAGCGAATCGAGCAGCGTTGGCTAGACAATTGAAATCGTCAGAGAAACAACGCTGGGATAAAATTCGGGTCCTGCCGCCTCCTAACCATGGAGAGGAACGGTGCTGCCCCCACTAGATTATTACTGCCCATTACTCGACGACAACGGGCCTGAAAAGTATCCCAGCATCCAGAAGCCGGTCGTCGTCCGAAGTCAACTACATTGTATGTTTATAGTTGTCTATCATGTGTCTTTATGCAGCTGTTGTGTAGTTGATAATGGTGTTGACAATCCTTGCTATCTGTAAAGCAATCCACATACATTTTACCACCTACTCCGCATCTGAATACTCTGCAGACCCCATTTACCCACGCGGGCGTGTACCAGCCTGGATTGAAGAAAGACCGACAGAGAACTCCTTAGGCAAGAGAGCTCGACTGCTGCTCATATATGTTGACTTCTGGTCATTCCAGGAGCATCACCCCCATCGCTAGCAATTTTGGCCGAGTGGGTTGTCAAATACAAATACCCTCCTCATCTGGGCAAAATCCGAGAATCCCATTCTCCCTCAAGCCTTCCATCCAACTATGCCTCGCAAGATCTGGGTCATGGCACCAAGTGTCTCGGGGTTCTTCGTCGTGTTGCCTTTCTGATAGCCCTCTCTATACGGAATTCGATCTTCTCCTACTACTTATTAGTGACTCTTCCCATGCAGAGTCGCTCACGTTTCAAAGCTTACCGAGCAAAGCCTTGACCCACGACTTCGAAGCAGCGTTGTTCTCGCCATCCCATACGGTCAGGAGATACAACGCGGTAGTTCCATACTCAGTCGCATGCCGAAGCTTAGAATTGTTGAATTCGGGTTAACCCTCTCCGCAAGTTCATAGCGGTTTTCGGTAGCCTTAGCGGCTATCTCTGGCGTAATGAACCGGTCATGCGAGTGGAGATCGTCCAATCCCAGATCCTTCGCCACGGGAGCCCAAACGGTAGCATCCAAATGGACATCATCCCCGAAGTAGATATCGTTGCGCGTAAGCGAGCCATCAACTTCAATCGTGTCGTGCCTGGCGAGATCGAAAAGATGGAAAGTCTCGTTTGGTCGGTCCGTGGTGGAAATGTTGAATTCAAAGACCATGTCAACGACGGTGGTGAAAGAGCCTGACTCCCAGCCGTATGCGGCTTGTGTAGCCTCGTTGATCAAGTCATAATCAATGTTCTTGCCGTCGTGTGGGAGGTAACCGTGGTTTGCGAGAGCATTCAAGCCAGGGCATGGTGAGCGACCTGTTATACATTGTAAGCGCTCCTTCACCATATGACTTCACTGGTTTGGAAGGCCTACTGTCGAAAGGACCTGGGGCCCGGAATCCATGATCTCCCTCCTCGGGGAATGCAAGACAGGCTGCTGCGAAAGCGATTAGAGTAATGGTATAGGTCTTCATTATGTCGGTTAAATAAAATATGGGCGATGTGAAAAAGATGCTAAAGGGCACAATTTATGAGTTGAATGAGGATCTCAAACCTGAAAAACAGGCGTTTAAGTAGGCTTCATTGATGGCGCAGTATTGGCAGCTGGGTTCGAGGCAGTGTGACACGACAGATGTTTTATCCGGCATGTTCAGCCTCGCCATTAGCAGCATTCTGGTAGCTCAAAAGTGACCATGCTCTGTTATAGCGATCACGAATACGCTTGATCATTCTGAGCGCTATAGATACGATGCAGGAACATTGGACGCCTTAATCATACGCCCCAGACTCAGCTGATTAATACGCCCCGAATACGCTCCTTCGAATAGGGTGAACAATATTGCGCTGCATGCCAATCCAAGTGCACTTGATTTGAAATCCAACAATGATATGATAGCTTCTTAAGCGAGTGAGAAACGTTCTCGCGGCCTTCCCGGTCTTGGCATTTCACACGTGTTATATAATGCGTTATTGCATACACTGTTTCTGTCAAGTTCCTGTAGTTGCCTGAGCGTATACATATACATGTCTGTCCGAATGTATTTTGGAGGTATGTTGTCGAAACTCTCATGAGAACCCTGACATCGATAGCGCGGGACCGGCCCACAACTTGCTAAGGTCCTTGCCTTCTATAAAGCAGCTGCATCTATCTGTCAGATCTAACAACAAGGAAATCCTAATTGCACTCGAGTAGCCAACCAGACCGGGATTCTGTGAATGTTTCTTGATCTACCTGATACCCAAAGCGTTGATAACGCTGTAAGGCGATGAAGATAGAAGAAGGTAGTATTAATTTGCTGGTAGACCTCGGAAACATGTTCGGCTATGCTAACGAGGTCAGGAGCACCAGTGAATCATATTGCTATCTGTACATTATCCACAGAAATACTGAGAGATGGCTGTGAACTGCACATGTCAGATAAGAGATAGCACGTCTGACACCACAGCCTTGATAACGATGACAGGTGCAAAGATGTGGGCTATTTCTTTTAGACCTATTTTTCTTCTCCTCTTGTGAAGAACACCGAGTGATTTGACGCTGATCTGTGTATATCTTGCCTGCATCTCTGGAGACCGGATCGATGGAACCACACTAGAGAGGCCTCTATCGGGTGGAGTCGAAATTACCCCACGGCAACTGAATTCTGACTCATGAAGGTTACATCCGAAATCCAAACTCTAACAACTCCGTCCGTTTGTTGTCCTCGACCGTTACTGAAGTCTACGTCCCCTCTACATCTACCAGGCCATCATTGCCAGGTATCGTGATGACGTCGTATAAAGAGGACATATATGTACATGATGAGCAGATAATCCCTCATCTGGCGTCTGAACTCCCTCACTCCTGCACAGTTCTGCGCTCCATCCAACATGGCATTGCATATCCATCAGGAACAGCCACAATACTCGCGACGTTTCCACCGGGTGCGACCCTGAACATCCATGGATGGCGGCTTCGGTTGATCTCTTCCGCGGTCGTGAGACACAAATGGTCGTGTACTCCAGTTTGGAAGCGAGATGCACCTCGATCGTACCAATTGACTCGGCTGGTCCAGGCGAAGAAGCACCAGGGAACCTCAATGTTGCCATCCTAGATGCAGACCCCGAGATCCTGGCGCAAGCGCGTTCCCAGGTCCTGTCGCTGCTCTCATATACGAATACCAACCTACGCCCGACGTATCTCTCTTCCTTGGAAGGGAAGTCTGCACTGGCGGAATTCAACGCACCCCAAGAAAACAAGAATGGAGCTGCCCTCATTCCTGCGCCAAATCCACGAGGGTTCCTCATTGGCAGTTTTCACACGGGCCTCTACGCACTTCTGCAGCAGTCAGGCACGTACCCAGCAAAGGACCCCATACCAGGTGTCCAAGTCCACCGTATCGATTACCCGCCATACAACAAGTTCATTTTCCCTCGGTCCGCATTTCGTCCAGAAAAACAAGACAATAATGAGGATACCACTGCGGATCTACAACTACCCCCCGGATATCGGTATCTTGACCGACAGGGACGAATTGGGGTCTTCCCGTCGCAATTCGATCTGGTCCAGAGTCGGACGCATATCCCTCGCTCTAAGAAGCAGCTGTCTCTTATGCCAAGTGTAGCCATTTATTTCGACGATCCATCTAAGACTACTGGTGCCGGAGATGACGTCGAGGAGGCCCCGATTGCGTGGGCGTTCATTGCAAACGACGGCGCCTTAGCAACACTCCATGTCGAACCGGAGCATCGCGGTCGTGGGCTCGCATTGCAATTGGCGAAAGAGGTGATGCGGATTGGAATGGCGCCGGGAGGTACCTTTGGGTGGCGAAAACGAAGCAGAGCAGAATGGCCAGGGCAAATGGCGAGTTGGAGACTGGGTGCATACTGAGGTGGCCCAATACAACCAGGCTAGTCGCAGGGTCATGGAAAAGATCGGGGGCCAGGTGATGACGACGGTTGTATGGACGGTCATCGAGCTGCGCGATTGACATTCCTACGGCAGAAGCTATACACATGATTTCGGCGCATGGTGGCGGTCCCTATGACGTTATCCCGAATAGATCCTAGCGATTATGCCAATATTCAACATACATGAACGCATTCCACAAACCGCCTTAGCATACGACCACAATTACCACCCTCAGCACTACTTTAGAGCTTTTCTTTCCACATTACTCGTCTCGGACATGAGCAGTCTAAAACAATGGTGAAGGGAGCCAACGGCCATAGCCTGACCATACATGGACCCATATAGCCTTTCTCTATAACGCTTTCTTTTCCATGCGGAGGGGGTATTGAAGTGAAACAGACAAGGCAAACATCGTCATTTCTGCTTAGAATAGGCAGGGGTAGACGTCAATTAACAGACCGGGCGGCCTAACATTCCTCGCAAGGGAGAAAGCATAGCACATGACAAAATGCTTGCGTAGTCGGCCCCTTCATCCCTTCATGCACATGCTCACACATCCGCTCTTGAATTTATGATCGAGCCGGTTCTAGTAGCTATATAAGGGGCTATGGTGTCCCGGGCCCCTGTGTCAACTGCAATTCTCAACCTAAGTCCACTCTTCATCGACTAGCGAGCTAAGGTGGAATGCGAAATCTCTAATCAGCATGTGGCTGCACACGAGACTCCTAGCTACTGTTCTGCCCCTCCTTTCATTCTGGGGTAAAGGGCATGCCCAGGATTGCAGCAATTATGAGACGCCATCGAGGGGTGTAAGTTGTTCTGACGACTGTCTTGTGTACTGAGTGTACATGGCTGATCGCATGAAGGCTGTACTTTATCCCGAGGAATGCTGGAGCGGTGAGACCCTAGCGATTGGCAACGATTACAAATGTGTTAAGTTGTCGGAGGATTTGTAAGTCCGTATCTGCTGCTAATATCCTATTGATATCAAATCCTCATTGGAAGTAGAAGCTATAACGTGGGTTCCATCGCGATTGGGCGTGGGAGTACCGTCTGTGAGACGTTCCGGTATGGGCTCCACGGAGGGGACGGATCAGACCATATGACCGCTAACTCGAGTAGAGACGAGCAATGCACCAAAGAGTTGAAATACTTCAAGGGAGCTAGCAGCTCATCTGGGGCACTTTTCGCCGGGAACAACGTCGGGGGCGCTATCGGGTCAATTAAGTGTCATGGAGTACCAGCTTCATAAGGACAAGAGAAAGGAATGGGAATGGCAATATTCAGCGATTCCATTGATGTTTATGTACTTTGTACGTAACTACCTTATCTGTATATGTCTATGTACTAAATTGAATTGGTTTCGGATATGATTGTTGGTGGACGGGGCGCTTTCATCACAGGGTCCATGAAACCATCAGGATAGTAGACAGCTTGCTTCCAAGTGATATATGTATACAAATCGAACAGTAACTTGATAATTCTATTACATATCACTCACTCTACTCAAGTAGTACAGGTTCGGACAGAGCCACTCCATCGCCATCAGCATGTTGTGCATGGGACTCCGCACAAGGTGGAAACCGAAAGACGCAGCAACTCATTTAGATTGACATGAGTTCTTCAGCTCAGATGGTTGAGGAGGATTTGGTTCGTCAGTTCTATGTCCCCACCTTCCTCTTCTAGATAGATACATTAGTTCGAATGATGATCATCGAGATCTCAGCTCTCAGCTCGACCCGCAGATCACGACAGCTCATCATTTTAACCAGAGCAGACCCTACAGTCATATATAATTCACATCCCTCCCATACTTCCACGCTTGTGTCTTTTCTTTCTTGTCATATCAGAACACCGCAACCTTCAACCATGTCCTCAGAGCAAAAACAAGAACAACCAGAGGTCTCTCAGCCCAACACGGCCCCCTCAACCGAGACCCAGGAGACCCCCGCTACAACAACCGACGCCGAGAAGCCCGATCTGAGCAAATTGCAGCAGACTACTACTACTGAGACCTATACAACTTACCTCGAGCCTGAGACTAAGACCTTGGTATGCTGAAGTTGAATTTGTTCTCCCTTTTTTGTGTCATGAAAAGGCTAACCTGTGGTTGTTCGATTGTTTCCAATAGGCAGTGCACGAATCTATAGTCTGGCGACTACTCAAGAGCCGGAGGTTGTTCTTGACAGTTTCTGAGGAAGGGCAAGGAGTTGGTACATGTGGGAATGGAATGGGCGAGGACTCCTAGGTATTATGTGTGGATGATGAAGCCGTGACGAGAATTGCGGCTTGCGTATGTTGGAGCATCGAAATGCAGTCGAATGGAGTAATCTTTTAGCCGAGGGTTCGATGTGGGCCAGTTGAGACTGATCAATAACATCCATGTAGTAGCGCCATCGGAACGGAGCTGGGCCACTACAATGTGTACCATCATTTCAGCAGCTTCCACACCATCGGTTATATGAATCGTTCTCCCACTTTTCTATTCTTTCCTTTCCTCAGACACATTCCAAGTTCATGTTTCTTTTTCATCAGGTGCGGGTCA
Source organism: Aspergillus micronesiensis (assembly GCA_039763685.1). NCBI lineage: Eukaryota > Fungi > Ascomycota > Eurotiomycetes > Eurotiales > Aspergillaceae > Aspergillus > Aspergillus micronesiensis. The sequence continues at coordinate 174,570 of JASHHO010000043.1, read as the reverse complement.
TTACGTATATGTCAGTTTCTTTTGATTTGGAATGACACGAACCCTTCCCTTCGGAGTAGTCGAATCGTCAATCATCGGCTCCACCATCATGCATTAGCGTCACGATTCAGCAGCAGATCGCAAGAGCGCAGCAAGCTGAGTGGACCTCGTTTCAAAAACAAAAGGAGATTTCTCCCATATTCTCCAGGGACGTGTGAACATCCACCTCTCAGCAACTGACCATGCCGTTCCGTCGCCTAAGTGTGTAGGAAGAAGAAGGAGAGCGAGGTCGTCGAACAACCGTTGAAACAGCTCAATCAGAAGACAGTCCACCGAAAGAAATCATCGCACGGCCCTCTCCAACGCAGCTTTCGCCATCTTCAAGAAGCCAGAACAAACAAGACCTGTTCAATGGCCCGAGTCGCCGCGGCAAAAAGGACAGCCACAGTCAACGACAGATGCAGTTTCAAGGTCATACAAATAGCGTCTGCAAAGATGCTGCTATGCATCCGGACATCCCGGTGAGCGATGAGTTGGCACCGCTTTGGTTGATGATTCACGATCGGTGAGGGCTCTCGCTCGACGGGAGGGCAAATCCGTCAATGGGATCTGGATATCGAGGATGTTCTCACCAATCTCGATAGCAAGGAGCCTGGAAAGACGGAGAAAGTGAAGAAATGTGTCAGCAACACGTTGACTGTGGTTAAGAAGGTTGGTGGGTTTGTCGTGAGCGCAGCGTCGCAGGTAAGAAAGAGCCATCCTACACCTTTTCTTAGTTTGCACCTCGAACACAATGGGCAATTGACAAAGGCTCAGGTTTTTGCCCCCGCTGCAGACTGCTATAATGCCATCAGTTTCCTCATCGATGCATACGAGGGCTACCAGGGTGCATTCGATGGGCTGGGGGAGCTTCTCGAGGAGTGCACAGATTATCTCAACCGGTTACCTTACTACGTCGAAGGAAAGATGGACGCGAAACTGACCAAGCTTGCTGGTCAACAACTCGATTTGTTCGTTCGAGTATGCGACGCTGCATTGAAGCTACGATACTCGGCAGGCCAAAAGATCAAAATGGCGTTCAAGGTCATGTTCCTGGCCGACGATGGGATCCAACCACTACTGGGGGAAATGGCCAAACTCGTCAACAAGGAGCGAAATCTGGTCAAGCGCAGACATTCCTGTCTTCCAAACAGGCTGCTGATGCTGCACGTGAGGTCGAGATGCGACAAAGAGGTAGAAGGCTATGTATCAGAGATGCACGCCAAGGACCAGGAAGCAGATCGAGAGAAGGTGATCAAGAAAGCATTAGGGTTCGTCGGGGAACCGGCGGCAATCTGGCGGACCAGTATCGGGAGTACCTCAGTGATCGACTACCAGATACAGGCCAATGGATATTCGATGAGCAAGTTTTTGGGAGCTGGGAAAGAGGCGAGTCCAAATCAAATATCCTGGCGATCGAGGGTGGCAGTGGCTCCGGTAAGAGCTTTCTTGCTTCGGCCATCATCCAACATCTTCTTCACAAGAAATCGACCAAAGAGACAGATCCCCGGGTGTGTACCGCGTATTATTTCTTCGAAGGGGACTCACGGGAAGCTGTGAAGAACGCAGCCAATCTCGAGACCGCAGCAAAGTCGATTGTCTGGCAATTCACCCAGGTGGAGAGGCGCTATAAGAAGTCTGTCGCAAGGATATGCCTCGAGTCTCCAGATGTCGACCCATCAGCCATCTCAGGCGACCTGCTATTCGAGAACCCTGATCTGCCGGATATGAACGTCGTGTTCTATATTGTTATCGACGGACTGAGTGGTAAGATGGGAGAGGGCATGCTCCGGTTTCTAAGACGCGCATCCAACTTGAAGTCAGGCCAATGTGCTCGTATCCTGGTGACTGTCGACTCCGAATGCTCCCAACATTTGGAAATTGTTGGCGGCATCTCTTTCCAGTCCATCTCCATTAGTCAAAACAATCGATCAGACGTGGAGAGGCTGATCCGGTCGAGGATGGATTCCAGTCTGGCGTTGAGTGATAATAAACGCAGTGGGATAGCAGAACTCAGGGAAAAGGTTTGCAACGACCTCTATCAATCAACTGGAGGCGATTATTCCAAATCAATTTGGCCCTCGATGATATCAGCAAGCGGGAGTATGTCTCCGATATTACGAATGCTCTCAACAACGCACGCAATGGCCGCACTGCTCAAATCGACAAGGAGATCGAAGGACTGAATCAACGCTGCTCCGAGACGGGAATCGCCGAGATCAATGAGATCATTCTCTGGATTCGACGCTACAGAGAGACCCTCACGGAGAACTTGATGACGGCAGCTCTCTATGCGAAGGGCGGGGAATCGTCTCTCCTTACACTCTCGGATAAGATCAGGGAAAGTATGCTCTGTTCAAGATCACCAAAAAGGGTGAGGTAACCTTCCGGGCTCAGGAAGTGGAGGAATCCATCCCGACAAAACGCCGCTCCCAAAGCCGAACACAGGAACAGGGCTCAGATGCGGTCTCGCCGGGCGAGATGGCCATGCTCAAACATTTCCTGTCCACGGTCTGTCCGCAGGAAACTTATAAAAAGCTAAATCTCGACAAGTTCCTTGAACAGAAGAGGCAGGATCGGATCAAGAGCCTCATATACAAGGACGATTCTCATGTTGAGGAGGCGAAGATGGCCCTCTCCTGCCTACGTCTTCTCACAGGGAAGACAGACCAAGGATGTAGAGATGCATTGCTCTCCTACGCCCGGAGTAATCTCACAACCCATCTGTCCACCGTCAATCTAGCCCTGGTAGACGTGGATTGCAAGAGCAAATTTGGGCCCTACCTCGTCGATCTCTTCAGTGATGACACTTCCATTGACATCCTACTGAATAACAACGAGCTACCCGGACCGTCAGCCATCCAACGGCAAATCGCTCGTCAATTGGTGCTGAATGATGTTACTGCCAGACTCATCCTCCAGTGGCTCAATGACGAGGCGGTCATCTTGGATATCAGCGATAAAGCTCGCGAATGGATCTCCGGACAAGTCCGTGCTAAGGGCCACGAAGCTCTGCTGGCACCAGCTGCGAAGCGAATGGCCACACATTTGGTGCAAGAACCACATTTCCTACCACTTACCAAGGATGCTTATCAGTTTGTCGCGGAATACCTCAATAAGGTCAGTTGCGTCCGTATTTCCCTAAAGGAAAGTTCCATGCCTTGCTAATCGTTGACTGTAGTTCGAGACTGGTGACGAGCATAGAAAGCTTGGGTCTGTCGAACAGATCGAGCATGTCGAGTTGTGGTGCGAGAAGGTCTTGAAAGTGCAGAAGAATGCTTTGTGGCATACGCAAATCGGCAGCGTCTTTCAACTCTATGGACACACTAAGTTGGCGGAAGATCGGGCCCGACTAGCTTTGGAACTCGATCATACAGACTGGCGAGCATCCACCCTTCTGTCGGGTCTGGTGGATGCTAGTGAAGGGGTCAAGATTCTATTGCCAGCCGCACAGTTCCTTGAGTCAAACGACAGATGGAAGCAAAGTTCGCTCGAACGGCTGGGCCTTGCGAAGATGCTGTTCATCATGGCGGAACTTAGCTGGCGTCAAGAGCAGATCGAGTCTGCGATCAGCTTGTGGACAAGAGCGGTAGAAGTTGATTTCACCGACTATGGTCGCGTCATCAAATGTATAAATTCTTACGCCCAGCGTGAGCTATGGTCCGAAATTATCGCCATCCTGCGAAAGATCGACGAAAGGTCAACGGAGCAGCTGCAGGGTCTATCTGAAATGATAGCCGCCGCAGGTGGTCGAGCATTCCCCCATGGAAAGGTTCTGCACGCGGCTCTTCATACAAAGGAGCTCGAGTTCCTCGTCGGTGTTTACGAGCGCACCGTCCAGCTGGTCGAAGAACGTGGTGAACGCGCGGCTTTGTGCACTGTCCGATACAACTGTGGACGGGCAGCCAATGCGCTTCAGAACGGTTCGTCCAGGGCAATCAACACTGGCGCCAGGCGTTGGACGGCGCAACCTCATACCAACTATCGACCCTGATCAGCAGTATCTCGCCTTATTATGTGCAAAAAGCCATTGCGTCAGGCCTCGATACCGAAGCTGTCTCGGCTTGTCTCGAGCAAATCGAAACGCTTCTCCCGGAGGTGTCCCTGAAGCAGAGGTCATACTTCCCCCTCGGGTATACATCGCTCGCTATTACACGAAGCAGAACGATATGGCCCAGGCGAAGCGAATCACTCGAGACATCGTGCAGCTCAGTCTCATCCTCTCCGACGACGATGAAGGGAACGATCTCCCCGCGTACAACCAACTGCTGTCGGTATTCATCATGATGGGCGATTTCAAGAACGTACTGACAACTCGTGCGCTTATGGTGCTGCATTTGGAGAGACCGAAGTCATTGTTTGTGATGGTGGCTGTAATCGCTCCTGGCAGGTCACCGAGGAAACACTGTGGTGCCAGGATTGCATCCACGCTCATTTCGAGGAAGAGTGTCGCCAGAAGATTCGAGAGAATAGTCTTCCGTTTTCGACTTGTAACATAACTCATGAATTCCTTCGAGTCCCGCGGATGACGAGTCTTTGAAGAGCATCGCGAAGGGCAGTGTGCCATTTGGGGATGATTTGATCTCGTTTGAGGCCTGGTTGGCAAGCATTGAGGAGAGTTATGTCAGGTTCAGCGACTGAAAAAATTGCTGGTATTCCATTATGTATATTATGGGAGGAGAGCATGCAGCGACTGAAAGAATCATTGTGGTGGTGGGTTTAAACGCGACGCGACGCGACATAGTGACAGTAGTAATAATGCCTTAAACAATGTCGAGAATGATAACCCCCCAGGCACCATTTCGAATCCAATAGCACTCGGAGGAGCTCCGAGAAAGTTGCTTTTAATGTAATAATAATTGTTGAGAAGCAGTGTAGTCGAGGGGGGGGTGGATCATGCTCATTGTTGTGATGATATATTGCTGCACAATATATATCTGGACACGGCAAGTCTCGCCAATAGATCAAACAGCAATAAACCATCCAGTATATTCAGAATCAACTCATTGGCACTTTAATCAATGCCATTGAGGTACTAGTGTCGGAAAATAATGATATAAGACCGTAGACATCGTACGTTGAGCCCCCTTATTATGATCATTCACAGGTGAAATCGTGAAGAGCACATGGGAATTGTCTGCAAAGGGTAATTCAATGCTACCTATATGATTTTTATTTCTGAAACAAATAGTACATACGACCACAGGGTGTGGAGAACAGGGCTTCCCGTCCGCTCAGCCGTACTTAAGCCACACGCCGGCAGGTTAGTAGTTGGGTGGGTGACCACCAGCGAATCCCTGCTGTTGTATGTTTTTGTTTTCCTTTTGCCCTTTCATGGCGACTATATAAGTCTTTTATTGCTCCGTCGGTGTGTGCTCGTTGAAACCATAGTAATCAGTACACTGGATTCTCCAGAGTCTCGTGGTCATTGAACATCCTCTGTATGTGCATAAAATACGACCAGGAGCTCCGTACTTCGTGGCAAACCACATCCTATTAATACGTCGCTCGAATGGGAAGAATGTCAGTAATCACCAAGACGAACCTCTCCCAATGAAACCATCAGATGAGCATCTGCCTGGAAATGAGCCCTAGCTTCTTTGGAATGGGCTGGGAACTCCAACAGCCCTACGAACAGAATCCTACGTGACCATGACGATTATTCCATGGCAGTGGAGTATGATCACAGCTGTGGGCATCAGAAAACTGAGCACAAACTGTAGTAACAATGAAGACACAATGACGTCGATATACTGGCATACAAACTATGAATATAAGGAAGCAAAACCACTTTCATTCTAGGATGAGAAAGATCTTCACATAACAATAATGAGTCTAGGAAGGGCCATCGTCGTCACACAATGGTTGGATCTTGGAGCTGTACTGGATATAATGACCCGAAGTGGCGAAGACGCAGCACCTTTGAGTTTCGGGAGAGCATTGAGGTGGTGAAGGGAGGAGGAGAAAGAGGATTATCTGGTACAGGGAAAAGTTAAAACAGAGATGTATAAGATGAGCCCTCTCACTGGATCCTATCAGGCGATGGTTCTTCAACATGAAGATGCTGTGGCTTTCAGACTCGACGTGACGTTGCTCGAAAAGAAAGATATATAGGATAGCTTGTCATTCCTTCCATGCTGGTAGAGGCCGAATTTGATGACCATCTGTCATTGATTTAATTAGACATAGATCTGAATAGCCAAGAACTGTCTGCGCAAGACCAACTAATGTTGGTGATGCTCTCATTGATAGATCGTCCAGATACACACAGCCTCAAACCACACTGAAAAGTAGGTAAGCTGGTAAGTGGGATACTATCACAATCTATAGGAGACAAACCGTACCATGGCCAACCAATAGCAAGTATACATGAGTTACAGATCATCAGCAGTGATTTCGAACCTGTCGAAAATATGCGAGTACAGGGACAGCTTCTACTACACCACCGCTGCATGATATGGTATATTTCCCCTTATGTTACGTGAACTACAGCTTGGCTCTCTCTTGAGGCACGAATTCCCGCCTGATGGGTCCACCACGGCTTCCGTCACCTTTGAATGTGTCACTCTCTCCCTCGTAGTCCTTGCGGAACCTCCACTTATCAGCAAGCTTCGGCGGTAAGCTCTTCTTCATAGCAAGGGACATGTATTCTCCCAGAATCGGCAGAAACTTGAATGCACTAGAAGGAACTTGTTAGTATGCAGTCTGACATGGGATATAGACAACCTACTGTCCACTTCCGGCACCACCAACAAAGAGATTCGCGTAATCAGGGTGGTAATCCATGATGAAATCACCGGTCGGCGTGTCTGTATACCAACACACAGAGAGCTTCTCGAAAGGCCGATCTCCCAGCTCGGGAAGGATCTCACGCAAGCCTTTCCTCAAACGAGCTTCTCCATCTGCTGGAGCAAAGTTTCGGCGCTCACGTGGGGGAACCAAAGGTGGTGAGGATATGTTTGATTCGACAGCAGTATGCTCTTTCGAGTCAGGGGCACGAGTGTATCCCCATCCATGGATTGCCACCTTGAGCATCATGGTGTCCTCATGCGGGGGAAGTTGAACCATCCAGTCGAGAAGTTGGCATAAATCGGAGCTCCTTGTACTTCTCCATCTCTTGCGGGGTCAGACGAACATATCCCAGCACCTGTGCGGTTGATAGGGTGGAGTTGTACATCGGGACCAGACCCGATGTCCAGGCTCCAGTCGAAAGTATGAAGTGGTCGCCTTCAATGCGTCCGCCCGCACGAGTCCGGGCGGCCTTGATGGCTTTATTTGTGTCGGTTTCAAAGCCCACCACAGTTCCACCCGAGCCGCAGATAAAAGACACCCCGAGTTCAAGGCAGTCGTCGCGTAGCTGCGTGATCGCCTTTGCAGCATCTGCCCAACCTGCCTGGTGGTTGTGGTATCCAAAGAACCCAGGATTCGCGAGCTCTCCAGTCAAAACGGGGAACTTCTGCTTCGTGCCTTCACGCTGTCGAGCTTTGTCCAGGGTAGCTTCTTCTTGCTGAGAGCAGCGGTCGTCTTCATGATCCAGTCTCTTCCATACGGACTCGTTTCACACCAACCAGTACGTACTCTGCGGGATAGAAGATACCCTGGTACCGAGGTGTGTCTCGCCATTTCAAGTAGGCTTCGTAAGCTAGGTCGAGGTAATCGTCATCGCCATAATCGAAGCGGACGACGCGGGAGATGTCAGAGCTGGATCCATCAGGCACCTGTGATCATTAGCTTTACCTCCATACGGTATAGGGATGGAGTTAGACTTGCTGGTGGCACATGACGGTCGAGAACGACCACATTTTTGTGTCCCTCAGACGCGAGCTGGCATGCCGTGGAGAGACCGAACACTCCAGCACCAATAATGACGATTCTGCTATCTTTGTCCATTCTATGGGTGTTGGAAAGCATAACCGGCTGCCAAGCTGCTGTGCTTTTGAAGATAAAGTTATACAACAAGCTTCGATTACCCCGCACAGCCGATCGGACAGAATTCAATTGCCGCTCACGTGGTCGGGATTTCACTCTCAGTGTGGGGACTTTTCTCTTCCACATGTTTGGACTACTCTCCAATTTAACCGATAACACTTGAAGTCTTCATGGTTGGTTGATAATACTTGCTATCTTGGAATTTTGAGTAGCTTGTACATCTCGTGTCTATTGAGGGATGTGCAACAAACAAAACCAGACAGGACAGAACACGAGTATTGGGACGATTTCGTGAATTCAAGAGTGATCCAGATATCAGCAGCACTCGCCCTTCGAGGCACATTTATCTATGATAGAAGGCACCTGCGAAGTGTCAAGACGACAGAAACACGACGCCTTGATTGGAATATCAGCCACAGCTAGAGCCAGCTTTGCTGCTGGTTCAATCACAGCAGCCTCATCCAGCCTACCCAATCGAACCAAACACTCATGATAACCTTGCAGAGACCACACATTATTAGGATGTCTCCGAGGACGAATCAAAGAGTTATCGAGACCTAGGTCTGCGCGATAAGTACGTGCGGCCTCTTCGACATGCCCCTGTTCCATCAGCAGTGCAGCATACGCATGACGACTCGGCTGCATCCATGACCAAGGCTCACTATATGGTAGCTTTATCTTCAAGGGTGATTGATCTCCGCAAGGCCTCGAACGCATTTTCATAATTTCCACAGCGGTATTCAATCTCGCCCTCAAGCGTTGCTGCTGCTACCTCGAGCACCTCCACCATCTTCCCGTTGTACGCACGACGGCTCTCAGGTACCCGAGCCCATGCCTGATGGAACAGCTCCTGTTCTTTCCGTGCAGATGCGACATCTCTCGTTGCAGCAAACGCAACACCTCGAGCATAGTGAGTCGTCGCCGTCGTACCGGCATACAATTCCTGGTCATGTGGCAATTCCTTGCGTTTGAGTTCCTCCCACATGCCAAAACGAACCATCACATGCAGACGAATAGGGATAAACTGTTCGAGCCAGTCGGCCATGGGCGGGGACTGACTGAATGCGTAGAACGTCCTCGGGGAGTGTAGCGTCCATGCGGGAGACGGCATCCATCGCGGTCTTCGACTTGCCTGCGAACATGGCGGCGTAAATCAGAGAGTGATAGTCATGCATGCGGTAGAAGGTATAGAAATTCAATGCGCCTTGCTTGTGGAAGTATTTGTCGTCTGCGAGTGTCGAGTTATAATTTGACGCGATTGAACGCCGCCAATCGCCGATGAGAATATCCAAATGGGTAGGCATGTGTTGGACGTGGCCGGCATCGGGAATGAGGTCACGCAAATGATCGGCTGCATTGATTCCTAGTTCGGGTGTAGGAGACATCTCAATGTAGTGAATATAGAGATGAAGTAGACCTGGGTGCTGATATGAGCCATCTTGCTCTTGCGCCAGCGCGCGTTCTAACACTGCCTTTACTTTCATCGTAGGGGCCTCCGGTACCGGCTTTCCGGTGAACAAGTCCCATAACGCCCACGGGGTCATGTTCATAAGAGCGTCCGAATAGATAGTTGCAACATCGAGGTCATGACCAAAGGACTCATAGACTGGTTCCATAGCCGCCGCATAATCCCGATTCAGGGAAACGTAGTTTTTCGCAGGATCCGCCGTCGGGAAACCGAGCCTGAATTGCCTCGACAAGAGCTGCTTCTAGTGGGGTAGCATTCTTCACCAGGTCTTTTGCCTTCTTGGATGCTTCATAGCCCTTTTTCACACAGGCAAGAAGGTCACGATTGTCGAATTTCTCCCATGGCTTGTTGTAATTCGGACCGACGGCATAGGCAAGTCCCCAATACGCCATGGCACAGGATGGATCATGTGCAATCGCTTGCTCAAAACAAAAAGCACCTTCGACATGGTTAAATGCGTATACCCAGGTCAATCCTCTATTGAACCATATTTGAGTATCGGGGCTTGTAGTGGTGATCTTTCGGCCGAAGGTGCCGAGGTTGTAGTATTCCTCGTTGGGGGGATCGGAGTGATGTTGGAATCCATGATGTTGTTCGTTTGTACAATACGGAGGAAACGAGGATAGAGTGGAGGAACAAAGAGAAGAAATAAGCTTCGCAGAATCATACGGTTTGAGGCGATGTGGGGGAGATATGACTGAGCAGTGTGGGTCGACCAAACACCGAGCCGGATATGCCGCCGAGCAAGTGTCTTATAAGCGGTCTTTGAAACCGGGGTATGAAAAGAATCCCTCAAACAAGAGCCAAAACAGGAAGCAAGTGTGACTAAATAGCTGAGATGTCCTGCCTATTTATTGACCTAGAATGCCCTGAGCTCGGATGTAGGAGAAACTACGATATAGCCCTATTTGATCTCGACTAGTCTTTCGTCCCTAGAAATCCCTCAACTCGATTGAGAATACCAAGTCAAAAGATCTGTCGACAACAGCAATGGAAAACCAAGACTCGGTGATCCCATGCTCCCCCACGCAAGACTATTACAACCTGGGTACCTATAGTCGGCCTTCAGCACTACATCCCAGGCCGCACAGACATGGTTTGATCGGGCCTCATCTGGTGCTACTCGTTTAACCACGGAGAAGCATACGATGTTTTGAACAGGCAATCGCCCATGACCGCAATTGTGCAATCGCATACTGGGGACTGGCCTACGCAGCAGGGCCCAACTATAATAAGGCGTGGAGACTGTTTGACCCGGTCGATCTCAAACGCACGACCAAGACATGCCATGACGCCGCACGACATGCACTCCATCTTCTCGACAACGTTTCCGTCACACCTGTGGAACGCACCCTCATTGAAGCCATGCAGTCCCGCTTCCCTGTCAATCACCCTGTCGAAGACCATGATGAGATAAATCGGACATACGACCGAGAGATGAAGAAAGCCTACGACCAGTTCCCCGATGATCTGGACGTCATGACCCTCTACATAGATGCAAAGATGCATATCGCTCAACGCAAAATGTTCCATGTCAAGACGGGTCTACCAATCGAGACGTCTCCTGTCTACGACGTACAGCGTCTCTTCGCTGATGGGCTACGTCTACCTGGTGCAGAGAAAACATCCAGGCCTGCTCCATTTCTCTGTCCACTTCTGGGAAATGTCTGCTACCCCAGCGGCTGCACTGCCCGCTGCAGACAAACTACGCCATCTGTTCCTGATGCCGGTCACCTGCACCATATGCCCACCCATCTTGATGTTTTGGTTGGCGACTACCGTCGTTCGGTGGATTCAAACACCGCTGCGGTTGGAGCAGATGAGAAGTATCTTGCGCGAGAGGGAGCAAAAACATGTATAGCTTCTACCGACTGCACAATTACCACTCGCTTATCTACGCGGCAATGCTTTCAGGGCAGTCAAAGATTGCCCTGAACGCGGTAGACCAAATGGAAAAGTCAATCACCGATGATGTTCTCCTAGTCCAATCTCCTCCGTTGGCAGACTGGCTTGAGTTTTTCAAGTCAGTACGGGTTCACGTCTACATCCGGTTCGGACTGTGGGAAGAGCTCAAAGCACTCCCCTACCCCATGATCAGGACCTCTACTGCGTGACGACAACAATGACACACTATGGCAAGGTATCGCGTGGGCAGCCACAGGCAACATCTTCGAAGCGATGAAGGAGCGCGATCTCTATAAAGTGACCGCTAAGCGCGTTCCTCCAAGCCGGAAAGACTACCCAAATCTCATAATCGACATCTTGAAAGTTGCAGTGGCCATGTTAGACGGCGAAATTGAGTACCGTCGCGGGAACTATACACAAGCATTTGAAAGTCTGCAGGAAGCCATCCACTATGACGATGCGCTGATGTACACCGAGCCATGGGGCTGGATGTTACCGACCCGTCATGCATATGCAGCCTTGTCACTCGAGCAAGGCCATGTGGAGGAAGCGGCAAAAGCTTATGCGGAGGATTTGGGGCTTGATCCGACACTGACACGGGCACATCAGCACCCAAACAATGTGTGGGCGTTACACGGGTATCACGAGTGTTTGATGCGCCTGGGGCGCGAGGCAGAAGCGCTGATCATTAAACAACAGCTGGATGTGGCCTTGAGTGTATCAGATATAGAGATCAAGTCATCGTGTTTCTGTCGGTTGGGTGTGGAGGATGAGAGGGATGCTGCAGAGGCGTCGACGTGTTGTGGATAGATCTCTCTTGCTGATGTATTGCAAAATACAAAGACAAGGATCTTTCAAAGTTTTGGGCTCAGGAACAGATATTCACAGTGAAATAAATTATTGATGTATTTCGAGTTAGTATATGCGAGATGATTACGAGTAGTTGTTGTTCCAACACTCTGCACGTCGTACGAAATATATAGTATATCTTGAATATCAGAGCATGAGAATTTCACTCACTGGACAAGAATCACCCGCCAAATGGTAGGAATAATCTAGCTGTCTGCTGGTGGAAGTATACATGGTGGAGTGCATGATTACTAACCGCCTCGGGGGTTGACCGAAATCAAAGACCGAGGAAACTTCTCTACGTTACATCCATCATCACTCCTCCACCCGAACAAACACCGACCCATACATCTACCACACCGACAAAAGCAACAAACCTCTCTCCACAATCTATCAGCTGATCTTCATACATGCCGAAAACCAGCCAACAGGTGAAACTGGCGTGCCTGGCATGGTATGTGGGAGATGATTGACCCTTGCATAGGACAGTGCTGACGATCATAGTCGCGCCCACAAGACGCGTTGTGACGGGCAGAATCCTTGCGAAAGCGTATGAGATACCGAGATTTCATCTTCATGTTACCGAAACTGTATTCGTTTGATGTATCCGTCCAATATGTGACTAACACTGGTCGAACTTGGCTTCTGTTAACAGTGCCGCCACAACCAACGACAATGCACCTATCGGCCCAGTCGGCGTGGTGGCGCTCGAAGAGGAGCCAAATATGAAAAAGCAAAAAATCAACAACAGGAGGGCCAATCACGCGGCGACAGTGTCCCTCAGCTATCACCGAGTTTCATACCCAGCTGTGATGGCGCAACTGGTATGCCCCCCAGCGACTTCAAACTCTGGACAAGAAGGTGCAATTGGTGCTCATAATCGTAGATCCTTTGTCTGATATCATCGTCGGCCTCGTTTCTCCGAGTAGCCAGCCCCATGTCAGTCAGCAGTCGCATACAACACCGGTGAATGACAGCCTCGTGGGGTGCCATACTCTGCATCTCTACATGCAGATCGAGACGGCGACAACGTGCTATGTGAGAATTCCATTCCCATCCGATGTTACGGGTCAGACAGGGACTTGTAAGTGTGCAAGCTTAGCTGCCATATGAAGACAGGATAGCTTATAGGTTCAAACACAGATTGAACGCTTATTACATCTTTGTTCATCCATATCTTCCCTTACTACCGCCACCGCCCTTTCTTCAGTCGGAAGATCGACCCTGGAAGATACTCCCCCAGTCTGATAGACCAGTTCCATCGACTTTGCCATATAAAGACAGATCACCCTTCGCATTGGCATTATCTGCCATTCTCGTCCTGGTTCCCACAGCTGGGGACCCCAATCCGCTGTCGGAATCGGCTAGTCTGCTCCGAGAGTCGTACTCCCACCTGTATGTGCAGGCGGCGGATGAACTTCTGCAATACAATTTTCGTCCCCCTGAGTCCAACTTAGCCTCCTTGTTCTCTACTTCGGATACGCCTCCTTTCACATGGAACCTGTTGCACCCGGGTGTCTCGTCAGATCTGGACTGCATCTTAGCCATGTTGATGCTGGCTGTGTACGAATATTGTCAGATGGGCAACCGAAAGAAGATGCGAGCTAGAGCTCATCAAGCGTTAACAGCAGCTATGGATCTTTCGCTCCATAGAAATAGCACCGAGGACGATGGACTGACGGATGCGCACAAACGAACCTGGTGGATGACAGTACGTGTTAAGGATTATCGGCGACCCTGCCTTTGCTGACATCCATCCTAGATGTTTTTAGTTACTCAATCTTCCATTTTCAATCATGCGGTAGGTTTTTCAATCATGTGTTACGTGTCCTTATGAGCTGATCTAGAATGAATCGTGACAGGAACCAATTATCCTGACAAGCGATCCCGTATCAGGATACCTTATCCAGAATTTCGTGGATGTCGTGAGGTAAGGCCTGATCTTGCCAGATTCATGTCCTACCATCTCTTTTCAATTGCAAACGCATGATTGGCTGTTAAAAGTTACTGACTTGATGATAGCCATGGCCACTTTTAATGGAAGCACAAGAAATCCTCCTGAGAGCTGGTAGCGTATCTAGGCACATGGTGCGAGTAAAAAATACCAGATCAAATGCACCGACACAACTATTCGATGATATCCGGCGACTAGATTTCGACATTATGTCGCTGGGGTCCCGACTAGACAAATCAAGATGCGTGATAAACCAGTTGGGAGCTGAGACTTTTGCTGCAAGAAACCTCTGGGTCCTGGCTATTCAACTGGTGCACACGTGAGTCATATCCTGATCAACATTAATTGAATGGGAAAACACTGCGCTAACATTGACATAATCCGATTCATCCCATAGTGCTCGAATTAAGCTGCACCGGTTCATTGCCTTTGCAGACAAACCCCTGTTTCTCGACAAACACTGTGATCTGGCCACAGTCAGTCTCGATGATCTGACGACAGTTCCGCCGACTCCGCAAGGCTGGGTGCTAAACCCGGAGTCAAGATTTCCTTTCACTGCACAAGAATCAGCAAAAGTATGCCTCAAATCATCACTCGTGATAGCTAGGATTCTGCGGAATCTGCCATTCCCCAACCCCTCTTTTTCAGAGATATCACCCAGAGAAGACACGGTCGGTGCCCAGTTTCGCGCCTCGTACCCTCGGTCACTGCCCTATTTAGCATGCTGCAGCATGCAAAGTTGCTATGTGCTCCTCATGCTTGTCCGCTTGCTTCGCTCCTGTCTGTGCCTGGGTGATCTATCGCCATGCTACTTTCTTCTGAGTACCCTCGAGCCTGGTAGCGAAGTACAAGACGTGGAGCGGCTGGTCGAAGAAATGAGGAATGGAATGGCGTCCCTCCGCGCTTCGTTGACGGCTGACAGTATTTTCGGAGGTGTTTCTCGTATGGCCCGGGAGGTCGACGCCACGTATCGTGCCTATTTCCACAACGAACTCTCTGTGTGATGAATTATGCACGGACACTCACATCGGTGTGATTCCTTCTGGTGGTGCCTCCGGAGAAGCGGAGGCTTCATGTTAATTGGTGTCGCACCCCTGCTAATAGAATAGCCGCGCATCTTGGCGGATACGCTTTGCCACTGCTTGAAACCGCTAGTCAGCCTTCGTCTCTGCACTTCCCAACCGAGGCATTCCATGGCCCCATTCGCTGTGAGCCACGTCCGGGGTATAGGCTAAATGCAGGACCCTCGTTAGCGCCCTCTCGCCAACCCAAGGTGGCGCTAGTCAGGCGTGTCGGCTGTCCTTATTGCGTGAGGGGTCGATGACCTCGCGACAGACGACAGACGATTGACTTCCCTGCTGGTTGGGTGTTGAGCTGTTGTCTGCGCCATCATGTTTCACACTTTCGAGGGCATCGAGCCCGCGGGCCGACAGGGGCCCGGCAGAGAACGAAGCGACTCCTCCAGCCGGCGAGTCACCACTGCGCGGGCGTGCACCTCCTGCCGTCATCGCAAGATCAAGTGCGATGGCAAGAAGCCCTGCGAGGCCTGCATCTGGTACAAGAAAGCCGACCAGTGTCAATATACGGACCCTCGGCCATCAGACAGGTCAGTCAGTGCGGTGAGATTGTCTTGTTGGGCTCTATACTAAACGTGTCAGACGAATCAAAGAAGTGTCCGCAGCCCTCGAGACATGTCGCCGGGTGCTGGGGACGTTGTTCCCGAACATCAATGTCGAGTCACTGGATGGTCTGCCTCGTGAGAAGCTGATCGAACTGCTTGCCGCTCCAGCGCAACATCAGTCTCCAGGCAGTATCCAGCAAGCCGGTTCACCCGCAACGACGCTGGCCTCCGTAGGGACGCATGTCTCCCGCGAGGAGGGAGAGGACGACAACCTGGAGATCCTACAAACCATACCTTCCGAGCCCATCGACCGCCAAAATACAGGTTCCAGCGATCCCGACCAAGGTCTTTCCGACGATGTCAACGCGCTGGCGCTTTGCGCTCGACAGCCCTCGTCATACCTGGGTATATCATCAACTCAGGCCATTCTCAAGGTTATTGTGTTGCTGAACCCCGGCTGTGCCGCGTACCTGTCGCCAAACCCTGGTCGCTCTGGGAAGGTAGCAGCGTATGGCGGACAAGCAAACTGGCTTCACCATGCTCAGGTGACCCGTTTCAGCCGCAGCATCTGCCGCTCACGGAAATGCAGTTTCTTGATGCATATTTCCTCCACTTCCATGCGTTCGCCCCCATGTTCGATGAACATTCATTCCGCGAAACCTACCTGACCAGCCACCGTCGAGACAAACCCTGGTTGGCACTGTTGAACATTGTGCTGGCCCTGGGCAGCGTCGCTGCTACGAATCCAGATGACATGACGCATCAGATCTACTATAAACGCTGCGAGGACAACCTGGGTCTGAGTGCCCTGGGCAACCCACAGATTGAGATCATCCAGACCCTGGGCCTGATCAGCGGCTGGTACTGCCACTACACCAGTCAGCCCAACCTCGCCCAATCGTTCATGGGTGCCGCCATGCGACTGGCGACTGCCCGGGGCCTCCACAAGGAATCGATTCAACAGGACCAGATGTTGAACTCGGCGACGGTGGCATCCTTGGATATCAATCGACGGACCTGGTGGTCGCTGTTCTGCATGGATACTTGGGCCGGGATGACGCTTGGCCGGCCAAGTATGGGCAGGGGTGGATTGACTATCACCGTCAAACCTCCCACGGGCCGAGGCGAGGTATTTCCCCCCTGTGATAGCTAACACCCCAAATCCTAGCTACTTTGGCTAACTGAGTGCACCGAATGTACAGGACACTGTAAACCTCCTTCCCTTGATAGAGAACATTCGCTTTGCGCGCATCGCCACCGAGATCCAAGAATTACTGGCAGCCGCGCCGCTGGGCAAGCAACAAGCCGCACAGGCGGATGCACAACTGGTAGAGTGGTGGGAGAATCTACCTGCTATTCTCAAAGACTACGAGCCCTGTCCCGAGCGCCTCAAGACGGTCCGCAATGTCATGCGCTGGCGCTACCACAACCAGCGCATCCTTCTCTACCGACCCACACTGCTGAGTTATGCCATGCGACGCGTTTCCTACCTCGCGCTACGGACCGAGGAGCGGACGGCGATCGAGAAATGTCGCGAAATTGCCGAGGTCTCCATTCAACAGATCGCCGCCACAGCGCCGACGAACCAGCTCTGGGGCTGGAACGCCGTCTGGTGGACCTTCCAGGCGTCGATGATTCCCCTTCTTGGTCTCTTCATCAACGACCCAACGTGCAATGACCCACGAGCTTCTATCAAATCGTGCCAGAACCAAGTGGAGACTGCCATGGTCACGCTGGCGCGCATGCATTCCCTCGGACACACCGCCAAAACCTCCCTGGATGCCGTGTCGCGCATCTTCGAAGCGAGCAAGCACTGCGACAACCTCGCGACGCACGGTTCCTCTGCTCTTCCTGTCCTGGCCACCGCTACAGCAATGGATTCGTCGATGGGCCGGGCGGATGGCATGGGCATGGGGATGATGTTGCTTCAGCAGCACGAGCTGAATCAGGCGATGGCGGGACCGAGTGATGCCTCTCAGATGGAAGCGCATGGCCTCATCAATCCATTCATGAACGACCCCAATGACCAGCAGATGTGGGATTTCCTTAGTTGGAGCGACAATAGCATGTGGCCGGGTCTTGTTACCGACATTGCGATGGTATAGGGGGTGGACAGCGGTTGAAGGGAAGGGAAGCGTTTGAGATGGACGTCTTATTCTGTAACGAATTGTATACCATGCAGATGTAGCTAGTTGCTGAACAGAATTTCTATCCTAACGCTGTGCTGAGAGTGTGATTTTAGGCCCGGAGTGTCGGCCCGAGCCACGTCGATCTTCTCGTGATCTGCGAAATAGCCGGTATGATCCTGACTCATTGCTGTTCATAACTACATACAACACATTATACAATTCCAAGAAAACTATTGTTCATTGAATGTTGCTCAGTATCGGTCTCACTGTTAGAATCCTGTGTTTGACTTTCCCCCTCAGCACCAACCCCACACAGTTGCGATGGTAATATCAGTCGCCGGAGGAGCACATCCGGCATCTTCTGCAACATACATTGATAATCATCAAATGTCAAACAGAAATGCAATACAACATAGGCTAGGACTTATGATATCGAGCTCCCCTACATTGATCTACAGTTCTCGGGCTCTCCCTCATTATGATGTTGACCGATTCACTAGAGATATGATCAAAGTCAAACGTTCCCATTCAGCACTGACTAATTGTGGCGATGTAGTAATATCGTGTAGGCTAGCATCTCAACCCTGTTTCCAAATAGCTTGCATAAACCCCTCCTTCCCATAAATGGGATCATGTACTGGCGTTGGCACCGACTCACAGATCGCTCGTTTCCTGTTAGTTTCCTCTACCGAGTCCAGCGCCTCCTCAAAATCCCACGGCTGATCTCTTGAGTTCTTATCGCTCTGCCCAGCAGATTAGCTGAGACTGTAATATTGGATGTTATGAGTTGGCACCCTCTACTTACCAGCGAATACCACCCAATAATCTCATAGTTGTCTGATGTATTCGTGACACAGTGGGTAATGCCAGCCTACATTCAACACGTCAACAATGCGGTCTTCCATCTTAGAAAAGCTCTTGCGTACCGGAAACACGAATACATCTCCCTCACGAGCAGTGAACACCACACCAACTTCCTTCCCGTCCGCATCGACCTCGGGATCAAGCGTAGATTTCCCAAGCCTGTATGTCCCGGTTCCATGTAGAACCGTATATGCCTCGTGCGTGTTGGAGTGGTAGTGGGGGAGAGCTGCTCGATTTTCATTTGCTATCACCCAGTGGCCTCCTTGCACCCATTCGGAAAGCTCTATGGCTTCCTTGGCTCCTTGGGGAGTCTTGTCGATCAAGACATCTCTGTACACAAGGACAGGACGCGATGAGTTCGGCGAGTGTGCAGTTGGAGGGACCGGGAAGGTCTCTGGGGATACTTTGTTGATGACCATTTTGGGTGGAGCGGGAGCGTCTGACTGGGAGTGAGTCTATGACTTGATGATGAGGGGTAGTAGAATAGCAGTACTTTTATAAATGCCTCGGGGACGTACCCGAGCAGTCGGACTCCGCATTTACTTTTCCCTAGAAGGGTAATCGGATGCTACCTGCTTCCATATGGCTTGCGGGGTAACTCCTGTATAAAATCCTTATCATAAGACCGTTTCCGGGATCATTGCGCTCGGCAGTTCAAGCCGATTCTGGATCAAGTCACACTTGATTGACTCGAACGAACGGCAGTTGCGGAGTCCATGCGATGGCCGAGTCCCGGGAGATCCTGGCCTCTGATAAGCTTAACCCCACGACGCTACGGATGCGGTTGCCGAGGGTGGCCCGGCCATAAGCGTACCCATAGCGTGGATAGCACCGAACGATGTGAGATTCCATACCAATTGTCAATAATGTCGACGATTGACATATTGTATGAGAGATGGACGGCCATCGGAGATACTACTGTCAGTACAGCTGCGACTATCTGGTCTCTGCGCCACTACTCCATGGCTAGATTATAAGTACAGCTCTCAGGACTAGATTATGGCAATAGCAATCAGAAAACACAGATTTTCCCTCTTCACGAGCATTGTTATCAACTTAGATTGTCGTTAAGTCATTAATCATGTCTGCCTACGCGTGCGACGATCGTCTAGACGCAATCGTCATCGGTGCGGGCTTTGGTGGCTGCTATCTTCTGCACAACCTACGGAAACAGGGCTTCAAGGTCAGAGCTTTTGAAGAAGGACAGGGCTTAGGAGGTGTCTGGTGGCACAATCGGTACCCTGGTGCTCGCTCCGATACGCCATTCCACATTACGAGTTCTCGGATCCCGAGATCTGGAAGAATTGGGAGTGGTCTGAGGAATATCCAGGCCAACCTGAGATCGCGAGGTATTTCGAATCCGTCGACAAGAAATGGGGCCTCAGCAAAGACATCACGTTTGGAACCAGAGTGACCGAAGCGTCTTTCAATTCGACAAGGAACGAATGGACTGTTCGGACAGACACGGGGTTGGTGGCGTCCGCACGATTCTTCCTCCCAGCTATGGGATTCGCCTCTAAGATATATATCTCCCTCGTCTCAACGGACTAGAAACATTCCAAGGTTTCACATGCCACACGGCCAAATGGCCTGGGTAACTAATCGACTTCCCCGGGAAACGGGTTGTAGTGATTAGCACTGGCGCGACAGGTGTCCAAGTTATACAAGAACTCGGTCCGCATGTCAAACATCTCGTCGTGTTTCAACGATCATCAAACTGCGCCATTCCGATGCGTCAGAAGGCTTGGGCTCCGGGATGCAAGGACAAAACGTCCTATCCCGAGATGTATCGGCGAATGAAAACGACATCAGGCGGATTCCATTATGATAAACTTCCCAAGAAAGCTATGGAAGATACACTCCAAGAGCGCAATGCTCTTTATGAGAAGCTTTGGGAAGAGGGTGGTTTTGCAATGACGCATGGAAATTACTCGGACCTTATGACAATATCCAAGCCAGCCACGCAACCTACAACTTCTGGCGCGACAAAGTCTCACAGAGAATTATGAACTGTGACCCGGAGCTTATCGAGAACCTTGCGCCAGAACTTCCTCCTTATCTTTTCGCTACGAACGCCCATCGCTGGAGCAGAAGTTTTACGACGTGTTTAATCAAGGCAATGTCACCTTGGCCGCCCTCAAAAAGAACCGAATTGACGAGATCGTCCCCATTGGTGTCAAGATGACGAATGGCACATTGTTTGAGCTCGACGCATTGATTCTCGCCACAGGTTTTGACGCAGTTACAGGCAGTTTCTCCCGCATAGACATCAAAGGACTCAACAACAAAGTGCTCAACACCGAATGGGGCACGGGTTCGCGAACCTATCTCGGTATGGCAACGTCAGGGTTTCCCAATATGCTCTACATGTATGGGCCTCAGTGTCCTACAGCAGCCGCAGTTGGCCCGGTCATCTCAGAGATCCAGTCCGATTGGATTATCGAAACGCTGTGCTATTTGAGAACACACAGATAATCGAGGATTGAAGCCAAGCCGGAAGAAGAGAAAGACTGGGCGCGTCTCACAAATGAAGAATACAATAAGACTCTATTGTCACTCAACGAGACGACATGGTATATGGGTGGAAATGTTCCTGGCAAGCTGCGAGAGGCGTTGAACTATATGGGAGGCATACCGGCGTATAAGGCAGCCTTGGACAAGTGCTCATCTAGTGCATGGTCGAACTTCTTTTTGGAATAGGATATGATAGTTTTGCATGAATGTCCCTGTTTTTCTCTCCACCGGTCCTTTTCCAAGATCTGTTCCAGCAAAGCTAATACACCATGATCACAATGAAAGATCGATGATCCGGCTTCTCCCTTCCGCATCCCCTTTCTTAGCCGAATCCACCACCACAGCAGTAAAACAAAGAGGAACATAGGACCTCAAGCAACACACTCACTAATGGAAGATACCATCCCTACAAACTTGGACCAAAAATGACACAGACCAGGATACCTACGTGCATCGTTTGTCTGGATGGCGTCGCATCCACCAGGAGCCACGTCGCCTTAATAACCTCCCACATACCCTGGCTGTAATCAAAGACACCCTGAGCCTGTTCAGCGTCGGAGGGATTCTACGTATATCACGCAAGGGGATACACTCTTATATAGAGGACAGTAACTGGTCTTAATAACTATACTATAAGTCTTCCCCTCTTACTCCCTAGTATCTTATCTCTATTTCTGGCCCACACTGTCTAAGTCCGAATAACTAGATCATGATTCAGAGCGAGGAGGTTTCCCGGAGCCTGATAAGTTCTGTCCCAGCGCTTCTTGCCCGGTGCATCCATCGCAATGCCCAAGGACATGTTTGGTCTATTTAGAAGGGGCCTCGGGATTATCTGGGCGTGGGACAGTGGGGACACTTTACACATAACAGTATAACACTGCTTGGCGCGTCGGGATAGGACTTGGCGCTTGGAAATAGCTTCAAAATCGATCAAACAGGAAAGAACCACCAGGTTCTTTTCTCATGGTTGGTGAATGATGACGGGTATGTGAGCGAAGAGGAGAGGCCACGTGGCTGCGTACTTCATGTGTTCCGGCAACCTTTTGTCTTCTGTTTCTCTTTCCCATCGTTCTATCTGCCCAAATCCAGCGAGAGTCTTTTCACGATGGCCGGTAACTACGTTACTCGTACAGTCCACGCGTTGAACCACGAAAAGTCATACAGGGGAGGCTGTGCAGTTGATCGACGAGGCTGTTGGAAGGGCCCTCCCGTCCAAGAAGAAATACGACTGCGTCCGTGTCTTCAGTCTCAGATGGGATAATGATGACCGAGGACTGGCCGACATAGAAGCCGAATTCTTGGGATTTTTTAAAGAATACATTCCACTATGCCACGGAGTCTATCCTTATTCCTTCGTCCTCCGCCCGCGATGCAACCCTGGCAATTCGCCAAAAGCTTCAAAACCTCATCTCCAAATATGACAGCCCATCCACCCTTCTGATCATCGTCTATGGAGGCCATTCCAGTGCTGATTACGACAAACCCATCTCCCCGCTCCATATCATGTGAGCTTTGGCCCGCCGTTCTCCGGAGAAATTAGATAACAAACTAACACAATATACAGGGGCTCGATGACTGCACGTGTGTCCATTCCATGGGCCTTTATTGAGGCGGATTTAATGGCGATCACCGATGCAGACGTCTTGATCATACTAGATTCGTGCTTCTCTACGGGCGAGGCCATGGACCTGGCGATTTCGAACATCTGGCTGCGTCGGCATTTGAGTCTCCAGCGGCAGCCCAGGTTGAGGTCTCCCTAACTCGTCGCTTTATTGACCTCCTCAATAACATGGACACGGAGGAAATCACAATCGCCCAGATGTACGCCAAGTTGGTCGGAAAGCCAACCATCCCAATAGCAACCTTGACTATACTCCTGTCCATGTCGCGTCGGCGACGAAGCCATCTATCACCCTCCGGCCTCTCCAGATTCTCCCACGAGAAGTAGCCGGTCTCCGGAAGATGGCTCGATTTTCGGACGGGAAGGTACTTGTTTCGGTCTTAGTCGAGGGGACGACCATCATTCCCGATATTGAGGTATGGACGAAGTGGTTATCAACATCCATCCCCGATGATGTTGCAGATATCAAGGTTGAGGCTGTGTTCGACTCGAGCTCCTCCTTATGTCTTCTCACAATGCCCATCGCAGTCTGGGACATGATGAAAGGCAATGAATCCTACCACTTCGTCTCCTATGTGGAGTCACATAATCTCCTTCTACGCCGTCCATCGACCCCTGACGTCGGTGCCCTGGGAAGTCGTTCCGGCAATATGACATTCCCCACCGTGATAAAGAATGAACGTCCTTCTTATTTGCATTCTTAGCTTGTCTAGCTCGATAGCCCTTGCTTGTACTGTTAACCTTACTGTACCTCCAATGATAATGACGACTATGACGACCATAATCCCATTAGTGAAGTTACCGAGGCTGAATTGGCTCTGAAATATTGATTGCTATGTTAGTGTGTACCCTGTACTACCTCCTGGATATCATTGCTTTATCTAGAGGGTGGATCCTTTTGGTTGGGCTTTATTGAATTGTTTAGCAAAACGCCGAGGATAAAAATCGTAGCATCTTCCACCCACCATATTCTTT
This sequence comes from Aspergillus micronesiensis, assembly GCA_039763685.1. Classification (NCBI taxonomy): domain Eukaryota; kingdom Fungi; phylum Ascomycota; class Eurotiomycetes; order Eurotiales; family Aspergillaceae; genus Aspergillus; species Aspergillus micronesiensis. Next base: position 150,723 of record JASHHO010000043.1, on the reverse strand, counting down.
TCACAATGCTGGCCGACAAACCCACAATAGACCGCAGCATTCATACGGAACACTACATTACCCTTACTAATCCAATTCTCCGGCCTTGCAAGAGCGAAGCTGTGCCAACTCGCAATGGACAGTCTTTGGTTCTACCGGCACATGTCGAGTCCTTGAGGGAGACCCTTTCATACTTTGCGCCTTCTATACCGTCTAGCCAGACAAGCATATTTAATAGAGAAAGCGGAAGGTATTTCGACGTATCCGAGGAACCACCAAACGACTGGCGCAGCATACTACCTCCGGCGTCGGCGTACTTTTCAAATGCCGAACCGAATAGCAAGATGACAGATTGTATGCGTGATATTGCGAGAACCAAAGAGGCTCGTGATATAGCAGCGAGGGGACGAGATCTTACAGCTGCAAACGCTTCGGAGGCAACCTGGCAGCGCTTCCTCGAGTCTCACCTATTCAGAACGTTTGATAAAGCAGATCCATCGCTCAGTAGTTTATGGGTATGTCTACCTTCTACTTGCCCAGTGAATCAGACTCTTATACGATATACAACAATAGCTATTACCTAGACCGGTGGTACCTCTACGTAATCGGCTGTCCATCTACGTGCCCTCTCTCAACAAAGCAGCCATCCTGACCTCTTAATCTAGCGAAGCCAATACCCGATGGACAGACCATCGAACAAACGATAATACCGCAGAAACTCTAAGGGTAAACTCCCAGATCCCGCCCCCAATCTTTCCCATGGCTTCCCAGTCAACCGGCAGTATGACCGTGGGAAACTCCCACCAGGTCTCCGTGACTACAACACCGTGTCCAACTTTACCGTCGAAAGAGCCCCTGACAGAAAAAAATGATGCCCAATACGCAAAAACAAAAACATTCAACAGCACAAATGACCTGGAACAATCTATCCTTCTGGGAAGACAGGCTGTTGACATTATTCCAAACGATGACCCGCACAGGGTTGATCTTCTAGTAGATCTGAGCGATTATCTTCACAACAGGTACATCAGGTTAGGATCACCAGAAGATAACAGACAGGCGGTTGAAATCATACAAACAGCAATGCAGTCCCAGACAAAGTATGCCTCGCTTCGACCAAGTCAACTGTGCACTCTCAGTGCCCGTTTCCGAGACCGGTATGAAAGTACAAAGGAGAAAGCCGATATCGATCAATCTATTCAACTTGCTCAGGAGCGCTCAATCGTGTTCCTCTGGACCACCCTCAGCGCGCGTACTGCCTTCACTCCCTGAGCAGCGCTCTAGAAAAGCGATTTCTAGTTCTTGGGACCATGTCCGATCTGGAAAAATCTATCGAGTACAGCGAAAAAGCCCTCGAATCTACCTCACCTGATCGCTCTGATGGAATCGATTACTTGTATGCGTTAAGCATTAAGTTGACATCTCGATACGAACTGCTCGGTGGCCTAATCGATCTAGAAGAAGCCATCCACTTGATGCAGAGCTGCATAGAAAGTGCGCCACCGAACTATTTGAACCGTGTTTCCCATCTGAAAGCCCTAAGTGACCAACTTGGGTATTTGTTCGAAAGGAACATGCATACGGGGACGTTAGATCGGGCGATTGATACAGCAACTGAAGCAATGAAGCTTATCCCCAAGGACGACATGATGGGATCCAGCATTCTGAATAGCCTTCATCTGCTTTTCATATCGCGGTTTAAGACAACAAATAACCTATCCGACCTGGAATTAGCAATCGAGGCCCAGCGTGAGGCCATAAAACGCGATTCCCATTACCGCGGAGATCGTTCCATTTTGATCCACAATCTCAGCGTGGGCTTGGCTCTTTACCAGCACACTGGTGAACCAACAGATCCAATGGAAGCGATCAAGCTGAGCTGGGAAGCAGTCGATACAGCATCCGAGTATCACCCCAATCGCGCCATGTATCTCAACACGTGTGGCACGTTCCTGAAGGAGAACTACGAACTCAGCAGGCAGATATTTCCTGGGGATAAAAAGCTGGAGGATTTGTTCCTTGAGGCCTTCCGCCATGAGAGCTCTCCTCCGCTAGATCGTATCAAAGCTGGGGAAAATGCCTTTGACTGCTATATTTCCAATGGAGAGTGGACTCAGGCGAATTCGGTGGCGAGAGATGTTGTGAAGCTCTTCCCCTTGTTGGTTCCGCGGTGGTTAAGTCAAGATGACCAGCAACATCTGCTTAAAAACATATCGCACTTCACATCTCGTGCAGCATCTGCCGTGCTACAGGCAAATGGACCTCCCCTTGACGCTCTCAAGATATTGGAGACCGGGAGGGGGGTGATAGCCCGCTGCAGTATCGGGTTGAAGACCGACATCTCCAAACTTGAGAAATCGCATCCCTCATTGCACGATGAGTATACTATGCTCCGTCGGCAACTTTCCTTTCCCTCTTTCTCAACATTCTCAAGTGCAGCGGAACCTTCCCAGCCAACATTGATATGCCGACGACGGAAAGCTCCAGGATTACTCCCCCCCAATATCACTACCACCGGACCCGAAAGGGCTGAAATTTTGCGAAGAATTGAGCATTTGGAGGAAAAGATCCGTACATTTCCGGGATTTGAGGACTTCAATCAGGCTCCTTCACACGCGTCCTACGCTGAGTTTGCCATGTTTGGCCCAGTAGTAGTCTTCAACGTCACAGAGCAGCGAGTGATGCGATAATTGTCGCCGAAAATGAATATACGGTCTGCATCTGGAGCAGCTTCGATTTCAAGACCTCAAAGCCAATGTCGCGAGAGTGATAGGAGATAAACGACTGTCGAAGGGGGTTCCAACCACAAGACCGCAGCGCAACCGGGAGCTTCAAGACATACTGCACTGGCTATGGGCGACAGCCGTCCACCCTGTACTAACTCGACTAGGCTTATATAGCGACAAACCGCGATCTGCACTGCCGCGTGTCTGGTGGGTTGCAAGCGGCTACATGGGCCTTCTCCCACTGCACGCAGCCGGGGATGCAACTCACAGGACGATGGACTACGTCATTTCCAGTTATATTCCCACGTTTCAGGTGCTCCAATTTTGCCGGGAAAGACGTCGCATGTCATTCCGCGAGCATGAGCCGAAGATGCTCCTTGTGTCTGCGCCAGAAAAGCTCGATCGACAGACGTTGAAGACAAACGTCGAGCTTGAATCCATCAGAGAAGGCCTTCAGGGTCATCAAGTGTCCTACACGATGCTTGATAGGCCCTCGCGCGATGACGTATTGCGAGAGCTCCCCGAGCACCATCTGCTCCATTTCTCTTGCCATGGCTACTCAAACGCTACTGATCCATCGAAGAGCGCTTTGGAGCTTGCTTGCACAGCTGAAGATGGAGCAACCTCGCAGCTCACAGTAAGGGATCTGTCACTCATTGGTCACGAAAAAGCTCAGATTGCGTATCTCTCTGCGTGCTCGACAGCCGAGAACTCGTCCGACGAACTCTTAGACGAGGTCATACATATCGCCAGTGCTTTTCAGCTCATTGGGTTCCCTCATGTCGTCGGGACACTCTGGGAGGTCAGCGACAGAGCTGCCGTTGAAGTAAGCAGACTCTTTTACGAACAGCTGGGCCGGCAGATGTGTAATGGTGACGAGTCAAACATCGCATGCTGTCTCCACGAAGCTCTCCAGACATACCGGAAAAGCAAGAAAGTTTCAAAAACGAATGATGTCCTTACATGGGCCCCATTTATCTACATGGGTGCATAATGGAGGCCCTCGTTGCAATTACTTGTCATCGCAGACTAATGTATTATTGACTTTTTGTTTTCTTACCTTTGTTCAAAATCGCGCCAAAACAAAATCTACTGCATGCTGGCTCACCTCTCGTCTAGGCACGACCAGCAGATAGGACTCAGTCCCGATTTGCACAGTTAACTTAGATTTTAAAAGTTTGCTATCGTACTGTTCACCGCGATTACAGCCTGCCAATCTTATGTCATCTTCAGGTTACATTCAAGCGGCGGACTGAAGGTAGAACAAGAGCGCGTGAACCGAACAAAAAAGAAAACAGAAGTAGTGAACAAAAACATACAACAGCAGGGATTCGCTGGTGGTCACCCACCCAACTACTAACCTGCCGGCGTGTGGCTTAAGTACGGCTGAGCGGACGGGAAGCCCTGTTCTCCACCCCTGTGGTCGTATGTATCAGTTACTTCAGAAATAGAAATCATGTATCGCAATTTTCTGGGTACTGGCTAAAAGACTACATCATCAAGTCCATGGGATCTCACGCCATGCCACCCCAATCCCATGCCTTCCGTGTAGATCCCGCAATATCAAGGGACGATGGATCGCAAACTTCGAATCCTGCTGGCAATGGCCCTTCATCTGAGATGGAGAAATACAACTTCTCGATTGTATCTCTTCGTGGTTTCCCTGACTTCGTTTCCAGGACATGTTCATTATCTTGCAAGGTGCGCATAAGAGTTGGCAGCTTGTATGCTTGAAGCTTATCCTGCAAGTCCAAACGAATTTGCCGCAAGGTTACGTCGGTCTCTGCTGTTGATGGGCGAATCAAAGCAGCAACTTGGCGCTTGTATCCAAAAGTGGCGGCAACAACATATGCTTCCGAAACATACGGAAGCTGAACAAGACGAGCTTCGACTTCATGGATAGGCACCCTAAGACCGTGATATCTTATGACTGCAGGGGTTGGTATTAGCGAGCTCGGCGTGAAGATATAACGAAACCGGTGGTGTCATACAGTCAGTCGAAGATCTACCATCAATCACGTATTGGTCTCCAACTCGATGTCCCAAATCACCACTTTTGTAGTATCCTTCTTCATCTATGGCGGCCCTTGTTGCTGCTTCATCGCCGAGATAACTGAGACTCGATCATTAGGCTGTAATGTCCAGGTTAGCGAGGAAGGAATGCCATCTCACCGAATAATCATAGTAGGGCTTTTGAGCAAGATCTCTCCATGATCCCCTTCAGATAGTTTAATCTGAACCCCACGGACAGGTTTCCCAATACCGCTGATAGACTTGTAAGATATATTTCACAGGACCGGTTGAACCTCTCGCAGAGGTCTTTTGCGAGACTGACTTACCTCCAGATTAGGATCAGTGTCATCAGTCGTCTCAAGGGCTGCAGTAACCTCTGTAGAGCTATACATGTTTGTGAGCGGGCGTCCAAGCAGGCCCCCCCAGAACCTCATGACTGTCGGCCAAGTAACTCCTCCTGACACCACTACTCTCCGCAACACACGGGCACCCTCCATATAACAACTGCGCTGTTCAGCTGGTAAGTGATCTATGTACTCTTTGAAATACCTCATCAGAGCTGCGAATATAACTGGGGGCGCAGTAAACTGCGTTACGCGGCCTTTGGAAAACAATTCCCATATCTCCGCGGATCATCTTTGATGATCTCGACCCGCGTCCCAGCTAGCACTCCCCAGAGTAGACGTATACCTACCCCAACCCAATGTGGCGAACGAAAGGCGATTGAAACTTGGCCATTGGGAAAACGCGGTGGATCGGTATACCAAACATTCCTAGGTCGCACCACACCTTTCGGAGGTCCTGTTGTTCCAGACGTGAAGATAAGAAAGCCCGGGCTCTTAGGATTCAGCTTCATCGCCGCGTTGATCTGAACCTGTGAGGGTTCTACCAGAGGAGCGTTGTGAGCTGCAACTTGGATCGTGGAAAAGGAATCTCCCGGCTCGTTGTTGTGCACACCATGGTAGTGCTGGATCTGGGAAGCCTCGTGCTGATACTGGGACGAAACAAGCATGCAGGGTGCTTTGGTCTTTTTCACAAGATAGGATACCTCCTCTGGCGTTAAAGTATTGGCTGTGTGGTCATATTAGATCTTCAATGCTGTATTGAGGTTTTATATGGTCGATGGTGACCTTACCAATAGGAGCAAGGGCCCCTCCACATGCGAGGATGGCCAGGGCAGCGACGATATAGTCATAATTCCCGGGTGCCAGAATGATAACGAATGGTCTTTCTTGATTGATTCTCCCTGCGAGTCTAACGTTGAGGGGGGCAGAGTATGGAGTATTTCTCGCGCATGTGAAGTATATCAGTAAGAAGCTGGAGGCAGTTGGCTTTCGGTACCATTTTTGTGGTCTTGGACAAGGACATGGCGAGGATATTCTGTGAAGGACCTCAAAAGATGGTGGAACAAAGGTTCGTCGGGTAGCTGCTGGGCGATCGGGGCCATGTTGAATCACAGAACGAGAGCTGTGTCTAATGCCAGTGCGAGGGTGATAGGACCTATACTCTGGCGACCACTCGTATGGTATCTTCTCTGCTAGATTGATACCAACGAAGTTTCCTCGATTGCTCCCTTCTCATTATGATCTATGATTCTCGGGATGTCATGGACCTGGTGAAAAGGTTTGTCCGGTTCAATTGGCTTACCGCAGTCTAGAACTAGGGTTGGACGGAGTTCAAACTGCAGTATGTTCCACTGCAGCCTGGCCCATGCGCAGAGTCAGGCGTGAATCTCGCCAAGAGTCAGAGCAAGCAATCTTGTACACCGTAACGTACAGGATGCGTTGAGCTAGATCCTCCTGGGCATGCGCGAGCTACTTCCCTTTCCTCGATTCGTCTTACCTTCATTGGGTGCAGGTTGGACAGACAAGCCTACAAGCTGATCAATGATTCTGATAATTCCAAAAGACCATTATGTCCCGAACAAGCCGTGCATCTGTGGGAGTTAGCGCTTTCGACTATTTGTACACTCAATATCGGTACTAAGAAAGTGATATTAGCATAGCATGCGCATATCCTACTGAGGTCGTAGACCTTCTGATACTACCCAGCTCGAATTCTTCAGACTTGATCCACATGACTCTCATTGGTTCATCTGCAGAAATACTGATTGTCAAGCCTGAGCATATATTACACAACATGGTTAGGATTAGAATCGGGAGGACCGAACACGCATCAGCAGCAACAACACGGTCCAAAAAAAAGGGGCAATCAGATGTTCACGAGACCTTTTTTTGGACATCTTCAGCGTTGGTACCATCCAAAACTAAAGTCCAGAACGACGAGTTACATCGCATGTTCCGAGATTAATCAGCCCAGCACTAGCTATTGGCTTTGTCTGTTGCTGGATTGTAGACTAGGGCTCCTTTATATACAGCAATCACAGTTATTAAACAATTTACTCTGATGAGCCTATGAGTTGTAAAGCATATGAATGTATAGTCGTGTTCGTCTTGTCCCCACGTTGTAATTGCAACCTCACTTCTATTCTAAATACACCCGCATCGTAGCACGACACATGACCAGGTCATCTAACAGACCCAGGTCGGGAAAGTTTTCAGGGAGGGATGTGCCTGAGGGCAAGTGGAACATACTCGTTTCACTGGCACTGTTTGCTATTAGGGTCCATTTATCGGGGCAAGCAGAAGTCATATTGATTGCAAATTATTAGTGCAGGCAGATACTGGTACACGGGCCCTCGTGATGATTTGTTAGGTCCCTGAAGTCCATGTCAATCCTGCATTTTTTATGCGGATGACCGTCTGTAACCCTGCAATATCTCAGAAACCAGGGGTGAGTTGTTCACGCCAGGGGGGAATCTCGAATTCGTGCATGAACATGCGGGGGGAATTGCAACACACACTATAGGATCTTTCGCATTGGTATTCAAGATTGAATGACACTCAATATGTGGCCATTGTTACATACAGAAAAAACATGGAAGTTCATACTCAGTAACAGTATGTCCAGTGATATTGCTTGCTCACATGCTGGTGAATTGACCCGACCAAATTCTGGCACAGAGAGACGGCTATACCGATAGGTCAGGGTGTATGAAGAGTTATTTATTTGACTCTGTTTGGTTGGTGCATCCCAAATGCCTCTCCAGGCTATATAAAGTCAACCATCGAGAGATTTCTATGGTCCCCGTGTACTTTAGCAGTATACTCCACAACTCGCTTCGTTCTTCTTACTTTGGTGTTGCCTGCAACACTAAAACCTCTACCATGGCTATCACATCCAAGATCGATACCAACGGCACCACAGCTACCGGGCCTGCCTTCGATAATATCAACAGTTCCATAGTGACGGAATACCGCGACGAAGAGCATGGAGAGTCCCCAGAAGGTATCCACGTTGGAGAATTCGGTTACAAATACCGTATTCACGATGGCAGAGTGATGCCACCATTCATCGGCCCGGACCGATACAGAATGACACGAACCTTGCCATTGAGAAGTACCGATATATGCTTCGTTTCGTGGCCGAGGTCTGGCTCTACCTGGCTATCGTACATCATAGTCCTATTGGCGGGCCAGGAAGGTCAAACTCTCCGCGATTCTTTCCACTGGTTAGAGAGCGGGTGGCTCTATGAGCGAGATGAGGCATCGGTTCGTGAAGCTAAAGATCCGCGAATCTTTGCATCTCACATGCCATACGATATGGCTCTTGGAGGCGTTCCCGCTCGCAATCCCTGCCGATACATCTATATTGCACGAAACCCCAAAGATGTTTGCACCTCGTGCTATCATTTTGATCGACAAAAGAGCTGGAGTGGCGGCTACTCGGGGACTTGGGAGCATTGGTTGAACATGTTCATGGAGGGCAAGTGTCATCGGGGAGATTGGTTCGACCATGTTTTAAGCTGGTGGGAACACAGAGATGCCGAGAACATTCTCTTTCTCAAGTATGAGGATCTGTTAAGAGACCCTCGGTCTAAGATCCAGGAGATCGCGCATTTCTTGGATATCAAGCTCGATCACGATGCGCTGGACGCTATAACGAAGAAGGCCAGTTTTTCTCTCATGAAAGAGACCAAGTTTACTGGTATGGGTGATATCAAGGAGGCGGGAGATTTCTATCGCAAGGGGAAGATAGGTTCCTGGAGGGAACAGTTCACGGTGGCGCAAAATGATTCTTTTGACGAATTGTACAAAACACGCATGGCTTCTACTGGACTCGATTTTGAATTTGGCGCATGAATGTCACCCTACCAACGACATGGTCACATTTGACAGTGGTTTGTTGTACTTCCTTCCTAGCATTCTTGAATGTTTTTCTAGCTTCTTTCTGTCTAGCCTCAGATTTCTACTTTCCCGTTGATATGACCTACAGCTCCCCTTGGCCACTTCATAATCTCATTGAATTGAGCTATTAGAAATACTTGCAGTTCAAATAGATCTCAAAGTCGAAAGTGACAGCTTCACCAAGGAGACTTGCGAGATGTCTCACTTCGGATGCGATGCCTCATTTATCCAGCCTTCAATTTCGAACCACCCAATGGAACAGTCTATTACGTATATGCATGTAGCTGCATCTTTTGTCACATAGTCGCATCTCCGAGGAGGTATGACAGGTTTCGATCCGCAACAGAGCCAACCAATTTTACAGCCCCCTGGGATACCATGTTGCACGAACCTAAAAGCTGCAGACATGTTTTTTATCAGCCAGCTCGTTGGTGAAGGCACCTACTATCCAAAGCAAGGTACGCTAGCGTGACAATAGGAACGTCAGCAAGGGTCATGCCCGCTTCCCAAGTACATTACCCATCCACAAACTGTCCTTTAGATACTTCGATATATTCTCCGGTTCCTATGTGTTGACTACAAGCCATTGAAGTCCAGATAATGCCACAACTTTCTATATTTGATCTTGAAGATTATGGAATCTCTCCGCGATTGGGATTTCTCCCACACCAGCCACCTCTAACGAAATTGCCTGATCCTTACTATCAAGTATGGGAAGATGTCATCCTCCCCAGTCAGAAACACGACCATGTCGCAATCCGTTGGTGGATTGACGAATTACCCCTGTTGTCAACAGGGATGCTTCGCCGTGAGCCAGAATGGCACAGAGCTTATACTATCCTCACTACCTTGGCTCAGATATACATCTGGACTGGGGAAAAGCCAAGTAATGTCTGATGTGTTTCCCGTGTTTCTCATGAATAATAGAAGCTGACGCCATCCAGAGACTTCCATCTTCTCTCGCGACCCCTTTGATGGAGGTGTCTTCCATCTCAAGATAACCCCCTGTGCAACTTTCGCCAGTTTCTGTTTATGGAATGTTAAGCCCGTCCCTGGAATTGCTCCAACAGATCCAAGGGCATATAGTCCCGAGAACCTGGAGATCATCAAACTCTATTACCGGCACAAGGGATGAGGAGTGGTTCTTTGTCATCTCCGCTTCTATTGAAGCACAGGCAGGGCGAATAATACCAGAGATACCTGCCGTAATTAAAGCGGCTTCTCATCATCAAGAAAATGCGGTCCACGCGTTTCTGCAAGGATTGAGTGACTGTCTGTCTCAAATATGCAATCTCCTGGACAGAATGTACGAACGGTGCAATCCGTCGGTATTCTATCATTGTGTGCGACGCTTCCTAGCTGGCAGTAAGGACCAAGCCAAGTATGACTTACCACGTGGAATATACTACGAAGACACAGATGGCCATGGAGAGTGGCTCCAATATACTGGTGGCAGCAATGCACAGAGTTCAGTTATACAGCTGTTTGACGTCATTCTCGGTGTCACCCAATCCATACCAAGTGCTAAAAAGTCCTTCCACAAGGTAAGTGTGGGATTTCCTTTCATTCATCAGATGTGTGGGTCTGCAGTCTCTTCCTGGATGCCCACTGTCATGATCACGTTGGCTCTAATGCACTTCTTAGGAGATGCGAGCTTATATGCCTGGTCAACACCGAGAGTTCCTTGCAAGGATCGAAGAGGTCTCGAACATTCGAACTTATGTTTTAACCCTTCCACCTGATTCCACACTTCGCAGTGCTTATAACCACGCAGTCGAGGTCCTTGCCCACCTCCGCCAAAAACACATGATCATGGCATCAAGGTACATTCTTGTGCCCTCCATGAAGGAAAAGCAGACATGTTGTCTCGAAGAAGTTAAAGGGACTGGTGGCACAGACTTCATACCTTTCTTGAAAGCTACCAGGGATAGAACACTATCTTGTCGCGTCGATAGTATCTGTCAAAACAATTGAAAGCCCACGAACATTGCAAACTGATTGGTTGTTCATTGAGTCATCACAGCTGCCAGAAGACCTCCGTCGTGGTAACATGCATATTTACTGTAGGCAAATTGTCAAATCGGGATTATTTGATTTGAACCCCCATCGTCTAATTTTTGTGCATGCTGTTCTCCCTAGACCTGGCCGATACGGAATACGGCGGAAAAAATCCGTCCGACGACAGCCCTCGCTTAGCAGGCCCAGGTGAGTATAGATGATCTCTACTCAAAAGAAGCTTTGGTACGGCGATCAACTAGATCGAGCATCCTGCAGTTTGGGGGCCAACAGGAGGCAGCAGGAAGAATTTTCCGCCCCGGTGTTCTCCCCGGGTTGATTGCTTTCTGTGGAGAACTTGGGCAGCATTCGATGGCAGCTGTCATTCACATATTTGCTCGAACTATAGCAATGGTATACGGTGCGCCATTTTTGAGAATTTTACTGTACGTATGGGAATTAGTCTGCTCCTACTTCCATGTCATCTACATTTGGCTTTTGCTCGATAGGATACAAGCTTTCCAGACAGTAACTCTACCTAGAAAGACGCACAAAGTGTTGCATCATTTCAGGATAGGCGGTATAAAATAGTATTATAATTCAGTATAAATCCGACTGACTTGATTAAATGTACATGAGAGTTCATCTGATCTCCGTCACTAATCCACGCACATAGAAAGAAACACGACCAGAACGAAAGGAGCCCAGGAAAACAGGTAACTGGTTATCTGCCACTGGCACAATCCTCTTTCTTAAAGAAAACCACTAGCGACAAGCAACGCAGCAAGAATCGAGCCACCGAGCTCAACACGGCTGGCTCCCGACGTATCGGTAGTCGCCTGGGGTGTAGCAGAGTTTGGAGTGGCAGATGGCGAGGTCGAGGGGAAAGCAGTTTCGGTGGCATCAGAACCAGCGCTGGCGTTGGCATTGGCGTTACCGGTGGAGTTGGCACTGTCGGCACTGCTGGTGTTGCTGGCACTGCTCGCACTGGCGCTGGAGCTAGGATCGGTGTTGGTATAGTCGATGCGAGAGTGCTCGCACTGCGCACGCGAGCCATCACAAGCAGCCTTGTCGGCATCAGGAGCACTGGTGCACTTCTTGTATTCAGCGTCACAGATATCGGAGCCAGAGGTGCCCGTGGAGTCAGAAGAAGCCGCCGAAGAGGTGGTAGTCGCGCTGCTGCTATCAGATCCACCCGTACACTTCGAGTGCTCGGCAGCACAGGTCGACATGTTGGCATCAGGGGCACTGCGGCAGTCATCGTACAGCTTCTCGCAGTTCTCGCCGTCGGTATTGGCGCGACGGGTCACCGACAACGCCCTCTCTCTTGCTCAAACCAAGGCAGGCTGAGCGCTCGGCAGCTTACACAGCCATGTTGGCGCCAGGGGCAGAGCGGCAGGCGTTGTATGCAGCATTGCAAGGTCCAGAGGGAGCTGCAACGGCGCCGGTAGCGGCCAGGGTGAGAGTGAGGAGAACCTTGCTGTTGACCATGGTGACGAGGGGTGTTGTAGATATGCTTGGAAGACATGACTGAACGAGTGTAGTATTTCAAGAGAATGTGAAAATGAAGGAGTTCTTGTCTTCAAGGAATGTGCTTGTCGTTGGGTCTCAGTGATCGAGTTCCTATGTCTTTTTATATCCAGAATCACAGACGCCATGGTGGCTAATCGCTCCTCTGGTGAGGCCCCTAAGCTCGAAACACTCGTTAAGCGAGGCTAACCTTTGATGCATATCATTGGAGTGGGTTGTTGGAAGCAACACCGCAATGGTCGCCCATAGATGTCCCGTCGACTCTACCGAGCTCATCGCCGGCCATCACCTCCGGGGCATACTAACGCAGTCGAAGGCCACCGAAGGAAGAGACCGTTGAGGACAAATCAGCTGACAAGTAAAAGAAGCACTGATCTCTACCAAAACAGGTATCGTTCTCCAAAACCGGATCGTCCAGGATCATGATCATCACAGTCCTGAAGCCTCAGCCGCCTTGTGCTAAGCCAAAGGCATTAACTCAGCACTTGCCCATGCTCGGCATTCTCCATTTGCGGGGCACTAGCCATGAATTTATGCTCTATATGGAATGGCCAGCAAGACGCCAGAAACCCTGCAGATCTCCATTTCGGGCGCGAGTCCTGGGGGGTCCACTTGTCCAGCCGGTCTATCCGTCAACACTGTTCTACAGGAACCAGACAACAGACCCTGATCGATCGATTGGCGAGTGTGTATATTGATGTCCGTCCTGATCTAGCCTTGATTAACTTAGCAAAGCCTCCAGTATGAAGGGCAGAATGAACACCACTTACAGACTTGCATCTTTAAATATCACCTGCCAGCGACGCACACGTCATATAATATCAACGAGCACTCGCTCAGGCCCAAGAATTACTAAATCAATACGGCATGTCGGGATTTGGACTCAACAAAGGTCTAGTAACTCTAGTGATCGGCATAGGATCACTTGCCCACGTTTTGAGGCTTTCAGCCAGCCCAAACGGTCATTCAGCCCCCAAAGGCGCAGTTCTATCGTGGAGACCGCTGATCCTTGCCACGGAATTGTGACACCCCCACATCTATGGTGCAGGAAAGGAATATATCCTGGCTTTTCCAGGAACATTCTCCTGGTGGGGGTGGTAAACGGTGGACGTTCAGCTGGCATCCTCCGCATATGTCTTGGATGTGCGGCCCATGCGTTCGCTGTGTTCTCTTTGGATTGACCAATTGAGGAAAGTTGTGGAGGTACGGCAGAAGATGTACACTCACTTACATGGATCCAATCTTGAACATTTACATGGGGTCTGTAAAATGACCAAAGTGCTATCTGAGTCGAAGGTTTCGTAACGCTCTCTTGGGGGACTTCCGGTGGGCTCCACTATGGTCTTTAGTGTACCAGAGAAACGGTCTCCTTTGTGGATTCAAGCATTTGATACCAAGAGCCCTGACAGGCGATATCCGTTTTCCTGCCTCCTCAAGTAGCCAATTCTCAAATTTGTGATAGTACCATTACTTGTGATAGTACCGTTAATATGGCTGATGTCAGCTCCAGTGACCTCAGCAATGTAGCCCCAATTGCAAGACTATCAGCTGTGCTGATATTCAAGGCGTGATTTTTCATTCTATTCTTAGGATATCAAGAACTACTCATGAGCTAGGTATCTTCTTGTTAACTATCCAAGTATCCTCCTTTTGCCATATCTTCTTCCGTTGCGGAGTTGATAAGGCAATCGGAACGGGTGGAGTAGGTGGCACATCATCGATATGTCGACCCGGCTGACGCAACGCAGCGCTTTAGAGCCCAGCGTGAAGGATCAGACGCAATGGAGCGAGGATCTCGAGGCGACCGTGGACGAAATCCACCGGTCCCTGTTTGGTTGCGGTACCAGAAGTGGCACCAAACGCGACAAACCCACCTGATCGTGACAACGGTAATATCTGCCGGCGCTTCGAACTTGTTATCTCTTGGCAAGTCGGGTCTCGTTTCGTGCTCGTCAGTTGGCCTGCGAAACCTCCAGAGCTAGGTCGAGCGATGACCGGGAAGATAGGCGGGATGTGAGCGGACGCTGTGTTTTAGGAAGACTTAAATGAGAAAGCCACGTTCCTGTACGCTATGATGTCTTGGTCGGACGTAAGCGCCTGGACTGATCCATGGATCTTGATGATCCGGCGTCATATGCAACCTTATTTCAACCGCACCAACGGTCACAGCACGCCGTCATCAGCTCGCCCCAGACATCATCTCTGTTCTTGTCCGATACGAGATGTGCTCGTCACTGGACATCGATTATTTCCCCGATATCTCACACACCCCAGAGACGACGCAGATTTGTGAGCGGTTCCACGGGACCACGTGGCAGCCCGGCCGCCAGGTGCTGTGGAGCGGGGTGCCTCGGACGACAGCCCAGCAATGGGCAGACACCCATGGGATGCAGACACTAATCACGGCGATGGGCCCTCTGATGGTTCATGACCATCCGCGATGCCTGCAGTCCCGGAAGTCGAAGCACCGGTGGAGCGAATATATCCACGGAGCGTCGGCTCTTTTTGCCTACCACATCGCGCAGGATGGGGGAACGGTCACGGTTCTGACGCCGCGACCACCCAGAGGTTTAACCCGCACGGGGGGACAAACTACCAGGCGATCGAGGAGCCGATCCTGAAGGGGGCGCTCGGGCCTTGCCACGTCGAGAAGATCGAGCTGGTGCACCCCACGGTGCTAGGAGCTGAAGAATCCCAGTATCAGATATGGCCGTGAGGACGAAACTGCATCCTGGGATGCAGAATTCGGCACAGCTAAGGACTCTGCCCCGCCCCATCCCTGAGGCATCCCAAGCCGAACCGGGCAAAAACTATAGAAGTCTTGCTAGGACGAGCTCCGGATGTCAGCCTCCGATTCTGGTTGACAGATTACCTAGGGCAGCGGGTATCCTACGCACAAAGAGGCAAGTTCGGGTTTCAAAAATGATTCATTTGTCAGCTATCTGGCTGGGATGGAGGTTGGCTCAGATCGTGATCGGAGGAAGGTAGGTCCACGCAGGAGAATGTCCGACGGATAGTATCAGACAACTTCAAAGGAATGCGCTTTAGTTGAACACTAGTCGACACTGTTTTGATAAGTGAGCTTCCTGGTGACGGCTACGGCGTTGCCACGTCGTAAGGCACTCACCAGCCAAATTGTCCGATCATCACGCGACCAATATAGCTTTAGCTTTTCTGACCCAGTGCCTATGCTATGGTTAGCTGTAGACGTAGACTATTTGTGGTTTCGCTTACTGTAACGACAAATGAATCATTTTTGAAACCTGGAGAGGGAAGGTTCATGATATGAACGCGATTTTGAAGTAGGTTGCATATGCAAGGATAGTCACGTGACATGACAACATTGTGCTGCTTCGGGCCGGATCAACAATCATGCTCGCCCACTGATTCTGATTCTATTATTACTTTCCTTCGCGCGAAAACGATGCCTAAAGCTGGGTGTTAACTAACGCTGACCCATCGCCGTTGGTATGATCCTACAGCTTAGAAAGATTCAAGGGTGGAGAAGCAACACCTACCGCCGAAAGTGAATTATTGGAATTACCCCACAACTCAGTAACTGATCCACTTGGTTCACGTTGTATCTTAGATCTCTCGCCAACTCTCAAGCCATCGCCCAGTCACAGGGAACTGTGATACGCGCCCACGCGATACGGATTGAAGCAGACTTTCGCGCCTTGAAGGAATGCTGTGTCAACCCGTTACGCAAGAAACAGCTCCAAACTGGAACATAATCGAGTCGCTTTTTGACAGTTCCAAAAATATCTGGGTATTAATATTGAATAGTCTATAGTTAGGCAAACTTTGACAGGCTCTCGATGTTGTTGAAGCTCTGAGTCTAGGCAGAATCTAACCCATCGGGTTGTACCCAGCTTGATGTAGCTCCAGTCGAGTTTGGACCTTCACGTAGTTTTGCACGGGATCCGCGGGCCCCATTTTGTGCCATCGGCTCCCGATCACTTCTATACCAACTCCCTTTTTCTAACCCATGACGACTATGGAGTCCTTCACTTTGCCTCTCACTATAACAGCGGATGTTTATCAGGCAATGAGTGCCCTTCATCAGTAATATGTCTGCCGATGTCAGTAACCAGGACGTCTCAATTGTACGTGCCCGATATAATGATGGCCTTCCACTGCTACTAATCCCATTCAGGCAGCAGGCATCAGCGCAATTGGAGTTGAGCTACTCACCCACCCAATCGCCACGCTCATTACTCGATTACAATCACACCACCTACGCGACGACATATCAGCATGTCAACGGCGGTATCAACCCAGCTCTGTACCGAGGGTTGTATCAAGGATTCGGCCCAACTCTTATCACGAACATCCCTGCATCAGTCGCGTTTTTCACAATCTACGAGACTATGAATCAACACTTCAACCGAGCGAAGGCACTCAATCGCCAAAATTCGACGAGCTAGCCACGTACGCGATCAGCAGCGCGGTAGCTGATTTGGTGGCCTGCGCCATCACTAACCCCGCCGAAGTCCTGACGCAGAATGCCCAGGTTGTGCAAGCTCAATCCAGCCATAATCGTTCGCCACTACTGTCGACTGTCAGGCATTTTTCCCGGCATCCGGCCAAGCTCTGGGCCGGGTATACGATGCTAGCTGCTAGCCATCTCCCCGGGACGAGTCTGACTTCTCGCTGTATGAGTATCTCAAGACGGGTTGGTTTGAGGTCCCGCAGAATTGCAGTGAGGTTAGGACTTATTTCAAGCGAGGGCTTTACAGCGGTGCACTAGCTAGCGCAGCGGTTTCTCTGCTCTTCATCCCAGTTGATGTAGTGAAAACGCACTTGAGGCTTGCGGTGGGTATGCCCACCCACTCTCGACTGCCTTCAAAGGCAGATCTCCGCGCTACACCTGTGTCAGTGAAGGTACAGCGGGTATCGTCCGGGAATGCGATGGCTGTTACAAGACGCATATTAGCGAAGGAGGGCGTACGTGGTCTTTTCCGAGGCGGGGCCTTGACGTGCCTCGCAGCTGGTCTGGGAGGTGGTTTGTCCCTTGGGTGTTACGACGGTTTCAAGGCATTCTTTGGAGCGCACGCATAAGTACGCAGCGCCTCAAAATGCTAGCGGCTCTTTCCACTCCTGGTTATGGATCTGTATAATAGAGTATCTCCACTCTTTATAGAGAAATGACGCATACACAGATAGAATATTGGCGATTTCAGTGTCCTTTACAGCCTAGAACGTACGGCTGCACTGCTAGACCTCGGCAGAACTTCGAAACCGGTGAGCATGTTGGAACCTCCACCCGACCCTCAAGGCCTTCCATCATCAATAGAACCTCTTGATGTTCACCCTCAATGGGCCCTCGCTCACCCGCCAAGTCGAAGTTTTTGCATAATTTATCATTTTGGGATGCATAACCACCGCTGACTTATTCTGGAGAATACCATTATCTACTGTTGTTTTAGTCCTGTTCCTACGAATCCAACATTTTCAACAACACCATCATCGAAGTCCAATGAAATCACAGGGTACTCTATTATTTTCGTTATGGAATTATCCATTTGGATAGTTTTGTAGAGGTTTGGTTTGATCATGGTGGCCTGGAAAGGACCCAACTATGGATATGTGTATGGCTGAGGATATATTGTGGAAATATATAAAATGGCGCTTCATGGATGCAGGTCGGGCTTACAAAATATCCGCACGTCAAATTGGTGAAACATTGAGTAACCCAGGCGGGGATTTGCCTCTCTTACGCCTGGTAAACTCCGCATATGCTCCTGTATAGCTATCCGACAATGAGTCAAAACTATATGATTCCTGAATTTGGTTCCCATGTCCCGCCAAGTCTGTGCTTGAGATTATCGATAGCAAATAAGGTGGGGTGTTCTTAGTAGGGAGGGGAGTAGGAACCCACTATGGAGTAAGGACCTCCTTGCATCAGAGTGTAGGCCTATAAAGCGCATACGCATAAAATATGTCGACACTACCGTATGTCCAGGCTGTGATATTCTACGCCGCCGTTGTCTCTAGGCTTCTCCTATGCATAGCTTCACTCTAAATATCAAAAGGTCCATTTACTACGCTAGACAAAATGCTTCCACTATGTATAAACAAGTCCATCGCGCAGCTGACAGAAGTCATTTGCTTGGACGAATCTCAATCACTATCTTAAGTGAGGGTTGACTTCCCGCACTAACCAAGCCGGATTCTGAGACATCACACGAGTCTCCTGAACAAGTCCAATGTAAATCACCATGCGTTAGAGAGTAGACCCACAGAGGACATAGGGCATATTATGTGCCTACGTAACGTAAGAATCAGTTTCCATGCCCCGCCAAATAGGTGCTTGAGGAAATCGATAGCAAATAAGGAGGTTAGTATCTGGATTTAGTCTGTCCGCAGTAATAATGAGACCGCTTGGGGCTTCTGGACTTGACGTTTCATAGCGGGCAGAAGGACCAATGAGAATGCATTTCATGCATCAAATTGTCTTGGGCGTCACTCAACTTCAAAGGCATCTGCTTGAGCTTAAGGGTGGACTGTCATCTCATTTGCCAAGGGGACCTGAATCAATCTATTCGGGCCATAATATTTGCAGAAAGGCCGATCATGTGCCACGTTCTGAAACGGTGATGCCTTGATTTATTCTACCGGATACAGATAGCGAGGTACTGCTTTTTGTGGGGGCACACCACTTGGGCCACCGACGGAGGAAATGATGCACAACTCAGAAGGACGTGGCGTGTTTCAGCGACATGGGTTTTCAAAGGGGTCCGATGCCTTGGGCACGGACGCTGTCGCATACAAAAAAATTCGTGCCTTTGAAGGCTCTAGGCGTCCAAATATTACGGACATCTCAGATGCCTCGGATCCTCCTCTTACTGCCAGTATTCTACAGTCTCTGCCCCATAAGTGAGTCTAGTAGGTAGCCTTTCCCGGATTTGAAGGCTCTAAAGGTCGCGAGAGACTTGAAGATATTGACGGACTCTTGTCAATCACACGGCTAACTTACAACGTTCTTTGAGTTACCCCACTCCCCAGCGGCTAATGAGGATAGCTGGTTGGCGCTATCTATCACGAGACTGGCCATGAGGCTGGCAGGTAAGAAACCTCTGTTAGTTTTTCTTCGCTAGCTACCTTTGTCTATCTATTTGAGATATCCAGGGTAACTGAGTCTTTGCCCGACACCTTCAGATTTAATAAAGCAAACCTGCCTAAATGCGGCCATCCAGCCGGGACGAATTTGCGATCGCGATCATCCGCGCGCTGACCCTCGAGGCGGAGACGGTTGAAGCACTCTTCGACGAAACCTACGACCGGTTGAGTGCGTTCCACAAGAAGCAATCGGGGGATGACAATGCCTACTTTAATGGGAGGATTGGGTCCTATAATGTGGTTCTATGCCTTATGCCATGAATGGGTAAAGGGAATGCTGCCAGCGTCGCAGTAAGCCTGAAAATCAGCTATAGGAGGATATAAGTGGTACTGGTCGTTGGTATTTGTGGCAGCGCCCCATATTCGCCGAACAAGGAAGAGATCTTTCTGGGTGATGTGATTATCAGTGATGCAGTGATTGAGTATGACTTTAGTAGGCAATACCGAGGTGGCTTTATGCGGAAGATTGGTGTGAAAGATACGCTTAGGAGACTAAACTGAGAGATGCAGTCTTTACTGGCCGGCCTCTAGCCGTAATAGTCCCGTAGGGACTTTCAAGCGAAGATGCTATATCATCTGTGTGTGATCTAGGCAGCACACCCTTGTTGGCAATAGCTGAGCTCTACGGGCGATGTTCTGTATGAGGCATCCTATTAACATAAGTATTATGGTTCGAGTTTACCTCACTTGTGTAGCTGCCTTAATGATATGTCTGATGAAGTCTGCTATAAAGCTCTAGATGTAAGCTGCGTCCTTCTAGGCTGTGTATGGGACTAGATCCATCGACGTCGAGAATATCTGGAAAACTCTAGTCTAACCATATGATCGGGACTGTTGCTTCTGTGGATACTGTGATGAAGTCTGGTGAGCATCGTGATGATCTGGTTAAGTTGGAAGGCGTGATTCGTTATCAGAGCCATTATCTGAGGATATCTTGCTGATGGCGGAGCTAGAATTGCTCTTGATCTGTTCTGTAATCTCCTTAGGTCTAGCTGGTTGGGTGTAAGGCGTTATTATCGAGACAGGAGATCGGAAAGGAAAGGTCGAATGAATGGATAAAATGAAGGATATCGCGGTCTATGCTGATGGGAAGGGTAGGGTGTTAGGTGGAAAACGATGGATAATGCCAGAGGATAGGGGAGGGAGAAGTGTTAGTATGATAAATGGGATTTCGAAACAAAGAGAATATAGTGGTTACTAGGGGAGCTAAAAACGGCTCTCCTCCTTAGCAACAGGCCCTGGTTGGCGAAGTTGAACACACTTAGTGACTGTTGCACTAGTGTTAGGCACAGAAAACCGTGGTGCTGTGTGTATAGAAGCGCCTGTGGCCGTGGGCATTGTTACACATGATGCTAAGGCGGGAGCTGGTGAGAGACTCATAAAACGGCGTTGAGTGCGGCCGAAAATGGCCGCCAGATAACCGTCACATCGTTAAATTGAGTTTAAATATTGGAAATAATAATAATTAGGTAGTAAGAAGGGGCTTATAACCTCTTAGAGCTATGAAGGAGGAAAATACTTGATTCATCTATCTAAGCGATCTGTGTGGAAGATGAGGGTACATGGTGAGCCAGTTATGTGATCTTATGTGACCGGCTCCCGCTCGCTTCTGGCCAACCTGCTCAGCAGGTGGCAGCCCAACACCTTTAGACATCCCACTTCTTCGGAGGGTTGGGTTGGTGGCATCATTTGCGAGCTCACTGCTGCAGTTCTAAACAATTGTTCAAGTCCTGTGTATATCTTCCCAGCATAACACGTTAGGGTGTTGCAGAAATTCCCAACTCGGCATGCGGGCTGGAAAGTCCTTTGAGCTGACGTGGTATGGCTTGGTAGTCAATATCTAGCAATGCTGTTGCCAAGTAGATAGACTGGATCATGGGTCAACTAAACTTGCATGCTTCAAACCTTGCGATCCTTGAAAGTAGTGGGAAGTGTAGGGTGAGATTTACGCATGCTTCAATGCGGTTGATCAAGGTGGTAGACGTATTGAAAACGAAGTCCTAACCCCCTTACATGAATCAAAGCATGACCAATCCTTTGGCTATGACCTCTAGATATGTCTCATTATTCCAATTAGAGTCATATTCCTCATGCGTAGCGTACCTATCCATGAGAACTGTGTGACCACGTGCAAAGGCAAGATTGTAGTGGTGCAGAACTTGATGCTCCATCGATCTATCTGCAGGATCCAATATGTACAGTCCTTTGCCAGGGTGACCCGGCACCGAAACCGGTTTGATGCAGGATGCAACGGGAAGACTCGAAAGTCCAATCAAGAACGAAGGAACTACAAGTCAGCATACCATCTCAGGTATCTTGTACAACCCGGTCGGATAGTATAGCTCTGCTTTTGTTAATACCCACACTCTATGAACGCTGCTTGCTTTGGCCTCGCCGTCAGGTTAATCACGCAAGCGGCCCAGTCCCTAGCCTGTGTCTGTCTTGCCATTTAATGAGCGATATTCCGGGTCCGTCTACGTTAGATTCAACCTTCTGATGATGTTTTCCCCTACCTTGTCCTGTTTGGCTTTGTGGGCCTTGATCTATGTCGCCTGTGTGGCCATCTACCGTTTGCTTTCATATCTCTGCTTTCATCCTCTCAGCAAATTCCCTGGTCCGAAATGGGCTGCCGTTACTACACTGTACGAGTTCTACTACGCAGTGATAAAGGATGGCGTATACCATTGGGAGATACAGAAAATGCACCAAGAGTTTGGTAACGCGCCACCTGTGCCATCTATATGTTTGCCGTACTGACCAAGGATAAGGTCCTATTGTTCGCATCGCCCCGAACGAAATCCATATCAACGATCCGTCCTTCTACGACGAGATCTACACAGGGAGTCTTCGGAAACGGGACAAGTACGGGTCATTTGTTCGACTATTCGCCATGCCAAACGCCACGCTTGCAACGACTGATCATACCCTACATCATCAACGACGCAGGATCCTCAGCCCTCATTTCTCAAAACATGCAATCGTCGACATGGTCCCGCTGATTAGGAAAAAGTTGACAAGCTTGTAAAAAGACTCGACGAGGCTCGCCTTGATGGGAGCGTTGTCAATCTTGGAGTCGCATTTGCTGCCCTGACAGCCGACATTATTTCCCATTATTCATACGGAGCAGGCTTTGGATCTCTGGAGCACCCGGATTACCACAAGGAACTGTGGGATACTATTTTGGCCCCAACATCGACAGCACATCTTCTTCGCTTCTTGCCTTTTACTATTGGCTTTCTGGCGCGACTTCCTGTCGGTCTAGTGAGCAAGGTTCACCCCAGTATTGCTCGAGCCCTACACCTCCGAGAAAGCATCTACAAACGAGCCATGAGCTTAATGGCTGATAAGACAACAAGTGACAATAGAAGGACCATATTTGAAGCCATTTCAGATCCCAGACTACCAGCCAGCGAAAGAACAGCGGATAGGATTCAGGATGAGGCCTTCGTAATCCTCAGCGCCGGCACAGAGACAACCAGTCGTGCCCTGAGTATCACAATCTATTACCTCCTAGAGAACCGGTCCATAGTGTCTGCTCTCCGCGATGAGCTGCGGCCATTCATGCTCGATCCAGCCCATCCCCTTCGTTAGCGACACTAGAAACATTACCCTTGCTAGTAGGTAGCCCCTCCGGACATGATTTTGATATTACCTGAACACCATTCCAGAAAGCAGTAATCCACGAGGGTTTGCGACTTTCTTTCGGTGCTTTGACGCGAATGCCCCGTATTGCGACTCAGGAGACCCTACACTACGAAGGATGGGCCATTCCACGGGGGTATGAAGCCGGTTGACCTTTTCCCTTATGGTAACTGACCTCCACATCTTGAGTACAGACTCCACTAAACGAAACCGCTTACTTTATCCACACCCATCCGGACCTATTCCCAGACCCTTTCACATTCGACCCATGGCGTTGGATACGCGCCGCGGAGTCCGGTCAGCACTTGGAAAAGTCGCTGGCTAACTTCACCAAGGGTAGTCGTCAGTGTATTGGAATAAAGTAGGGACTTCCTCTCCCTCGACTAAGGTTGATATTCTCGGAAAGTGGCTGATCAGAATCCGAGTCTTGTGTATGCCGATTTTTATATCGTGTTATCAGAGCTTCTTAGCCGGTTCGAGCTGGAGCTGTTCGATACCAATCAAGATGATGTCGAGCCATACAGAGATAGGGGTGTCATAGTTCCGAGGAATGGCTATCGGGGGGTCAGGGTTAGGGTGACAGATGTAAATAAGGAGTGAAGGTTACTGCCCGGGGTATATCTCAGAGCAGTATCCCGGATTATATAGCCTGAATCCCACAACTCTACCAAAAAGAAGAGTGGATGGTTGATCACAGGACAAGCATCAGCAACAACAATGGATGCTAAAGAGGAAAAAAAAAAAAAGAAAAAGAAAAACATACAACAGCAGGATTCGCTGGTGGTCACCCACCCAACTACTAACCTGCCGGCGTGTGGCTTAAGTACGGCTGAGCGGACGGGAAGCCCTGTTCTCCACACCCTGTGGTCGTATGTAGCAATTCTTTCCAAGCTGTGAACTATATAGAGCATTTTTACTGTCTTGTTCGCAAAGCAAGACCGAATATGATCAAGCGTGATCATGTCTGGTGAACATCTGGTTCCAGCCTTTCTACCACGCTACTCGCATGCTATGATGCTCTAGTGTGGAGATTGTATCAATTCCACCCGTATGTCATTGATAGGACCACTTATTAGGAGTATCTAGGATTATTCGTTACGTAGTTTGCATAGCTATATGCATCCTAGATCAGTCCAACTATATATATGTGTAGCTCCACTGGTGAACCCAACCCCTGCCATCCAACGTGTTCGAACCCATCCAATCGAGTAGCAACATCCCTGAACCCATCGAAAGCAAATACAGCATAAAAAGTTCCTGGGTCATGAACCTTGTGTTCGGTGCCTGGACCGCGGCCGAATCATGCGGCATGGCGGGCCTCACGTGACTGACATAACCGGGGACGGGCATCTGCGGACTGTTCCGTAACTTTTCGCAATTTTACAATCCCGACTTCCGCGTTTCTGCTGAGGCGGGCCAATCTCACCTCCCTCCTCTAACTTCCTTTTGATTATTCCTGTTGCTCTTTATATGTTCAGCTCTCTCCGATTTCCCGTTTTATGCTAGTTTGACTGCCCACACAGCAGAGCATGAAAGCTCGAACGGCCTCGGGACCGGTCCTCTCACGAGCGACGTCCTCGACATTGATATGCTCCCAATGCCTTCGCCATGACCTCTCAACACCCAACCCCATTACCCTCCAGTCACGAACATATCGTCCCACCCGGCGGAAGTCAGTTTCGCCCTTTGGGGCTGCGGTGTCCGCCGCGCAGACCATCTTCAAAGGTCTTCCGAAGGCACCTCCGGGCATTTCGGTCGATCCGTTGCGGATCGTGGGCAAGGAATTGAAGTTCTTGACTAAGAATATTCGCCAGCTCCTGGGATCTGGTCATCCGACCCTCGACAAGGTCGCCAAATACTACACCCGAAGCGAAGGCAAGCACATGCGACCCATGCTGGTGCTGCTCATGTCCCAGGCCACGGCGCTCACTCCCAACGACGGCCGCTCGAATTCCGCCTCCTCCCCCGTCTCTGTGAACGACCCGATCACCACCCCTTCGATCCTTGCCGATAATAACCCCGACCTGAATCCTCTGGTCTCGACCTCCGCCGAGGCCAAGTACGATTTCTCCGGCGACGAGAACATCCTTCCCAGCCAGCGACGACTGGCCGAAATCACCGAGCTGATCCACACGGCATCCCTCCTCCACGACGATGTGATCGATAACGCAGTGACCCGGCGTTCGTCCAATTCCGCGAACCTCCAGTTCGGTAATAAGATGGCGGTGTTGGCGGGTGACTTCTTGCTGGGCCGGGCTTCCGTTGCGCTGGCCCGCCTGAGGGATCCGGAGGTGACGGAGCTGTTGGCCACGGTCATTGCCAACCTCGTCGAGGGCGAGTTCATGCAGCTGAAGAACACCGCCGAGGATGAGAAGCGCCCCGTGTTCACCGACGAGACCATCTCGTACTATCTGCAGAAGACGTATCTCAAGACGGCGAGCTTGATCAGCAAGTCGTGCCGGGCGGCCGCCTTGCTTGGCCACAGCTCCCCGCAGGTGGTGGAATCGGCCTATTCCTACGGACGAAACCTGGGACTCGCATTCCAGCTGGTCGATGACATGCTGGATTACACGGTCACGGATGCGGAGCTGGGCAAGCCGGCTGGCGCGGATCTGGAGCTGGGGCTTGCGACGGCGCCTCTTCTCTTCGCGTGGAAGGAGAGCCCCGAGCTGGGACCGCTGGTTGGCCGGAAGTTCAGCCAGGAAGGGGACGTGCAGCGGGTGAGTTTCTTTCCCGATTGAAATCATTGAGAAAGGTCTTGGATGACGCTGACTTTGGGTTTAGGCTCGCGAACTGGTCATCAAGCACGACGGTGTGGAGAAGACCCGGCAGCTGGCGCAGGAATACGCCGACAAGGCCATCGCGGCCATCAGCGACTTCCCCGATAGCGAGGCCAAGGCTGGCCTGATCCAGATGTGCGAGAAGACCATGAACAGGAGGAAGTAGATCCAGTTCAACCCTGTAGAATAGAGTGTGGCGGGGAAGTACACGGTTTGGATTGAATTCTCGACTGACAGCCACGTGTGCATGAAGTGATAACTTCTCCCATGTTATGTCTATGTACCATTACCACTCACCTGTGTATTATGTTGTGCTTTCGTGTATGTTCTTTTATTCTTTACTTCTGTTCCTGGCATTGTGGAAATAGAATTCTATACTGTACAAGCGATGTATGGATGTGTGCCACTAGAGTATGTACCTAGGTACCAAAGTATTGTCCTATGTATTCTACTGAGATGGATGTCAACGGGATTTCAGCCACCCACAGTAAAAGACGGTACGCTTCCGGTTTAGACCGGTCGATCATGTTGTGATCGGCGGGGAGGAACTGGAGAGAGGAGGGTGATTCGACCGATAGGACTCTGATAGTATCGAGCGAGCTGACATGGTGTCCTGCGAACCGGAAATATTAAATGCGACTTCCGAGGTCATTTGATCAACCCGTGGCTGACTACTAGGTAGTGCTTCTATCCTTTCTGGTCGTAGTCATGTCTCATGTCTCATCCAAGCGGTTGGTGACACGGGGAGGTTTCAGACAGATGACAGTGGTGATCTGGGGTGGACTGGTGGAATTGGGACAGTCCAGATACTATAGAACTCTGAAGACGTACATCAGAGAGCCTTTCCTGTGAAGACATCAGCCGTAAGATACGACAGTATCGTATCGTGAGGTGGTGACGAGAAGAAGAGACTCGATGATGTATGCGTGGGGCCGCGGTTCCCCCTCTTACATAAGCCCCGCAAGAGGCTGGGCCAACCGGATTGGTCGGCGGGGGAGGTACATCCAACAGCGTGCCAGACTCTCCCCAGACAAGGTACCTTACCTCTCTCACTACTACTCCTGCATGCCTCCTCCCCTTCCTTGATCTTCTGTCCACCTTCGATCTCCTCCCCTCTCACCCTCTCCTTACGCTGTGCCCCCCGTGAGCTGGTCTCATACACCACCCACACCGAACTCGGTGGCCTAGGATCGTTCTCATAATGATGGACTATCTGTCAATATCGCCCCTCTGATCGCCGCGCCGCCCCAATGGGTCCCTTCGCCAGCTTTCTTTTCATATACTGCCTCGGCGGACTCACCTTCATTCCCCTCGTCCTGTCGCTGGTCTTCCTCCACGCCTACTACTTCCTGCCGACCCATCCGCAGCACCAGCAGCAGCCACCCTCGTCATCGTCCTCCCCCTCCTCCCCGTCAACGCGTGATCCGCACCCGACCCCATCCGCCGCTCCTCCGATGACCAGTTCAGCCTGAAATCCGGCACCGACCAGCTCGCCGAGAAGTTCCATCGCACGCATGAATCCGATGTCGCCGCCGGCTATTTCGCCGTCTGTCGCGAGTATGTCCCCGGCGGAGTCAATGGGAAACCGCCGGAAAGAACCACGCCCGCGCGAGGTGATCGCAGCGGAGAGCCCGAGCGTGTACCAGGCGATGTATCGGAGTTTGTTCGATCGCAAGCAGGCTCCTACGATCGAACCGTCCAAGAATGGCGGCAAGAATAACAAGAAGGCTCGGAATGTCTTTTACATTGTCCTCCGGTAGGTTTGGTCATACTCTTGCGCACAGCAATGTTGCTTTTTTGCTTTTTTCAGATGCGAACAGATGCGAACAGATGCTGATTGGTGTGGTTTCGGATCTAGTCATGGCCATTTGATGTTGTATGATGATGCGAACCAGGTCGAGGTGCGTTATGTCATCTCGCTGGCGCACCATGACGTGACGATACATTGCGGAGGCGAGGGCGACATCCCCGAGGGGGAACTGTGGTTGAAGCGAAACGCCATTTGTCTCTCGCGTCGTCTGGATTCTCTGGGTGATCTTGGGGGACCAACGCCGCCGTTCTTCCTCTTCTCGGAGAATCTGTCGGAGAAGGAGGATTTCTATTTCGCCATGCTACAGAATCAGAATCGGCTGTGGAAGTCGACGGACGCGCCTCCGAAGCAGCAGACCTTTGATGTGAAGCATATTGTCACTTTGGTCCAACGCTTGCACTCTTCCGAGGAGCAGTTGCAGACGCGATGGATTAATGCTGTGCTCGGACGCCTGTTTCTTGCGCTCTACCGTACGCCCCAGATGGAAGACTTCATCCGGCAGAAGATCACCAAGAAGATCTCCCGCGTCAATAAGCCTAATTTCATCAATAAAATTGGCTTACAGAAGATTGACATGGGAGAGGGCGCCCCCTTTATCATCAACCCCCGCCTGAAGGACTTGACGGTTGATGGGAACTGCTGTGTGGAGACCGATATTCAGTATACAGGAAACTTCCGAGTGGAAATCTCGGCCACTGTGCGCATTGATCTGGGGCCCCGGTTCAAAGCGAGAGAGGTGGATATCGTGTTAGCCGTGGTACTGAAGAAGCTTGAGGGTCACTTGTTGATCCGCTTCAAACCCCCTCCTAGCAACCGTGCTTGGATCTCTTTTGAAACCATGCCTAATATGGTCATGGATATTGAACCAATTGTCAGCTCGAAGCAGATTACTTACGGGATCATCCTTCGCACGATCGAGAGTCGGATTCGGGAAGTAGTTGCCGAGAGTCTTGTGCTCCCTTACTGGGACGACATTCCGTTCATGGACACCTTCGGCCAACATTTCCGTGGCGGGATCTGGCACCAAGAGAGCGCTCAACCTACACCAGCGGAGAACATCCCCGACGAGTCAGGAAGCCGACCCAAGTCCTCCGGAACCGGTGTCGACGCCGTGGACATCCTCAAGCCAAAGGATGAGCGTACCAGGAGCACGCCCGTGCTTGCAGAGTCGGTGCCGACGACGACCAAATCCCGCAAGGGGTCCAAGGGATCCATTGGGGAACTCGAGCGAAGCAACTCCAGCGTGTTGTCTCGTCCAGTGTCGACAAGTTTGGTAGTTCACCGCCGCGCGCCATCCGATCCCAGACTTTTTCCAACGCCGCTGACCCTGTGCTTACGGCAGATAACGTGAATGTGGATCAGGCTGCTTATGAGGGGAAGAGCGAGGAGAAGAGGAACAGTGCCACGAGCGCCATGATTGAAATATCCAGTCGCTCCCCTCCCAGTTCCCCGAACAAGACCCCGGGTGGCTCACCCCCTGTAGACATTCCTGTGGCCCCAGATGCCGCGACTCGAAGCCGCGAGCCTTCCTTTACGGAGTCCATTGAGAGCGTCGGGGAATTCAGTAGTGGGCTTCCTACGCGCCCTCCGTCCGTCCACCAATCGAGCGATTCCTCCTCCACTACCGGAATGGGATGCCAACAGTTTCACGTCCTTGAATAGTCATAAACAGGCCCGCAGGCGGACTACCCTGGAGAACTTCACTCAATCCATCACATCCAACTCCTTGGAGAGCACTAGCAATAGGTCTCAGGTCTCTCTGTCGATAGGCTCCGCAACTTCAGCGGCAAAGAAATGGGGATGGAACGTGTTTGGCAAGGAGACCAGGCTTTGGCCAGGATACGCCTCGTCCTGCTGGCACTCCGGAAGAGCCCATCGGACGAGGGCATCCCCTGCCCCCTCCCGGTACTCCGTTGCCATACCCGGAGAAATTCAACTCGAAGAGAGGTTCTGCCCCTGCTGTGAAACGCAAGCCCGTCCCAGGGAGCCCGACTAGCTCTACCAAATCTGAGGAAAAGAAGGTGCCCGGATCGAAGCAACAGCCTCCCCGAAGAAAGCAGACGTCCAGTTCGGAAGAACTGGGGACTCGTGTGGACGAATTGCTCGTGGTTGAAGCGCCCTATGACTCGGCGCCGAACAGCCCTGTCGTTGACGTCGCACCGGATAACAGCCTGCCAGTTGCAGGACCGAGTGCAGAGCGACAGAATTCGCCCTTATCGGAGGTGAATGATAATAAATCCAACAAGAGTGGGAGTAGCGGGGGCGATGAGAAGCCGGCCGATGGCGAGTCCAACCCATATGCCTCCAAACATGGCATGGAGATATTGTCGGCCACTGATGGTATTGTCCCGTGAAGGTCTAGATCTGTATGCCTATACCCCATGATGCTATTGTCTAGATCTTATTGAAATGCATCCTATTCGTTCATGTCTCTTCCTTTCGTTCACATCCTGTATCGTGTAAGGCGTTGGCTTTGTTAGGCACCAGACGAAAGAGATAGGACTCGGGTGCCCATATTAGCTTTGCTTCTGTTCTACTATACCTCTAAACCGGTATACCCTGTTTCTCGGTCGATTGGGCGTTTGAGGTGTGAGGCGCTTCGGTATGAATGACTTTAGTTCTCTTACTGGTATGGCCTGAGGACGTAGGACTGTTTGGTACATGTACCCAAGATATCGCTGGAGCACGGCGACCATATCTCTGCAGCCTAGAACCACCAACGGTGTTGTTGCCACTGAGAAGGAAGAAACGAGAAGGAGGGTCGTCCAGGCATCCGACTTCAGGAGGTGACGACGCTCCACAAGCGCCAAGACCCGCAACGCTGCCACCAAACGTCATTTAACATCTACGGCCACCCTCGCCCAATTTCTCCCTCCCCCCCCTCTCCCTTCTGGCTCCCCATTCCCCATTCCCTCGCTCGAGATCGCTTTCCTTATTCCCCGACTGGATCTCCTCCAATCGCTCCCTCCCGCTGGTCAGCGCCCCCCCGTGAACTGCGCTGTCCGCTCGACTCGACTCGGGCCCACCGGCTCCCGCGGTCCATCGCCAATCTCCCCTGACCCTGACACTACTCCTGAACACCAGCTCTCCGTCAAGATGAGTCGGTAGGTTGTTCCTCCCCGCGAAGGCGACACCTGTCTAACAGTATACCTCTGCAGCACGGAAGCCGATCTCGCGATCAACATTCGCAAAGCTACCAGCGTTGGTAAGTCGTCGCCCAATCCAGCTCCCCTCTTTGCGGCCGCACTGCCTCACCACGCCGTCGCCCAACACCGATGAGATGAGTTATGCTGATGACCATTACCAATTGCAGAGGAAACCGCTCCCAAACGTAAGACCTGATCTGTTCCCCCCCCCCAATGATCGTGCATACATACCCCCCGCGTACCCGTCCGCGCCTCCGCTCCGATCACGCGCGCGCCAAAAAGAACACCCTGAACCTCGACCGATGGATGATGGATATGATGAACGGGAATTTTGTCGCTAACCTGGTCGGCCCATTTGCTAGGGAAACATGTCCGCAGCTGCATCGTGTATACATGGGACCACAAGTCCTCGGCCGCCTTCTGGGCCGGCATGAAAGTGTACGTGTCGCATCTCCCCAAGGATATACGTTCTGCTCGGACGATGAGTCCGTAATCCGACCACTGATGGCATGACTAACGTGCGCGACGATCACAGTCAACCGGTCCTCGCCGACGAAGTGCAAACTTTCAAAGCGCTGATCACGATACACAAGGTGCTGCAAGAGGGTCATCCGGTGGTGATTCGCGAGGCGCAGCAACATACCAATTGGATTGAGAGTTTGATGAGAGGGGTTGGTGGTGAGGGGTTGAGAGGTACGGTTGTCCTTGCGTCCAGACTCGGGGAGTATAGAGTGAAAGGTGATGGTGTTGACGATGCTTGCGCAGGATACGGCCCGCTGATTCAGGAATATGTCTTTTTCCTGATGTCGAAGCTGGGGTTCCATCGGAATCACCCCGAGTTCAATGGTATGTTTTTGACTGTTGCTCCTGATGGAGGTGGTTGTCGTGAATGACGACGATTGGTTAATGTTTGCTCCAGGTCTGTTCGAGTACGAGGAGTACATCAGTCTAAAGACGATCAACGATCCGAATGAGGGGTGAGTTCAACAGCACCAGCTTCGGAATTATCCCTGCTAACTAGCTTGTTCAGCTATGAGACCATCACCGACCTCATGGCCCTGCAGGACCAGATCGATGCATTCCAGAAACTCGTCTTCTCGCACTTCCAGACCGGCACCAACAACGAATGTCGCATTTCCGCGCTCGTGCCTCTCGTGCAGGAAAGCTACGGAATCTACAAGTTCATCACCAGCATGCTGAGAGCCATGCACACAAGTAAGCTCCACATCCTCTGTCCGTCTGCAGAAGTTAACCCTGTATTGCACAGCTACCGGCGACGCCGAGGCACTGGAACCCCTTCGAGGCCGCTACGACTCCCAGCACTACCGTCTCATCCGCTTCTACTACGAATGTTCGAACCTGCGCTACCTCACCAGTCTGATCACCATCCCGAAGCTCCCGCAGGACCCGCCCAACCTCCTCGGCGAGGATGAGGAGCGTCCCGCCCTGCCGAAACGTCCCGCCAGAGAAGTCGAGCACGAACCCTCTCCTCCGCCGAAGACCACCCCCGCCGAACCCGAGCCCATCAACGATTTCTGGACCACCGAAGCGAAGCGCCAGCAGGAGGAGTTCGAGGCGGAACAACGTCGGTTGCAGCAGCAATGGGAGGAACAACAGCGTGCGCAGATGCTCGCGCAGCAGCAGGCGCAGACCGACTTCGAGGAGCAGCAGCGTCTCCAGGCGGAGCAACAGCGCATGGCGCAGGAACAGCTCATGCGCGAGCAGTACCAGACCCAGACCCAGGGCCGTCTGGCTGAGCTGGAGCAGGAGAACCTCAACGCTCGCGCCCAGTACGAGCGCGACCAGCTGATGCTGGGGCAGTACGATCGTCGCGTCAAGGACCTGGAGGACCAGATGAACCAGCTCACCTCCAACATGAACATGCAGAACGCCTCGCGCGACGACCAGATCCGCTCTCTGCAGGAGCAGGTCAACACGTGGCGGTCCAAGTACGAAGCCCTGGCGAAGTTGTACTCGCAGCTGCGTCAGGAGCACCTGGACCTGCTGCAAACGACGAAGAGCCTCAAGTTGAAGGCGGCATCCGCGCAGGAGGCTATCGACCGGCGCGAGAAGCTGGAGCGCGAGATCAAGACCAAGAACCTCGAGTTGGCCGATATGATCCGGGAGCGAGACCGTGCCCTGCACGACCGTGACCGTCTCACCGGAAACAACAAGGAAGAGCTGGAGAAGCTCAAGCGGGAGCTGCGTCTTGCGATTGAGCGGGCCGAGAACGCGGAGCGCTCCAAGGGCACGGAGATCTCTACCCTGCTGTCCAAGTACAACCGGGAGATGGCTGACTTGGAAGAGTCGCTTCGGGTACGTATCTGTCAGGGAGTCTCCCGGAAATGGTTACTGATGGGATTTAGAACAAAACGCGTGCTTTGGATGATATTGCCTCCCGGAACTCGGAGCGCCAGGGTGACCAGGATATCCTGCTCCGCGAGAAGGACGAGGAGATCGAAGTGTACAAGTCTGGAATGGAACAGGCGCTCATGGAGCTCGAGGAGCTGAAATTGGTAGGTGACCGTGGAAGAAGGGTCGTGGGTGCAGCGCAGGCTAACCACGAGGACAGAACCAAGGCGATGTCGACAATGCGCTGGATTCGCAGATCGACACGGTCCTGCACAGCACCGTGAGCAAGATCAACGACATCATCGATTCCGTGCTGCAGACCGGTGTGCAGCGGGTGGACGACTCCCTCTACGAGTTGGACTCCACCATGCAAGCCGGTAATCAGAACGCCTCTCCTCCTTACGTGCTCTCCCAGATCGAAAAGGCCTCCGCCTCCGCGACCGAGTTCTCCACCGCCTTCAACAACTTCATCGCTGATGGACCCAACAGCACGCATGCCGAGATCATCCGGACGGTGTCTATCTTCTCCGGCGCCGTGGCGGACGTCCTCAGCAACACGAAGGGTCTGACGCGGTTTGCCAACGACGAGAAGAACGCCGATCAGCTCATCAACGCGGCCCGTAAGTCCGCCCAGGCGACGGTGCGGT
The DNA here is from genome assembly GCA_039763685.1 of Aspergillus micronesiensis. NCBI lineage: Eukaryota > Fungi > Ascomycota > Eurotiomycetes > Eurotiales > Aspergillaceae > Aspergillus > Aspergillus micronesiensis. The sequence continues at coordinate 116,734 of JASHHO010000043.1, read as the reverse complement.
TCTTCCGCGGTCTGCAGTCCTTCCGTCTCGAGGGGCTGGAGCCGCTGCAGAAGACGGACGTGGTCATCAACAACAACCTGGAAGTGCAGCGCGACCTGCAGTCGCTGTCCAAGATGGTTGACGCCTTCGCGCCCAAGAACACCAAGCTCGCCACCAACGGCGACCTGGGCGACCTCGTCGACCAGGAGCTGAACAAGGCAGCGGACGCGATCGAAGCCGCGGCGAAGCGTCTGGCCAAGTTGAAGACGAAGCCCCGCGACGGCTACTCCACGTATGAGCTGCGCATCAACGACGTGATCCTGGAAGCGGCCATTGCCGTGACGACCGCGATCGCCGAGCTGATCAAGGCGGCAACGGCGTCGCAGCAGGAGATTGTGCGCGAAGGCCGCGGCAGTTCTTCCCGGACAGCCTTCTACAAGAAGAACAACCGCTGGACGGAGGGACTGATCTCCGCCGCGAAGGCGGTGGCCACCTCGACGAATACGCTGATCGAGACAGCGGACGGCGTCATCTCGGGGCGCAACTCGCCCGAGCAGCTCATCGTGGCCAGTAACGATGTTGCAGCCAGCACTGCCCAGCTGGTGGCCGCTAGTCGCGTCAAGGCGACGTTCATGAGCAAGACGCAGGATCGGCTGGAGACGGCCAGCAAGGCGGTCGGCGCGGCGGTCGCACGCTGGTGCGACAGGTGCAGGAGATTATCTCGGAGCGCAACCAGGACGAGGGCGAGAAGGTCGACTACGCGAAGCTCAGCTCGCACGAGTTCAAGGTGCGCGAGATGGAGCAACAGGTATGTTTCTTTTCTTCCCCATTCTTTTCCTCGCTGGTACACCCATATTCCTGTGTTTTGTAACGGCGGTGCCGAGGATCAGGTCAAGGCTAACGTATGGCCAAATCTAGGTCGAGATCCTGCAACTCGAGAACGGACTCGCGCGCGCACGACAACGTCTGGGGGAGATGCGCAAGATTTCGTACCAGGAAGATTAGACGGGTTGATCGGTAGTTGGAAGAAAGCAGCAGAGCGAACAGTATTGGCACGGAGGAGCCTCTCGATGTCGATGTCGATGTCAAGGGCGATGCATGTCGCTGCCGTGTGGGTGGATTGATATATGATGGATGCAGGATGGAGGTGGTTCGTTGCCTGGTCGTGTCTTTCTTCCCGTTTGTGTGATATCATCTTTTGTCTCGTATGCAGCCATAGCCAGTTCGTGAGCTTGAATCTCGTATTGTTGTTTGGATGATGGGTATTCTGTCTCGTGACCCTGTCGTAGGTTACCATGCTCTCGTCCTTTTATTCCTTTCTCCTGGTAGCTGTCGCCAGGAGATCATGGACTCTCCGATTCCCAAGCAGAGTGGAAAAGGTCAGCATCCACGCAAGTGAAACCCATGAGCCGCCAAAGTAGGTAGACAGGTACATTCCTTACGGGTGTACAGCCCAGCATACCTGGCCCTGTACCCATCCGCGAGACTCGAACGGAATGAACAGAAGACAACAACGGACCACCTTATCTCAGTACGACCTGTCGTTCAGTCCATTCTCTACCGATCGACCGATCAATAACACTGTTCCCTGTCTTGGTGGACGAGAGGACTACTACCTACCTACCTACCTACCTATGTATGTATGTGTGTATGTCCTACACCCATGTGACATATCCCTCCACTATCCTGACACGGGATATCGGCGCCAAACCACCACGCCCAAACCGACGCAAACCCGGATGAATCCAAGTCCATCTCCTCCCAGCTAGCTACCTACAGCTATACCGTAGTATGCAGGTAAGAAATGTAAGTATCGAATGTATAAGGTAGGTAGGTAGGTCGGTACCCAAGTAGGGAGGGAGCTAGGTGGTAGACCGAATCTATCCAATAAAATCGAACCAAACCGAACCAGCTCGAGTATTGTACGTGAGTATGTAAGTACTCCGTAAGCAGGTAAGTGAGTAAGTAAGTAGCACCGGAGGGTACGATGGGTATCTACCCCGCAGCTAGCCCACATGCATGCATGCATGTAGCCTTGGTGGCGTGTCTGCTGCGGAGGATTCTTTGTTCGTTGTTTGGTTTAGTTTTGGTCAGGGTCAGGGTGGTTGGTTGGGGTTGCGGAGGGATGGGATGCGTACGATTGGATCGGATTGGATCGATTGGATATTATAGATTTCATAGGATAGGTAGGATGGAATTCAGTAGGTAGGTGTGTAGGTAGGATTCGGATGATGCGCAGAAAGAAGTGTACGACGGTATCTTCGTTTGTGTTCGTCCGTCCTGTCAAAATCTCGTTTGTCTGCGTATCGGATGGTCGAGTCTCGTCTTTCGAGTCACAGCCAGTAGTCGAATCGTGTTGAGGATAGGACGATGGAGGTGCATGGATATGGAGATTCTGCGGTGATGTACATACTTACCTCTACGTGTCTACCCACTACTCCGTAGACCAGCAACACGCTTCGTATAACAAGAACAAAAGAAAGAGGTGACGAGGCGGCGATTCGACTGACGCGAGGATTCCTTTTCCGGCGCGCGAGAGAGTTTCTTTGTCGGGTGGGCCGGATCAGCATCTTTCTCTTTCTCTTTCTCTTTCTTCCTTCTAGTGTAGCCGTTCGATGGGTGGATGGGAGGGTTCTCTCGTGTACGGATCGAGGCGTAGATGATGTCTGCTCATGATCGATGATTGATGGGCTGAACTTCGTCTCTCGTTGTCGACGAACCAGCTGAAGAGGCGAGAGAACTTTCTGTTCGTGGTGGCTGGGAGATTGTGTTTCTCTCGTGTTTGGGTCGTGAACAAAGAACTCGAAGTCATTCCCCCATGTGGAGCATACGATCTACTGCGAATCACTTTCCCGGAGTTTTCCAACTTTTTTTGTATTTATTCTATGTCTCTCGCGAGATTAATCCAGCCTAAATAACAAAGATACGACAGATTGTAAGAAATCAACAAATTAAAGGCACCCAGCGTAACAAGTACGAGCAGCCCTGCTTCTTTCTCATCTCGCGCCGTGTTGAACCACCAACAGCCACCTTCATCCCCAATTGGAGAAATCTTGTTGAAGAAAGGAAATAAATTAGAAAATTAACATCACACCCGTAGATCCATCGCTCATCAAGAACGAAACAGAACATGTACGCAGAAAAAGTGAACCACAATCTGGCATCTCCTCCCGAGGGAACCAGCAAATGAAAGAAAAGAAGTTCAATCGAATGAGCCACCCAGGAGGATAAACAACCGCTCGTCGAACGAACCTCCCGACAAACGAAGACGCAGAACTGTCAGACATCCGACTATCCGCCATCGACAAACCAGTCAACCTTCTCCGCAGAACCCTCCCGATCAGATCCATATTCGTCCTCGAGGGCAGGATGACACAGGCAGCAGCAAACGACGAACGAAAATCATCAAACAAAAAGAAAGTAACCCCGAGCAAACGGAGCCGACAAAGTCAAAGCAAATTAAAACGAATCATGGCAACAGAAATCAGAACGACAACAACAAAAGAAAGATCACAGATCCTTGCACAATGCAGATGATAGGTATGCTCAATCACTCGCTTCGTAGACGGTCATGACGCGTCAACATCTATGATGCAGTTTTCCCGATCGTGGAGAAAGGAAGTCATCTATTCCAGACGGTTTGGTAGAGTCATCGTCTGGTTGCTCGTAGATGAGTGGATTATGGTATGGATGTATTGTACACCGGCAGGTCGAAGGTTTATGTGCACAGTCGATTGGTGATCGATGGGGATAAAGTGAAGGGCGTAGCTATAAGAACTTTTCCAGAACCGTGAGGCTAGTTCTCGAGATAGCTATCGATATCAATAACTTCATAAGAGCCCGGGACAAAAGAATCATGCTGCGTCACAGGTGCTGGACAGTGGGGTCGTAATGAAACAAGCCGCCTCCCTCTTGGTCCCAAGTTTGAAGATCAAATCCATTGATGTCGAAGTCAAATGGATAGAAACCATCTGGGAGATGAGCGAACTGTGGTAGGTCTTGTACGTTGTGGACGCTAGGTACATTGGGGGTTTCGACGGAAATTTCGTCAACTGCGATGTTTGATGTCACCCATATTGGACGATGAGTACTATCAGCCTGGCTGTCGGGAGTCATCGCAGTTGCTGGGACCTCTCGAGGTGTCTCTGTCAAGATCGTGCGATTAGCAAAGAAAGTTGGATGCAATTGTTTGGTGGATGACCATAGTTGGTTGAGCAGCGAACGCCATAACGGAGGCATTACCACTTTGAGTCGACCTGGCCCTGCGATTTTCTTCTGAGACATAGCCAGTATTGTAGCGTTTGTCACAATATCATTGACAGAGTTAGTTGGTAGAAGTTCAGCTTCGTTCGCAGTGGTGATCTTGACTCTGGCCATGGTGTATGTGTTGATCGTCAAGTTCCAATTGCCAGCCCATGACCTCAAGATAGCGGGTGGGTTCAAGGACACCGATGAAACGAGCGTTCAAAGTAAGGAAGGAATCCAAAGACACATCACCATCGTGATCATCACGACAATCGAGTAGGCTTTGGCAAGGATAGCCCACTTGGCTTTGAATGGGTCATTTTGCCACAAGAAGCGAAGGATGCCGGACTTAGATTTCTGCGTAAGATCGGGAAAGATGACAGAATAGTAACCTGTTGAAGTTAATTAATGTTATCGCTTGAAATGAGGCACTATAGGACCTACTTCTAAAGGCGATGAAGCTGTTCAGTGGCCTTTTCTTCGCATCTTGAGCGTGTCTTCCGCGCGAAGTTGACGACCTGGCAGTTGTACCAGAAGGAGACAACTGAGCCACGTCGATTGTCAGATCGAGCCCTGGGATTTGATTGAACTTGTTCGTTCGTTTGATACTCGAGGTTGTTTTCGCGAGCTCTGGCGTCCTGAAGATACTTGAGCAACTCTTCGAGCTGCTGGGGAGGCATGGTCAGAAGGAACGAGTTGTAAAGCACGCTGCAAAGGAGATATTTCGCCTCCATCGTGGATAGCAACTCGAAATATCGGGTTCGAAGCCAAGTCAGATATGTGTACTTGTTCTTCGACGTGGATGAAAAGCAGAGTTGAAAGTGTGATGCGGAGAGAAGTGAAGTTTTCGAGAGAGTTGGAGGGGAAGAGGAAGTTAGAAAGGAAGGAGAGGGAGGGAGAAGATAAAGGAGTAGGGGAAAGACAAGGCTCCCAAGTGTTAGTCTTCGACAGAGACAAAGCTTGGGTCAATGTTCCAGGTTGATTGTGCGGAGGCTGGTAAGACAGAGAAGTACGCCATCCTTCACTGAAATGCCTGACATCACATTCATGGGAAAATAAATTCACTTTGCATCTCAGGATTCTGTAGCTCTCATATAATAAGTGGCTAATGGCAGCCTAGGTCAGGCATTTGCTCATAAAATTCCACTTATCCTTCCCTTTTAGTGAACATAAGATCAACAAACAATATCCCAGTAAAGTGAGATTTTCCCTAGATATTATCCACTTCTTTTGTGAATGGTTTGAACAGCAATTCACAGCTTGGAAGTACTGGCAACCCCGCTATCTTTGGAGAATAAATTTGAACAAATCGTTGTCCTCCTGCTCGAACCTGCAGGATACAATGGTCATCTTTGGGGAAACAATAGGATATAAGTGAGGTAAGGGCTTTGTGCATAATTGAGAAATGGTCAAAGTGCTCATAGACCGGTGGTTCAAGATGATTCTTACTATCATTGTTCCCCTCGGAAGCGGTCTGAAAAAAAGCGTCGAGTTTCTTCTCGCCAACAACCAAAAGATAGCCCGCAATCTCGAGTCCTCTCCTTCGACCAACGTCCTTCAGACGTGTCTACGCCAGTCATGTACTCAGACATGCAGACGGGAGACCATATATCCACAGGCCCCATGGGAGATATTTCGGGATTCAGTGAAATTTTCAGCCCTGCTGAACTTCCCAGCTGAACAATTCAACTCGACCCAGAAAGCTTTGACAACCTCACCCAACAGGCGGAGAATGACTACAGCAAGCCCGCTATGCATCCACAATTTAGCTGTCCAGAGGTCCTCGTTGGAGATTCGTTTGAGCTTTCCGAATTTGTTTCCGACTGTTTTCAATCCAGTGGTATTGATGATTCATTTCTTGTGTTCGTTCTACCCCATTCCTCTGATGACTGCTGATTTTCAGATTTCTCCTTGTTCAGTTCCGTTTTAATCCTTGAAGATACCATGTAATCTCATATAAGCATACCCAATTGACCCAAATGTCCTGTCATCGTGGTGAAATGGCGTATTCGATCGGGGCATTCTGTTGTTATCCTACTGCAGGCTTTCTTCTTCCATCTGAGTATTATTTGACCCATCGCGGTTGCCTTGCAATCTGGGAAATATAAATTTACTCGGTACTTTCTCGGTATCTCGTCATACCTCAATGGCCACAATTATTGTACTGCTTACATGATACTGTGAAGGGTACAAGAGTACCAGCAACAATGTAAGCTTGGAGATACCGAATCGGTACCTATTTTGTTACAAGTCTTTATTTTGGGCTTCGTGTACGCCTTGGTCAATCGAGATAACTCCATACTTCTTTGCTATTGACTATCATGGTGGAACTGCTATTTGTACGATAGTTTATATTTGAATACAATCCAATCTATGGTTGTGATCTAGAATTCGGAGCACTTCAAAGTCTAGCTGCACACGTAAGAGAACCGAGACGCACCTGATGGCATCGTCCGCGACGATAGCCCAGCCTTTGTTACGTGCCCCTATCACTAGCCCATATGAAGGTTGAGCATCGCCATTGTGTCCCTTTTTCTTTATTCCACTGGGCCCGAGAGTCGCGGACAAATCCAGAAGGACCGCCCGCAGTTGATACCTGGCTTCTTCGTTGTCAAACTATACATGGCTCTTCATGTCCTTCGCACTTTGGGCTGGTTTCCTTGTAAACAACTTTGACCAAATCTTCCTTGCTTGCAATCTGATCAATGACATTCTCGCTCGCTTGTGACGTTTCAATCGATACAGATGTGGAGTGCCTGTTGATACTGTCTGCCATCTGTGCATGGTTGACCTTTTTGAAGGTGACGTGACAGGAGATCCCAATGGGCGGCCGAAGAATGCTCGGTTGCTGCCAGAGAAGTCCCCGATCCCCGCTTTGGACTGTCATTCAACTTGCAGGGATCGGATCTTTCGGTTTGAAGAATCCTTTCAGTGTTTTTTGCCCGCTAGGTGAAGCCTGCGCCTGGAGGGTATAGATCTTGACCGTTTGGGGATGGAGCCGGATCGGCTCGATCTGACCTCTTACGAACGGTCCCGTACTTGACTGAATTGTGATAGAGCTAGGAGCAGGCGTTTTCTCCGCATTCAGACTCAGCTCAGTGTTACTGGTGCTTCGACTGGACGAACTGGTTGGGATTGTCCAAATGATTGATTGCTGGTTGGAGTAGCTGGCTTTCGAGAAAACATATCTTTGATGCTTCTTCGTTTGTCAAACTCAGGTATCAAGCGTCCTGAAGTGGGTAGGATCATTTTTGTCGTGTACACTTGCTGGCGCTCCCCATTTACAAATACCCCTGGTGGGTTCATGATGTCAAGTATGTTGATTAGTCCGTCATTAAGGAGTATGGCGTCTTTCAAAGTGGCATATACTGGGCAATGATCAGATCCCTGATGGGCCGTTAGCTGGGAGAATATGATCGAGATGTTCAAACGCACCATCAGACCCTCTTGAATATTTGAATCAGAGAACCATTCTTGCATATCCAAGCTACATAACACGTAGTCTATCCTTGCGCCGTAATTTCCTGGTCGAGTATTGAGCTTTTGGTCCCAACAGGTGTACATTCCCTTTCGGTCAGGGTAGAACGACCGGCAGAGATCATACAGAACCGGTTCTTCTCTCCCATCATCCCGCTTCCCGACAACCATGCCGTCCAATAACAGCTGGTTAAATAAGCGGCGCGCCTGGGCTGACACAAAGTCCTCCTCTGTCATGGTTCCCTTTCGAACAGCTTCTCCTGCGGCTGCTTGGTCGATTTCTCTTGCGGAGATATTAAGATCTCCGGTGACGATGACCCTTTTACCCATAGCAATGAGATTCCTCACACGAGCATCCATGAGATCGAGGAAATTATGGCGAAAAGAGTCCCGGCTTTCATCTCTGTTAGCAGGGCAATACAGGCCAAACAGGACAAACGCAGGGAACTCCAATATGACGCAGCGACCTTCTGAGTCAAGTATGGCTGCATCGAGCTCGAGCTGAGATAGCTGCTCTATTGTAGGATAGCCGCCAATCTGCTGGTCTTCTGGAAGGTCCCGGAAGGGGATTGACGAGTTCGGCGGACAAAGAATCCCAGTAAGACCCTCCTCAGCACGGATGGGGCACATGTTGCGTTGCGAGTGTAGATCACAACGCCGGAATAGCCTAGGAAAGGTGAGTACCTATGTTGTTGATGCGACTCTGGTTGCCAGGACGAACCCTTTTTGATTCTGGGTAAACTGAAATAACAATCCCAGCCAGGGACCAGGACCATATCATCGCGAGGTCTTTCCGCTGAATCTTTGTTTCTTGGAAGATGACGATGTCGGCCTCTAGTGTGTCAAACATGGCCTGTGTTTGTGGCCCGGTAGTCTTTCTTACGGTACTATCAGTTCACGGCGTCTGTTTACCTCGAACGTACGATTCCCCCTCCATGGCTCATACGAGAAGGGGTTTCTGTCTTGTTCAGCAAGGAAGCATGGAAAGTATTGGAGAGAGGAAATACCGGATGCCGTTGACTGCACGAGAATCAGTATAGGCTAAAAAGATGATTCTGACATATTGGAGAATCGTGAGTGGTTGGGTGGAGCTTACCGTTCCATGTTGTGATGCGAAACCCCATTCCGGCTACGAGAAGGGTGGAAGACGGCACGGGTCATGTCATCCGGGCGGATGGGAGAGGTATGCGACAGGATAGATGTCGCCAAGGGGAGACAGGAGATGTGCGCGAGAAGGGCGAGGCGTTCAGCCTGGAGGGGTGTGATGGTATGGGCGGTGTCGTATACAGACCACGTGACCAACGGGCCGTGACATCACGCGATGCTGACATAATGCCCACATCGCCGAAGACGAATCACGGGGCCGCTAAACCTCCTCAACCCGGAAGGCCCCGACGTCCCGTGGAGAATCCCACTTAGACTCAAGAACTGTCACCCCAGAGAGAGATACGCCTCTGCTCGCCCTGCCGCCATGTTCCCTCAACGCAACATCCTTCGCCTTGCCCAGCGCTCCGGCCAGCAGCTGCGTGCGACTCCCGCTCGCTCTGCCGTCCAGCGCCGCCTCAACAGCACCGACTCCAAGCTGCCTTCCTGGGCTACCGACAACGAGTTCAACCGCGAGAGAGCCAATGTCCAGCACCACGCTGCTTCTACCAGTGGTGTGTACCCCTCAATTGCCCCTGAAATAGCCTATTCACTACATCTGGCATGGTTGGGACGCAATATACTGACGCAATGGCTCTAGACCTCTGGAAGAAGCTCTCCATCTTGTACGTCTAATGTGGGCTGATCATTCGAGTCGAACCTCGACCCTAACATCAATATAGCGCTGTGATCCCTTGCCTCATCCTTGGTGGCGCCAATGCCTACAACCTCTGGGAGGAACACTGGGAGCACTGGGCTCACATGCCCCCTCTTGAGGAGCGTGTGGAGTACCCCTACCAGAACATCCGTTCCAAGAACTTCCCTTGGGGCGATGGTGACAAGGTACGTAACATATCTTCCTTTGTCTTACCGGATCATGAACTAATCTTTACCTCGGCAGACTATCTTGTGAGTTTCGCATTCCTTGTTTGAATCCATAACTTCCGCCTCGGACCGCTGTTTCCACTCGCCCCGCAAACTTCAGAGAACCCTGCTAACAATCTTCTAGCTGGAACTCCAGTGTGAACTACCACAACAAGGACAAGGCTACCTAAATCATCGATGAAGAAAAGGATGCCTAGGTCACAGCCTTAATTGGACAGATACAAGGCCCATGTATATTTACTGCGAGTTGGGGAATAAAGATGTATCGCGGATCCGTTGATGAGTTAGGTTGCGAGCCGGTCACAATGCCACCATTGATTTCATTTGTTTCAGAAAATGCAGTCAGGAAATGCAGTGGAATTCAAGTTGCCCTAGTCTGTTCAAGCGTCATCCTTGTGTCCCAGGCCAACTGATTCACATGCTATCTATATCTGTTGTAGAATTGTAGTGCCGTGACATGAAAGTGCATTTCGCAATATGCATTGTGTTCATACATCCGTAGCTCCCTGTCTCTGTAGGTCTAAATATTTTGCCGCATAATCATTCGCTAACACCAGGTCTCCAGTGAGATGCATGACTGTAGCCTTCTTTGCCATCATTTCGCATTGGCCCTTGATGTCCTCGATTTCCTCGTACTGATCGTAGGCACAATCCAGGTATTCCAGCGCTCGATTCATATACTCCTTCGCCGAGGCATTTGGCCCTTGGTGCTGACTGCGGAGCTTCCCTGCCAACCCCATGTTTGCATCCACCAGAAGAGAATATGCTCTTGCGGTTAGATCGCAGTCATTCGACTCCAAGACCTGTGGCATGATGCTCTCGATCATCTCTTCCACAGCTTCAAATTCCCGAAGACTGAGAAGCACGCCAGACAATACGCAGATGGCTTCCCACAGTCCAGGGAGAAGTCTTGAGCGGTAAGCAATACTAGCAGCCCTCATTGCCAAGGAAAATCCGCGTTGTGGTTGGCCTGTTTTGCTCATGATGTGTGCCTTCAAGCAGAGAAGCTTGACTTGGGAGTGAATGTCGAAATTGTCATGGTGAAGAGACTGGGCTGTGGTTTCAACGATATCGAGCGCGCGGCTAAAGTTGCCTTGTCGTATCATAAAATCAACAGATAGAAATGATAAGATGAGCGTGAGTTCGTTGTCTGGGATCTGTATCGCTTCCAACTGGGCAAGGAGGTAGTCTGCTGCCACTTTATCGTCTCTGAGCATGGTCAGGCCGATGGTTTACCTTTTCAAGGGGCCGTGGAATACGTACTGATATATCTGCCGTTTTAATTTAAGTATACCGGAGAAAATCGTCCATTGTTGATTTGCTCTCAGGGAACGAAGTTTATCCGGGGGGATCTCATCCATCTGCGCGGCAACCTCCTTGTAGCGACCCTGTTGGGCGAGCTTCGGTTGTAAGCAGTCGGCCACTCATTGAGGGCCATATTATACATACCAGTTGACAACCACGAAATGTGCTTTTCAGATAGTCCTCAAAGGGTGCTCTGCTGGCATAGCATTTCCGAAACGTTTCGCTGCTCACCATGAGAGATGCGTGATGCCTGTTACCAAGGAGTTAGGAAGCCATCGATAGAGAACAAGCAAAGAGTCGTACCTATTCTAGCATAGAGCACCGCTTGTAGCAGGAGTTGTGGTCCCATGGAGTTGAGAAGGTTTTTGGTGACATTCAGGTGGGATGCTCGGACTATATTCTCCATTGAAGATGCAAGACTCTCTCCCTGGATACCGTCAGTAAGTAGACTCACATCAAGTGGCAGCAACGCACATTCTGCAGTTCAAGCTTAGCTTCACTCAGTAGTGTTGTACTTAAGAGACTCCACATTTCAGTCTCCTTTGATTTAGCTTTAAGAAACGCCAGACCTTCTTTCTCGTTGCCAAGCATGCCTGTATTCTGGACATCTCGCATGTGCTCAGGAAACGCTTTTCCAAAGTGATACAGCCAGCTCATACAAAAGTTGAGGCAACCCATGTCATGAGATTCGCGAGCAATGGAAACTGCCTCCTGCATTGCCGATACTGCCTCTCCATAGCATCCGTAATCGGCCTGGAGGATTGCAAGATTAAGTAACGCATATTGATAAGAACTTCTGTCTCGACTCTGCATTGTGTAGTCGAAGTAGCGGTGGATGTTGTCGAAGGACGATGGGTAATCTCCGGCTCTCCAGGCATCAAGAAACCTGCAAATGTCAGCATACTCCTGGTTTACGTTGCGGCTGGGGAGTGACACACTTGAGATAATGTAACACGTTGGGGAGTGTCACGCCAGACATCATGATGCGTTCCAGCTGTTCTTTCATGCCGTCTGGGACTCTTCCGCCCAACCCTACTTTGCATTAGCATCTCGGTCTCTCAACAGGTGGTCTAGTCTGTGGCATACTTTGTAATTCACCAATCTGAAACTCCAACAATCGTTCGACATCATTCGTACTGATAAAGATCTCGTTCTCCAATTCTTCCTCAATATTGCCATAGGCTACTTGAGCAAGCGCGCTGTTACTTTCTGTGTTAAACCAGGATAGGTTGGAATCGACGATGGCTTGTTCATTCGTCGGGTTCCTTTTTGCCCAAGCATGGTACGTGGGTAGACGATATTTGACAAATCCCTTCCAAAGGCTCACGGAGTCATGGAACTGCAATCGTGTAAACTCAAGCTGAGCTCGTCTTACAAACGCACCCAGAGGCGAACAACGAGAAAGACGCATACGTCCGACCTCTGGTGCCAGTCCATGGTCGCGATCACGAAGTTGCTCTTCACGTGTTTGAGCGAGCATATCGGAGATGTTCGAGAAGAAAACCTCGAGCTTGTCGCAAGAGTTGATAGACCAGACCTTTCGAAGAAACAGGTCCCATATCGAACGGCCAGGAATGGAGGATGGGTGAGTCAACAACGCACCCTCAAGGTCCTTGATAGACACGGCATATTGCTTCTCCCAGTTGACAGAAGAGGAATTCGAAGTTGAGGTCGCCGGTTCCAAAGACGTCAAGCACGAGACAAGGAACGACAGCACATCGATGGCGGAGGAGTTTGGGACGACTCCATCTGTGTAAAGGGAGATGAGGGACAGAAGGGCCACCTTCGAGGGGGTTAGATAGCGAGTCATAGTGACTGAGGATCTAACATCCTTAGGCGATGTGCTTTGAAGTCTCCAGCCTCGCAGGGCTGCTGCAGGCCTGGCTATCCAAGGACAAAGAGAACGATTGTCTGACGGCAGGTGTAGGAGATGGAGTGAGGTCGAGCGCGTCAGACGTAGATAAAGTTTAGGACTTGAGAAAATAGGAGACAAGCCCTACACTAATGCAATGGATGGGATGTATGAATCTTGAGGTGGGAAGGCGGATGTGAATCAACAACGCGCCAGGGAGATCTTGTGGAGACGGAAAACATGAAGTATCAGTGGATATAGTCCAGAGTTTAAAATAAGTCAGTACATACGACCACAGGGTGTGGAGAACAGGGCTTCCCGTCCGCTCAGCCGTACTTAAGCCACACGCCGGCAGGTTAGTAGTTGGGTGGGTGACCACCAGCGAATCCCTGCTGTTGTATGTTTTTCTTTTTGCTCTTGACAATCTTGTCAATTATCTCGGACATTACTTACTGTATTATTTTTTTTTTTTTTTTTTTCCAATTGATCGCAAACTTCTTCTTCCGTCTATCAATAATATAGAAGTGCCCTTCCAAATCAACACTGTACAGGTCACGAGATGCATGGTGATCTTCCCCGCGATGACATCTGCCATGTCTGACCGCCTGCCGCTCCCCGCCTCTCTGACTCAACTGATACCCGGAACAACCGATGTTCCGGTGGTCCCGCCTAAGAAAACCATCCCCTCCAAGCCCACCAGCCCGCCAGCCCGCTTCCATTTGCCTGAGCCCCTCCTGCAAGTGGAATTTTCTGGACCTGGATCGTCGCAATGGACTCAGCAGCGCAAGCCCGGTTCGATCTCATCCGCGATAACCTCGCGGAGATCTTGAACCCTGAAATCATCGAAAGTATCCTGGCAGAGGGTCGCAACCCACGTATCTACTGGGGTGAGTCAAATTATATATGTACATACTCCATCACGCGTTGACCCTGTCGCATGTTAGGAACGGCAACAACGGGAAGACCCCACGTCGGATACTTCCTTGCTGCCCTGAAAATCGCTCAATTGCTCCGCGCGGACTGCGACGTCGTCGTCCTACTCGCCGACATCCACGGATTCCTCGATAATCTGAAGGCGCCGCTCGAGCTCGTGGAGAGCCGCTCCCAGTACTATGAGAAGATCATCACCGCGATTCTTCAGTCCGTAGGAGTGCCTACCGAGAAGCTCCAGTTTGTTCTTGGCAGCTCCTACCAAAAAAGCCCCGAATATGTCATGGATGTGTACCGCATGGCCAGCTTGGTGTCCGAGTCAGACGCCAAGAAGGCCGGCGCGGAGGTTGTCAAACAGACGGACAATGCCCCTCTGAGTGGTCTTTTGTACTCGGTGCTCCAGGTCCTGGATGAGGAACATCTGAAGGTTGATGTTCAGCTCGGAGGTATGGATCAAAGGAAACTCTTTACCGCTGCCACGGAATGGCTACCAAGACTTGGTTACCGAAAGGTATGCCCGCCATTAATTCCTATGGAATAACAGCCTCCAGAACTGACCTGTCCTGTCCAGCGTGCACACCTGATCAACCCCATGATCAGCGGATTGAAGGGTGCCAAGATGAGCTCCAGTGTTGAAGGTAATCTTTACTCTCGCTCATCTTATTCCATCAATTGTTGAAACGATACTGACCTTTAACAGACAGCAAGATCGATCTCCTAGACTCACCGAGAGTATTTCGAAGAAGATCCGCAAAGCCGAAGCAGCCCCTAAGGTTGTTGAAGACAATGGAGTTATTGCTTTAGTGCAGTATGTTCTCCTGCCTGCTGCCGAACTCCGAGGCCGCAAGGAGTTCCGAGTCGAGCGACGGGACCAAGAGCCATTGATCTACACGGATATCAAGCAAGTGGAGGACGACTACAGGAATGATATCGTCAGTTTCTTTTCCTGTGCCATCGCTGGTGTATATGCTAATTTGGACTTTTTGCAGTTGACGCCACAACTTCTAAAGCCCGCTGTGGCTGACGGCCTCATCAACCTCATGGCTCCTATCCAGGCGGCCTACCAGGCCTCTCCCGAATGGCAGGCGATTACCTTGAAGGCTTACCCGCCCCCGGTCGTGGAAAAGAAACAGAAGAAGGTCAAGAACAAGGGCACTCGTTTCCCGGGAGCCATTGCGGATCAGGATAAAGCGAAGAGTGAAGAGCCTGCGCAGTAGACGTTTCGAGCAAGACTCCGCCTATACTGCATCAGTACATACCGTTCATCCAGAAACTTAGCGATAGAACACGTTTCAACGACTCAGGGTGTGTTGTGTTTATTAAATAAGTCCGAGCATAGGCTACATGGTGCCGAGGCAAGCGACGTGTGGCAAAGACATACAAAGCATTTGTCCACATAAGGAACGTCCGCGTTGGCGAGTCACTCAGGTGGCCATTCTGGGCGTTGATCCTCTTAATGAAGTACGTAATTTGAGCCTGTCCTAAAAAAAACTGATCTCCGTCCACACCGCCAAACTCCCCGCTTATTTTCTGCCTTCCAATCCAGGAGGGGCATATAAAGATCAACAACAGGCACAGAACCTCCCTCTCTCCCTCATCGTTCTTCTTCCTGATATCACAGACATGGCACCCCACGATGGACTAGTGCATCCCAAAGAGTATGATATCAAAGACAGCAATGTGGAGTTGATTGGGTCTGATCTTGATCACCGCGTCAAATATAACTCTGCCACCACCGAACCTGCTTGGAACAATGGAAAAGTCGGTCAGGAACATGGACTCTTCATATGGCGGATCGAAAACTTCGAGGTCGTCCCTTGGCCCAAGGAGCGGACGGGCGAGTTCTACGATGGGGATAGCTACATCGTGTTGCATTCATACAAGGTTGGTGATGACAAATTGGGCCACGACATCTTCTCTGGCTAGGAAGCAAAACCACCCAGGACGAAGCCGGAACTGCGGCCTACAAGACTGTTGAACTGGATGAGTTCTTGCAAGGAGCTGCCACCCAACACCGCGAGGTTCAACAATCTCCTTCGGATGAATTCCTATCGCTGTTCCGCCATGTCTCCATCCGGTCTGGAGGCGTACGCTCGGGATTCACGCATGTCGAGCCAGAGACACCGAAGGAGGTGCTTACATTGCTCCGGATTTTCAAACATCCCAGGGCTGGTCGTTTGATCATTGTCCACGAAGTGGAACCAACATGGCAAAGTCTCGATGAAGACGACGTCTTTGTGTTGGACAAGGGCGATAAGATCTGGTGTGGCAGGGCCGCAATTGCAGTCCAATGGAAAAGGCCAAAGCAGCCCAGGTTGTCAATGATATGACCCTTGCTAAGCATATCGACGTTGAGGTCCTTGCGCAAGTTGAATCAAGATCCAGGGTCATTGTGGACTTGCTTGGAGGCCAGGAAGCCAATCAATCTAATTTCAAGGCACCGAGACCAGGTCGCTTCTCAAAAGAACCCGCCAATAATAACCACAATCGGCCACGCAAGCTGTTCCGGCTCAGTGATGCGTCGGGCACGCTATGCTTTGGTGTTGTCAAGGACGGAGAGCGGATCAGCAAATCCGATCTCGATGGCAATGATATCTTTCTTTATGATGCCGGAGATCAGCTGTGGGTCTGGGAGGGCTCAGGCGCCAGTGAAAGAGAGAAATCTTTATGGCTTAAAGTTGCTCAACATTACATTCGCCAACTTCAAGAGTCAATCGCTGAAGCATACCTGTTACCTATTGCGAAGGTTGTGGAGGGGTACGAGGGCCCTTCGTTTTTCAAAGCGCTCGAAGTTTAGGCAAATAAAATGACAGCTTTAGTGAAGGAGAACATGAATTAAGGAGTTTGTCAACTCTGTCAATATCAGGAGATGCCTCTACTAGACCATGATATTATCGACTTGTTGGTTATATGTGAATCTTTGTACACAATCAGTTCTGACTAAACTTAGTTGTTAATGAAAGTAAGGGGCATCAGTGCAACCTTTTATTTCATCCATGCTGACAGTCCAATCATCATTCGCTGGCAGATTCTTTTCCAGAGCAGCTGAGGGTACTCTCTCACGATCCTTGATCTTGTCTCTTCCGATGCTTGACACGCATCGGCATGTCGCTCTGATACACAAACCAAGCATTACGATATGTCCATTCATGGCTCCTGTCAGCCAATTGAATCTGCATATGGTCAGTCAGTAGAGCTGTCAGATACTGTATGAGAGGAAAACTCACATCAAAATAACTATACAACGTCGCAATCAGTTTTTTGATTTCCAGCAGCGCAAGGTACCGACCCATACAGATCCGGCCGCCTCCCCCAAACACGAAATCGCACGTATCCTTCATCCTGCGATGCCTAGTTTGGAACTCGGCCCTGCTTTCTTCGTCGAATTTCAACCAGCGATCAGGGTGAAAGAGATCGACATCTGGCCCAAATACCTCGCTGTCTCGGTTGGTCACGTAGGGGTTAATCCCAACCTTCGTCCCTCCGGGGATATATCGACCATCTGCCAACGTAAACCCACCATCGGGTACCACCCTCTCAAAAACCATAGCGATACCCGGGTTCAATCGCATGGCTTCTTGGACTACAGCATCCAGGTAAGATAGAGTGCGGATGTCCTTCCATTGCGCTGGAAGTGTAAGGGAGGCGGCATCTAGCTCAGTCACTAGCTTAGATGTAGCATCAGGGGACTTGGATAGGTAGTATACAACTGCTCGTAGGGTTGCGGAAGTAGTGTCTCCCCCAGCCAAGATGCTTAACATGAGCCAATTCACAATTTGCCGATCATCCACCATGTCAGGATAGGTGGCCTTGAGCTGAACATATTTGTCCAAGGTGTGGCATACAGCACCAGAAGGAGCGTTGCTCTCTTTCATCTGTGCTTGGTACTCGGCGACGATCTTGAAGGCGTATAGGACCCCTGTGACTGTAGGCTTGGGGCCAATGCGGACGAGAGGGTTTTTATCCAGGAAACGATCTGCCCACGGGATTTGCGAGATCTAGTCGACGCATATCGAATCAGCTCATATGTATGACAGACTGTGGGATATGTCTTCATCTCACCAACGCAAAGTAGACCAGACCGTCAGTAGAATCAGTAATCAGATGATCCACATCCTTCTCGTGGTCAATAAAGCCATAATGGCGGCCAAAGCTGACATTGGCCGTCACATCCCATGCGACTACATACCCACATGAGTCTTCGTGGCATGCACGGTGATGAGGCGGGACGTACAGTAGGTAATCCATTCATCTGCTGGACAAACTCTCTCCTCGTTAGAGTCAGCAAACTTGGTGCTGAGCTTATTCATGAACTTTGCCAGTGTTTCATCGATCAATGGCTCATATTCCAAGACCTTAGTCATTTGCCATAGATTTCGGATGGGTAGGATATTTTGGTTATGCCATTGTTCGTCCTGCGTGTTGAAGAGGTTGGAGAAACGCTGACCATTCAGAAGAACATCATTGGGCCTATACATGTCACTCTAGGAAAATGGCGTCAGTCGAGCTTGGGTGTGTAAATAACAGACCACCCACTTTCTTCCAGGGATTGCGAGTAGAATATATGACTCGAATTAGATTTGGATCTGAGATGCTGAGAGCATTGGGGCCGACTCGCACTGCTATTCCGTGCTTCCGGTGGAGCTGAAGGTATTCCTGGTCTATATGACCCTCAAATACCTGCTTCACACGCCAAAGGTTGGTCAGCTTGGCAGCCCGTGGCCCAGAGAAGTTCTGCAAAGGCGAAAAGAAAACACTCCAGATGAGCTTGGTGAGAATTATCAGGCCCAGAGCGACGATGCCTTGAGCCCATAAATATGCAATGATAAATCCCGTCATGGTCAATGTCAGGAGGTTTGAAGTTTGGTAGATGGGATAGACGCATTTTTTTTCGCACTTGAGATCACTTTAAGATCAGGCTTTTTGAGCAGACGTGCTAGCGGGTGTTGGCTAACTCGTCATGGAAGGATGAGCCTGCCCCTCCATCGGGCGGCGTGTGCGTCCCCGGCATTCTCCCTAATTCTCCTAGAATGTACAGAAGTTTGCATTCACTACAATCCAGCCCTTCACTTTTGAAGACCCTCTCATTCGCACCAATGACCCATCCAAATACCGCACTGAGGGGGCAGGAAAGGACACGGCTCTTTCCCATCGATCAGTTCGCTTGAAAACGGATAGCTCTACGGCTCTTTCAAATGCCCTCAGCTTCTTTTGTGACATTAAATCCCTGCCTTTAATCAGGCAAGACCTTTGTATAACCTAGCATATATATATTTATATACAGTTTCAAAGCCTAATTCAGAGCGAAGTACAAAGCAAACGGCTTTCTATCTGTACTGTGTACCTCAGCCAT
Organism: Aspergillus micronesiensis; assembly: GCA_039763685.1. NCBI lineage: Eukaryota > Fungi > Ascomycota > Eurotiomycetes > Eurotiales > Aspergillaceae > Aspergillus > Aspergillus micronesiensis. Next base: position 97,565 of record JASHHO010000043.1, on the reverse strand, counting down.
ACAGCTCGTTCTTATTGATGGTTTCAAGCTCGCTACTTTCCAAATCCCCCGGACCCACAATGACCATCTCCAGTTTCCTGCCCTCTGGGCCAAGGTCTCTTTGCAAGACCCGGACCCCATTCTTGTATGTGTTGACTGATGCAATCCCGGCTCCAGTGTTTTTCATGTCCTGAGAAGGCCAAGAGTTCCAAGCCAGCGCTGCTATCTCTGGGCCTGTGCCCCAACTCCCAGAGGACACTCCAGTAACCATCGTATAGGCTATGTGCGTCACCACGAGAGATATGTAGATAGCAAAGGCAGCCATTCCAAGCTTTTGAAGTATCCCTGTAGAGCTATATGCATATCCATTTGTAAAAGCCTCCATGACCAGCTCGGTTGATTGCTCTTTGACTTCAGGTGATATGTTGAAGGCATTCCCCCCCTTGCCCATGTTGCCTTTCTCAGGCATGATATCGTAGGCCCATTGTCCACCTGTCCACAGATTAGAGGGGTCGGGTGAACCATTGAGTTCCATGATTAGACTGTAATTATACGACGACCTTCCGACACCGTTTGCTATCAGGGTTGTGATGATATTCTCGACGATGACTTCTCGAAAGTGTGGCTCAGAGGGCGTGGAACTATTGAAGATACCAGCCCTTGAGGAAATTGCTGATAGAATAGAGTTATTTGTGCCTGCTATTCTGGGAGTCAGGTACTGGGCCCAGTCTGCTGCAAGGGAAATTTTGCGCCAGTCAGAATTGAATGTGCCATTCTGATCAAATGTCTTTGGTTCTCCTGAGACTAGCTTGACAACATTCCTCGTGGATTCCAGAGTAACATTGGCAAATCTGCTGTCAATACTGCATGTGAAATAGGACGATTCACTGCTTGTATTATTGGGCAGAATGAAGACCGCAGCTAAGGTGCTACTTGTTGCATTAAGTAGAACAGTGTCATCAATCCAGAGTATTGAGGGAGTGTTCCCCGCTGAGAGCGAGGAATTTATTTTGGACATTAGCTTCCTGTCAATGTAGTATGACCATTCCGCAACGTTGACCGAGCTATGGGCAGCTGTATTTGGCCCTGAAGACAAAGACATGGAACCGAATGCGGCAAATGGGAGAGGGTTAGTGAGATCATCAACGCTTTGCTGAGCACAATAGGTCGATACAACAGGCTGTAGTGTATTGACTTTGAATATTGCATCGTTCCGAAACTGGAACAACCGACATCACTATTAGCTGCCGCGTAGGACCACATTCTACCCAGCTCCGCCAAGCTGTCCGCTACCACGGCAAGTGGTGTTGTTGCAAGTGTGAAAGCATCAGCCCACATCATTTTGTGTGGGAAACGTACGTTGCGCGACCGCATTCCAAAGGAACGAATCGAAGCAGCGCTCGAGATTGTAATATTTTGAGGCAAACTCCCGGCATCAACGAGACGTGGGAAGTATGAGAAGTAGTACTCGCTAAGAGTCTTCCAGTTTCCCGCTGGGCATGCCAAATCTGCATTATCAGACTCGCAATGGCTCAATTGGGGTGATGCGGCCAGCTTTTTGGGAAAGAGAACGGCTTCAGTGCAATTGATGTAGAAGGCTGTGCCACCGGCGGGCCAATCGTCGAGACGAGGTTTCATCAGATTTGTGCACGATGGTCCGATCACGAGACCAAGTATTGTACAAATTGTCACAAGGCTGAGGATGAACCATTTGGTGCTTCTCCTTTCCCACTTGTAACATATCGAACCCCACATTTCAAGAGACCACAAGAATGCTCTGTTCTGAAATTGGAGTGCGGAGAACAAAGTGCCAAAAGGAACACCGTCACCAAAGGCTAGTTCTTTGCGGATATATGTAATTAGTAGCGATCCGAGAGAGGTAAGAATCGACAATTCAAGCAGTTTCGCGGCAAATGTCAGAGCTGCTAGCTTCTCCATATCTTGTCCGGATGGCCCACTGAGCTCTCCTCCAATGTAGTAGCCTCGTCCATTCAACACCAACAAGCTGAGGGAAGCACCAACAGGAATGAGATGAACAGCAGATCGCATCAAAGCGATGCTTCTACTTTGACTCATGAAAACCTTTTCTGGTTCCTCATTGCCAGAATGAAAGACCTCTGAGACAAGACTGTTCAAGAAAGAAACACCAGTGTTGACAAACAGAGCATTCGAATGGTCGGTAAGGTTCGCACATGATTCTCTGTTGCTCAGCTTTGAAAAATCGTTGAAGCTCGTTTCTTGAAGGTTGAGCCGAGAGATTCCCAGCAGTCCTTGATCGTATCGACGTAGCCGTGCAAACGATGCCGGGCATATTGGCCAAACCTGAGTGTCTTGTCATTTCGTGGGCTCTCCTCGTGGACATATCCAGCAAAATTGTCAAGTTTATAGTGCGTATTGTCGGAACTGCCATATCATCAACTTGAAGCCCATGACGAACATAGAAACCTTGGCACATACTGGGAATCATTGCTTCTGGGTGTTGATTCTGGGATTAAACCAACATCGTAGAGCCTTTCCAAAGATGACCGATGACCACTCGATGCCTGTGATAATTCGATTGTTGGTATGGTGGAATGCAATCTGTTGTAATTCTTGTGGAGGGCTCTGTGCTCCACCATGATTATTCTTGAGGCGATAGAGTGTCGTTGAGCTGTTCAGCGGGCGTTTAGATCCTGAGGAAAAATAGATTAAGGAAAGCTAGGAAATTCAGTGGCATCTCAAACACATTGGCATCTCATAGCCCAAGAACTATAAAACAATAAAGGGACATTTGTTGAGCTTGCAGTAGAGCTTCCAAAGAGATTTTCTCAAGGCAAGTAGGGTATTTATAGCTCCTATTCCCGCCAGGCCCTGGCCTTTTTTTAGCGCCCTAGAGGGGCTCGCGAACAGATGTACGAATGATGACCCCTGCTCAAGAGGGCCGCCCAAGAAGGGCGCCTAGGAAACGCATGGTGTGTAAGGATTGGCCGCCGCTTCTGAGAATATTCGAAAAGTTCACCCCAGGTCAAAGTTCACCATGATGGCTGGGGGTTTTGTCCAGACAAAACGGCCCGCTTCAACATTTACGTATGGAACGAAACCCAGGCAGATGGTACGACACACCAAGCTCAATTAAACGATTGACTTCATATGATGTGTGGATGAGTACGGAGTATTGGGGACAAGGCATTGACCTCCCGGCCCGCCATCTCCGCAGCCGCCAAGCTCTGATAGGACCCGAGCCCCCTATTTGGACCCACCCACTTCGAGAACCTGTCGCGCCGAACGTCGCGATGACTGTCGACAACTTCGAGACATTCGAGCAAGTGGATTGTTGGATGCCTATTTGTTGAACACTTTTACTCTGAACACATGCCTGTATACATATCATCTTGTTTCGATCATTACATTCCTCCATGATCTCCTCTACCGTGAAACTCTACCTCGTTCTTCCCCGAATGCTTCGCCGCCGGCTCATCCAGTTCATCGCATTAGCCATCTTATTATGGAGTACAAGTGAAGTTCTCTTTGTTCGCCACCGACTATTTGAGGCCGATGGCACAGGTTCCCCGGCACTAGCGAGTCGGGAACGGGTTTATATCGCGAGTATCCACTGGAATAACGAAGCCATCCTTCGAAGTCATTGGAACAATGCGGTCGTTGCACTAGTAAAAGCTCTAGGGCCGACAAACGTATACGTGAGTGTCTTCGAAAGTGGAAGCTGGGATAAGACGAAGGATGCGCTGCGTGATCTCGATGCCATGCTCGACCATAAGAACACACCAAGAAACATCACTGTCTCCGATACCACACACACAAAGACGAGATCTCCGCGACGCCCGCGGAGAACGGATGGATCGAGACCTCCAGAGGCAAGAAAGAGCTTAGGCGTATTCCCTACCTCGCTCGATTGCGGAACCTGTCTTTGCAGCCGCTGTACGATCTGATGCATGAGGGAGTCACGTTTGACCGTGTTCTATTCCTGAATGATGTGGTGTTTTCGGTAAGAGATCTTTGAACTACCGTGATGCACTCCATTTGCTGATGTCACTATTTTACTATAGACCGATGTTATGAACCTGTTGTCCACGAATGACGGGGAGTATGCGGCGGCATGCTCGTTAGATTTCTCGAAGCCGCCAAACTACTACGATACATTTGCGCTGCGAGACTCCGAGGGTCATGAATCTTTGATGCAGACATGGCCTTTCTTCCGTTCTTCAGAGTCCCGGGCTGCGATGAAAGCTATGGCTCCGGTGCCTGTGGCAAGTTGTTGGAATGGCATGGGTGAGTGGACTTATCTTGGCTTCGCTCCACCTCGGACACGAGCTGTACCATGCGGGAGACTGCATCACTTTAACCTAAACTTATGCTAACGATTGATTTTATCATAGTTGCCATGCCCATCGAACCGTTTACGGCTGATCCACCGCTTCAATTCCGCGGTGTGCCCGACAGTCTCGCCGAATACCACGTGGAGGGCTCTGAATGCTGCCTGATTCACGCTGATAACCCCTTGTCGGAGGAGAAGGGCGTGTTTCTCAATCCGAAAGTACGCGTCGGGTACAATGGACCGGCGTACTCGGCTGTTCATCCCGCGCATGAATGGCTGTCATCCTGGCGGATCCTATGGTCACTGTGGGAGAGCCGTGTTCGACGGGTTTTGACGACGCCTATGTTTAAGGAGTGGACGATACACCGGAGGGTTTCTGCTTGGGAGGGCATGGACGAGAAGCATCAGGAGCCGGGGGAGTTTTGCTTGATTAATGAGATGCAGGTGTTGATAGCGAATGGGTGGGCTCATGTATGAACTTTTGGTGTATACCCTGGTATTTGAAGCATGCAGTGTTTTGATTCATGACACTATAGTACCATTGTAGTGTAGAAGTATTCTTGTTTGTAAATTTGCAAAGAGGGCATACCCAAGTATGAACATCGGGAGTACTCCGTCATCGGGAGGAAGCTGCCTGAGGCACCTACCGGGCTACCCCGCCGCAACCTTGAAAGGCTTATCGATTATCACCACAATTCTTGACCTTCACCACTCTCTCGCTCAATTGCTGCCCACCATGACCGACTCCATCGCCGTCACCAACACCGACCTCAAGGGCGCCCTCCCGCTCATCGCCCGAGGCAAGGTCCGCGACCTGTATGAGGTCGATGACAAGACCCTCCTCTTCATCGCGACGGACCGCATCTCCGCCTACGATGTGATCATGGCCAACGTATGCCCTCATCCTCTTTCTACTCCAAATCCAGGATAACTACAAAAGGAAGCTAACACATCCGAACGGTATATAGGGCATCCCCAACAAAGGCGTCCTCCTCACCCTCTGCACCCAGAAATGGTTCCAGATCCTCTCCGACGCCATCCCCACCTTGCGCACACACTTCCTCACCCTCGACCTGCCCCCGCAGATCCCAGATTCGCTGCGTCCCATCCTGCAGAACCGCAGCATGCAGTGCGCAAGTTGCGCATCCTCCCCATCGAGGCCATCGTCCGCGGTTACATCACCGGTTCCGCCTGGAAGGAGTACCAGAAGTCGGGCACCGTGCACGGCATCCCCGTGGCGCCGGGTCTGCGCGAGAGCGAGGCCTTCCCCGATGGACCGATCTATACGCCCAGCACGAAGGCGGAGCAAGGCGAGCATGACGAGAATATCCACCCTGACGAAGGTATGGCCTCCCTTCCCCTTCTCCTTCTCTCTTTCGTTCTTCTGCCGTTCAGCGAAGGGCTGTGAGTCATGGAGGTAGTGGTTGTGAAAGTGGGGCTAATCAAGCATTCTTTCGATATACAGCTGTGAAAATCGTCGGTGAGCCCTACGCCTCTACCATCGCCGCTCTCGCCGTGAAGCTGTACAAGACCGCGCATGAGTACGCGCTCACCCGCGGGGTCATCATCGCCGACACGAAGTTCGAGTTCGGTGTCGACGAGGAGACCAATGAGGTTGTTCTCGCTGATGAGGTGCTTACCCCCGATTCGTCGCGGTTCTGGCCCAAGGACGACTACGAGATTGGTCGGGGGCAGCAGAGCTTCGACAAGCAGTTCCTGCGTGACTGGCTGGTTAGCGAGGGGCTGAAGGGCAAGGATGGTGTGCGCATGTCCGATGAGATTGCCCAGAAGACGGCGGAGAAGTATCGTGAGGCGTGGCAGCGGATTACCGGTGGGAACTAAGTGCCTAAATGGTTTGGATGCCGGTTCAAGTGTCGATTGAGGTAGTTGGATGGTCTGGTTAGATAAAATGTATGTATAAATGGCGTGACGAGCAAGATGGATGATATGGTCAATCAATTCTCTATATGAGTAAAAAATAAAAAGTAATACTATACAAATTATCATTGGTATCAGACACTAAACTCCTAATCCCACTCCTCACGTAGACCCTTCAGTCCTTTCGCCTTGCGCCCTCCCTCCCGCTGCTCCGGCGACTTGGAGCTATCAGTAGACTCCCCTGTCCACCCACTCTGCACGCCCTCATCGACCGACAACGCATCCGCACCGCAGATACGTCTCTCCTCCTCAATCTCCCCCTCACTCATCCCATTCGTCGCCCAAATCTTATGGATCCGCAGATCATACGGCCCCTCAATCCGATCCGTCAACCCAATACCCACGCTCTTCACCCGCTGCCGCAGCAGCGACGTCTGCGGCTCCACCACGAGACCATGGTTCGTGCGCACAAACGAATTGAGCGGAAGCAGGACGGTCTCCCACCCGGTCGAGCCGGAGGTGGTCGTGGACGACACGGACGACATGATGGTTGATTCGGGGGGCACGTCCGACAGCGCCGCGGGGATCCCACGTGGATAGAGAGTTTCGGCGAGCTCGGGCGATTCGGCAGCAGCCGGGAGGCGTAAGCAGAGAGATGGCTGTTATCATCGGAGTGCTGCACGCGGTGGTGACGGGTGTACAAACGGTGTTGATGGATGTCGGTCTCGACGATGGAGTCGGTCTGGATGTTGACCGTATAGCGACGGCCGTCGGACTTGACGCGCAGCGCGAGGTAGGAGTACGGATCGACATCCCAATAGAGTCGACCGAACATCCACAATCCGCGGTCGTTGTTGCGGAAGGCGGCATAGCCTGGAACGGGGTGAGATTACGCAGTCAGCATGCTGTCCCAGGGTTCGCGCATGGATACGGATTGATTGATCTAGATCATATCAGAGCTTATCACGTACCGGTCCGCTCAACCTTCCAATTGCTTGGTAGTTTGGTGGAGATACTTCCGTGGAATCGGGCGTGGGCTGGGCTGTTCGTCTCGGGGTCGGCGGGGATGTAGTCAAGACTCGCGGTGCTGAAGCCGCCTACGGCACGGTCGGCCATGGTCTTGCAGGTGGGGACGGTCGATTCATCTTCGAAGTCGAGGAGGACGTAGGGCTTCGTGGGGGTGTGGAGGGCTTCGGAGTTCCAGGCTGGGCGATTCAGTGTGAGCAGACAGATCAAAGGGAGCTTGAGCTGGTGGGGAGGGCGGGCGGATATACCAATTCTCGATAAACGGCCGAATTCTTCGGCGCTGCGCTTGAAGAAGCCAGCGGGTTTCGCGGCCAGACAGCGAGCGGTGGGGGGATCATGGTGGGCGTAGTGAAGATGGACGATGTTGATGGAGGCGGACGGGAGATCAATAATTGTCTAAATAATAATTCAGAAGAAACGCCGATTGCGGGATGACGTCGGGGGACGCTCACCGCCTTCACTATCGATCATCAGCACTTTCATCACACTTCAACCATCACAATACCAGCGACTTCAGTGTGAATGCCTTCAAGTAGGACGGATCATGACGTCTGTAGCAATCTGACAAATGTGTGGGAAGTATACTTATGGAGTTGAAAAGGTATTCGTCCTACTTAATCACAGAGACGTACTCGATCAGAACAAATGATGAAAATATATACATCGATCTCCTGCTTCATTTCTCTCCATTTCATCCTACTAACGTCAATATTCCAGCTATTAGTAGACTAACCAACAGTGACTCCATCTCTATGCAAGACAGACACTCACGATGACGGAACAACTGGGCTGCTTCATTGCCGTATTTCCGGTTGGTATCGTCGCCTTACCCAACATAATGACGGTATTAACCAGCATCACAGGAAAATACAGCCGCCAGCGTTGACTATGAATGAGTCAAGCCAACGCGGGACATCCCTATTGGGAAGATGCTTCCATGGCCCGTTGACGGGCGTTCTCTGGACCGTTTGACCTTCGGCTCAATGTTCCGCCTATGTGACTGTATAGCCTCTCTAGATGTCTCTGAGAATTCATCTAGAGGACATATACGGCTTCATACGAGGAATACTGTCTGAAATACCCTCCTAATAACGTCAACATATGGCGTACACCGCCGAATCAGCAGGACAGCGTGCGCGTACCAAATGCATGGTTCGCGTCGCTTGAACCGACCGTGACTGCTACCGGGTCATTCACAGGTTAGATGCTATGGTCTCCTATGCTGCTGTCTTAGCAGCAGCTAGAGTGAACCAAGAATGACCAGTTTATCTCGTTGCATTCTCCTAACTTCTCTATTTCTTACATGCTGTCCTTTCCTCCACAACTGCAGTGTCAGTCCCTCTCCCCATGGCGATCACACCCAGGCAAACCCGCGAACCTCTTCTCCCGGCCGATTTGACTGGATGGTTCGCGCATCACAAGCCAGATGCGACTCTTGGTAGGGGAAATTAGCGAACCAAACTTTACCACAGACGTGACCATACATTCTGAATCGTCGCTGGCGTATCGGATTTCAATCCAGTATGAGTCCAAAGTGACTTGGGATATGAGAATCCATGCGCACAAGTATCGTCATGTTGTCGATATAATGTCGGCACAGAGGCCTGATGAATGGGTATAAAAATTCTCTCCTTTCCCGGCTCGCTTCTCCTCTCGTTATATCACCTGCTTGCTCCCATACACCCAGACATCCATCTTGTTGCTCGTGGCTTGCTGCTACTGCTGCTCACTCGCTACCTTATATAATCTCTCATACGTTCTTTCTTGCTCTCAACATCATGTCTACTCACACTGCTCCCTGTATCGTGGTCACTCCCCTCCCCCGCCCTGGTCCTCGTCCTGTGTTCACTCCTCCTCTCTCCCCAGTGGAAGAAAAGGAGGAAGAGGTTCAAGCCCAGGAACCAGAAACAGAGGCTCCCAGGGAAGGAAGTGAGGAAGAGTCTAATGGCACCCCACAAGAATAAGGGGGGGAGGCCATGATGGAGGGGGATACGGACGAAGTAGCCTCCGAACATGTCGAACGGAGTGAGGAGAGAGCGGGAGAGGAAGAAGCAGCCCCCGAACAAGTCGAACAGGGCGAGGAAGAGGTACAGGAGAAGGTACAGGACGAGGTACATGACGAGGTACAGGAAGAGGCAGCGCCAGTGGGAGAGGGGTACTCGCACGGAACACAACTCCCAGTTCCCTACAACATACTACCACCCAGAGATCGGTGGATCAACTTCCAACAGACCACGGTGTAGGAGCACGCCTGTTCATCGGAAAGTAAGTCCTTCCCTCTACCCACCTCCATCCCCAATCCAGTACCTCAACCCCGAACGAAAGGTATAAAGACAAGAGAAAAGAAAGGATAACAAGAAACAGTCTCCCAACAGGCCTATCCTACTCAGCGTTCCATAATTTAATTCGCCAGTTTGCCCGATTCGGGCCGGTAGCAGGGCGGTTGCGATACGATCACCACCGTAACCTGCACACAGCTTTCGTTCAGTACACAGTAAGTCTATCTTCTATATATCCATCCGTTATATATAGCTATCCACATAGCTACCAAGCACCGCACTCCCCACGATCAAGACAATACTAACAAGAATGCACCATCAGAATCCGGCAGATGCGGCCAGCGCTTTTGCCGCCCACCAAGCCAACCCGGTGTTCATCGTTGATGGGCGGATCTTAAGGGTCGAGTGGGCCTGCGGAGGAAGTAAGTATCATCCATCATTCTCTCCTCCTTTCTGGCCTGGATAAGAAAGGCAGCAGATATACAGACACCAACAACTACTCTAGGATACCGCCAGCTGGCCTCCTTCCCCCAGCAGCAGCAGCAGCCTGTCAGACGGCCCTCGCCCCAGGTCCAGTACGGGTACTATCCACCCTACCCGGCATGGGATATCAATGGGCAGCCGATGTACCCACAGCCGGTCATGCCAATGCACGCCCATTACCAGGTGCACCCGGCATATATGGCTCCTCCTCCCCCCCATTACGGCATGGATCACTATGGTAACTACATGCCTCCTCCCAACCCCCACCCCAACCCCAACTATGGTGATGGGGGTTTCTATTACGGGCATCACAACAATGCCGCTGCCTCCTACTAGAAATCTCCTATAGAGATGAATTGGGTGTTGTCCATGATTGAATTTGTCAGACTGCTTCGTTGTGTTTGATTTCTTCCTTGAGGTTTAGAAGACTGGTTGGTTACGTTGCGTTTTCTTACTTTGATACCCTTCTACTCAGGTTGCAAGGAGTTGGCTTACTTTTGTGTTTTCTTTCTGCTTCGGGTCGGTTTGTTCCTTCTGGGATTAGAGGACTGGTTGACTACGTTGCTTTGCTTACTTTGATACTCTTTTCCTCAACAATACCCAGGAGGCAAGGAGTTGGTTGGCTTTGGTTGATCTTGGTTCATTCATTAGCAGCAGGCGAGAATACAATTGCTTTATATTTATTAACTTCATTATCTCACTGAGTTACTTGAGCATGCACCCAAAAATAATTCCTACAAACACCGACTATATACACATCAGACCCCAATGCGCCGAGCGGACCATGACGGACTAATAAAATAATGATATCCTCACGCCCAACGACCCTACTTGATTCATGTCATAATGATGCAATATATCAATCATATAGAAAAACAAGAAAGAATATAAAATATATCTAGGTGAAATTGTTCATGCCAGATCTCGATAATATCAGGTTGACCATGTAAAAAGATAATAAATATGCAAACCCCAACACGCACCCATGACCCAAGTAAACAATGTGCTCATGCGAATGGAGATGGTATCAATATAGAAGAGACAAGAAAGACAATAACCCGTATATGACTATGTACGAGAGGGGTGATGGCGAGTAGGATAGAATGAAGAGTTCAATGATGTTGGCAGCAGAAAGTAGGCGTCTATGCCCGGACTCGTCGAGCATCGAAGAACTTCAGATTCACGGCGGTATCGTTGACCCCGGCGATGGGAGCAGCGTCTTCGAGGAGCTCCCATGGTCGGACGGGGTAAGCACCCAAAGTTCGACCACGATACTGGAGACGGAGCCGGTTGACCACACAGTCTTCGGAAATGCCAGTGGGAAGGCTTGAAGATGCTGCAGGAGCCTGAGAATTGGATGATCCCACAGGTAGATTGCCGGAGGGGGTCGGGGTCGGGGTAGGAGTAGAAGCAGCCGCAGCTGCGGGAGAGGGGAGAGAGGCAGGTGGCGGACATTCGAGGTTCCCGCTTCGGGGACGGGCCCGAGAAGATAGAGGAACCTCGAGTCGTTCTGGAATTGTAAGAAAGGAGGGCATTTCTCTTGAGGAAGCGGGTGCACTGCTGTCGAGATTCATCGGGGAACGTATCAATCAGGGACGCTGCGACGTCCAACGCATGGGTCTGAAGCAAGATGCCGGGACAAGGGCGATAACCTTCGGACGGAATGGGATGGGGAAAGTAGTCGGCAGAAGGGAAAAGCCGGAGCACGTTGGTTGGCAGACGTGCAAGCGAAACGCAGAAAATGGAAACCAGCAGACGAGATTGATCTTGCACAGTCGCTTTCGGAATTAGTCCCGACACATTGAACGCGGACCGATGAATGACGATCATCCTAAGCAGAGCCGAGAACCAAAAGGCGAGGGCTCTCTCGAAGTTTGAACGAGACTGGGCCACTTGGGCCGGGAGTACACCCTGCTTGTTGGCTTGAATGCTGGCAAAGTTGCTCTGCATTATCACAAGCTTGTGAAGCAGAAGATCCATCTTCTCCACTAGAATGGGAGCCACAGTTGGCACGCCAGTCTCAGGAATGCTATAGGCCAGTTTCTCAATGATCGTCAGGTACAGCTTGGCGGTTTCGAGAGAATCTGAGTTGTCTCCGGCGAAAGTCGACGGTTCCCCGAGCGCTTCGCCAAACAGGGGAACGGAAAAGAACTCCTTCTCGGCTCGTTCTCGGATCTGATATGATTAGCATATGTATCGTAACGAAAAGACAAGAACATGCATACCTGTTGGACTGTATCTTGACCCATCAACCCCACCAAGCCAATCCAGTTGGATCCCTTGGAGCGAGTGTCTGCCACAGCAGCCTTGAACATGACATCGACAATATAGTCTCCCATTTTCCCTTTGGACTCCGCGCTGGAGAGCACCTGGAGTTTGAGTTGGCAGAATGGAAGGGAGAAGTCGTCAGTCATTTGAATGACCTTTTCAGCCTCAGAGGATTGCGGATCTTGCACGAGGGTTAGTCACAGAACAATACTCTTGAAGATCAAGATACGAACCTTTTGACGAGTCAAACCCTAATACACGGTCAAGGGTCGTCTGCAAGACAGCCGTGGAGGCTGGATGGTGGCCAATGATCATCTGTAGACAGCCCTGCACCACAGCTTCGGGTTCCTGAGTAAGAAGAAGATGGAGCAGGGTCATTGCCGAGCTTCTAAGACCAGAGCTAACTTCTTCCTCGGTAGAATCGGTAGAAACGGCATCGCGAATGATGTCCAATGTTTCCCGGTAGTGTTTTACCAGAAATTCCTGTTGCGCAAGGTGGAACCGATAGGTGACCTAAGATGAGTTAGAAAACTTCTTAAACTTAATTGTGGATAGGCGTACCAGATCGAAATATCGGCTTTGACCAGGTGCAAGGGGGGCCAGAAGCTGTAAAAGATCCATCTTCAAAGTGGCTGGGTTAGGGATCTTTGAAGCGATCTTGTCCGACTGCAACAGCTTCTTGACCAAGAACACAAATGCATGTATGGTGACACATCCGACCCCAATGAGCGGCGGGAGAACGCGCGACAGAATGGACCGAGCAGAGCTCTTCAGCAGCGCACATACCCACCGAACTAGCATGGCATCGAAATGCTTGGGATGAAAAGGTCTGAGATAGGCCAAGTACCGACAAGTCTCGTTTGCCGATAGCTTTGCATCATCACTGCTCCCCGCTAGGATATTGGTCAAAGAAGCGAACACCGAATCCATCGTAGATTCATCCATCCCGCCGCCTGAGGACAGGAGCTGGTCCAATTTGGAGCGGAAGGAGGGATCCGCTTCATTGACGGCACTTGATGGGTTGTCAGATAATGGAGATGGCGCCGCCAACGCGGACTTGCTCTCTATGCGCGAAAGATCCTGGCGGAGGAGAGCCACCGTATTGAACTCATGTGGGAGTCGGAGACCAAGCTCGATCAGCGAAAAGACCAGGTCAAGGTTGGGCGTGCCCAGCTTCTTCAGTCGTGCGTACGATTCCACTAGTCCTCTGAACAGATCTGACGTGGCACCAATGACACAGAACGAGTCAAAATGATAGTTGACAGTGTCGGCAGCAGAGGCAAGAACGACATTATCATCACAGCTGGTTGCTTGTTTCACCACATCCGCAAGCATCGAGAGATCCCCGAAGCTTTCCAAGATGTCTCGTATATGGTAGAACTCATCGGGAGTGAGCGTAGAAACGCTGCCATCGCTTGGCACAGAGATTCCAGACATTGTGCTGAAACGGTCAGTTATGATCGCGAACTTAGTTGTATGGAGTGACCTACCTAGTTGCGCTCCTACAGTGGCCAGACACCTCACGTCGAAGCCACTGGCCGATTTCGGATTTGACGGCCCAGGTGGGTTCTGGATGTGGCGTATCAACTGACATTCTTTGGTCCAATTCATCACCGAATATATTCGGAAGTCGCTGAGCGATAGACGCTTTGAGATCCGCAATGGTTGATTCTTCGAGGGACGCCGGGATCCCAGCTCGATAGAGGAGGGTATTGCGAAGGTTTCGCACATGGTCCGGGAGACGGCTAACGGGGAGTTGCTTTAATAGCTGGATATCACCGGACTGGTCCGACTGCGCATGAACACCCTTTGCCACTAGCCATTGCAGATATCTTCCAACAGAAAAGGTCTGAGACCTGACAAGCTCCGAAATGACATGGTAGACGTTGTCCATGTTCAGCAAAGCATTTGCCCGACACTTGGTTAGGAAAGAGAGGATGTACGAATCGATATCTATCCCGGACATTCTCCATTTGCGAAGCAGTCGAACGCCGGTGTACACACGACAAAGGCCGCATCGGAAGGGAGTCGCAGTCCATTCCAGAAGCTTTGAGACCAGTAAAGCTTTGTCTTCGATCACTTTCAAAGCTGTGGTAGAGGCTGATGCGATATCGTGGGTAGTACGAACCGAGTCAAACAGGTGAATAACGCGCTGCTGTGGTGACCGTTGCGCTGTTTCCTGGAGATTCTTGGATAACTGGACTCGAGCATTGCGCTCTGCAATATTTTGAAAAATGGCGCGATGAGCGTTGTCTTTCATGTTCAAGCATGACGAGACAAGATCCTTGTATTTCTCCCAGGTGGTGGGAGTATGACGGAAGACGTATGTTCGAGGACGAGCTTTTTGATGTATGAGACAATCGATCGACAAGTGGTCGAAGGGTCGTCGTATGTTCTGGCTTTGATATCTGATGCTCAATTAGTATGTCAGAATGAAGAGTCGTCATAATTTTTCACATACCTGATGGAGCTTTTCCAATAATGCCTCAGCCAACCGACGCCCACGTTTCCGATAACGCATGATATTATCCCAATAAATACCCAACATCAAAAGCCACACGGGTACAGTATTGAGAGACGCAGCTTCTAGTGAGAGAGAGAAACCATCCAAGATATTGATCGTGATCAAGCAAGCGCTCGAAGAAAAGACGGGCCGTGAGACCAACACTGTAGCTTGTTAGGCACATACCAGCCAGTAACGATGTAGGAGATACGTACGCGTATGTCATCTTCATTTTCCAATCTGCAGATCCACACGCAGCTACCAAGCTCTCCAGGAACAGCTGGACGTGCGCAGTCCAATCTCGAACCCATTTGGCTTCTAACCCGATTACTACTGACCCGCTGGTGCCTTTCCGCTTGAACGCGCGAATTTCATTCGCACCCACGCATTTGGCAAGCCATACTGCGCGATTCACCGGGATCCATTTGCTCAGACATTGGTCGAGAAGTGCCTTCCTCTAATGCCATGGGGAATGGTTCGGCTCACTTCCGCAGCGGAACGGAAGGATTGGCCAGATCCCGAAGCCAGGCCTCCCGTTTGTTGTCGGTTAAGGTGACACGAGGGGGTGGTTTGAAAGTGGACGGAGCAGTGACGAGACTATGGTTTTGTCTTTTCTCGAGAGCGGCGGCAAAAACAGAGGACAGCATCTGCAATCCGGAACGGTGCTTCAGCTGAGCGTATAAGGAAGGACGAGCGGTGTTGGATTCGTTTTGTGAGACTTGGGTGCGATCATAGTGACCCTGCTTCGCGGTTTGTTCGTTAAGGGTGTCTTCCGGGTGGTTTCCAGACCAGGGGGAAAAGTCCGCAACTTCTAGTATCGCGAATAACTGATTAGATGGGGACCAAGACAATGACGCTATGCAAGGGTGACCACTTACTGTCTCCCTTGAGAACTGGCGCAACCGAAGGACATTCGATACGATAGGGCGTAGTCTGCACTTTCTTCACGGGCGAACTATCTCGGGACTTTGCCGATTTACCTCCAACGGACTCTGGGGGAGCATATTTCCAAGGAAGAACGGGGAACGGGGGCGGCGACGCCGGTTTCCCACTCTGCGCGACAGAGACCGCATCTTCCTCGCTCATCTCCCCACTTCCTGGAATCTCCGATATCAACGCCTGAAAGGACCATACTGGACGACCGCGCCACGAGAGGGAGGATGGCTTCGCACCGGCCCCGGGGGTGGTGGCCGGGGTGTTCCTGGGTTCTCCGCCACTCCCCGATGCCGGACTGCCATCGCCAGTCGACGGGGCGGAGGGCAGGTCCAGCCGCAGACGCTTGGCTGGTGGTTCCCTCTCCGGCGCATCCCGGGGTGTGCAGTGAGGTCGATCACGGCCGGCTGTCGGGGTTGCGGCTGGGGCGCGGACATTGGCAACTTCTCGTGGAGATCAGGCTGACCGAGCGGTTGAGCAGTATCGGCACGTCCAGCGCCGGGGTTGAGGGCGCGTAGGGGCTGATGAGGATGCCCCCACTGTTGGACGCCGGCAGAAGAATGAGGGATCATCTCAGCGACATGGTGTACTCACGCAGGGGAGATCTCGTCATCGGAGGGAGGGTAATCTGGCGCAGGGACTCGTCGGATAGGGGTGGGTCTGATAAGGAGGAATGGGGGTCGGGGGAGGAATTTGTGGGATTCTGATTATATAGGAGGTAATCGCATCGACAGGCGACGAAGACGGCCGCCGTGTCGGGTGAAGACCGAGAGGAAGGGCGAGATTGGGAGGGTACTTCCGGTGGATGAGGTTGTGGTGTGAGGTATGTCGTGGGTGGTATAAGGCGGGTAAATACACAGGGTGCGGAACGGAGGAAGGAAGCCGGAGCAGCGCAGATCCCCCAGAACAACAGTGCGGTGAGAGCGAGGGGAGACGGCGAGAGGGGGGGAGGGATCGCACGGCTGGGGGATGCGAAGAGGAGGAAGTAAAGGAAGACAAATCCGACCCAGAGCCGGAGAGCGGTCGGAGAGCGGAAGAGCGAAAGGAGATCTCGCTATCGGGGAGTCTGGAGATGATGTTCTGTCTTGAGGGGAATTCGTGACCAGCGGTATTACCGTACGCGGGAGTGGCGCTCCGACGGTGGGCGCTCCCCATCGGATACGGAGGGTTTCTCCAACTCCCGGATCGGTATTCTGTAATTTATCCTACACCTCACAATTCCAGTTTGCTTCCAAAGTACTGGCACGCTGCTGGCCATGCGAAAACCCTAAAGACCCCGAGTGCAATGCACGACCAGGCTGCTCCTGCGGGAATTCCTTCCCCGGGAAACCATCTCCGTCGGATGGCGATCATTCCTATCGTCCACGCCAAATGGAACCATGTATCGTCGTTTCTTTTTTACCGCAATTCCTATTACATATAGTATCATCACCGCTCCAGTGCGGTGATAGACCGTCTGTCACCCTCGGCTGATCCGGCAAATCAACCAGAAATCATCCTGACCCAAGAATCCACCCACCAGACTTGGCATCAGATGATGGGTCCTTCCAATCTTTCCATCGGACACATCTCCAATCGGTCCTTCACGACGGGTGGTTCTTCACCGGCAGGGGCTCATGATTCATGAGATCATGGCATTATCATGCAGTATCGACCCGTAACACAATGCCCCCAACAGCCCACTGGATATAATCTTTTCCCCAGTCCACTATCTTCATGGACAGATGGATCCAGCGTGCCAAACCGTAGATCTGGTGCAAGTCGGCTCTGCTGAGAACTCGCCTCGAGCTAGTTTGAAGACTAGAGAAAGCC
The DNA here is from genome assembly GCA_039763685.1 of Aspergillus micronesiensis. NCBI lineage: Eukaryota > Fungi > Ascomycota > Eurotiomycetes > Eurotiales > Aspergillaceae > Aspergillus > Aspergillus micronesiensis. Next base: position 80,092 of record JASHHO010000043.1, on the reverse strand, counting down.
CATGTGCCTTGTCGGGGTGGTCGGTGCACCTCAAAAATTGATAGATAGGATATCAAACCCCTGGAGACATCTTCCCAAGACCCCCCTGCAATGTTGACCGGAACTGTGTCCACAATCCCGGAGTCGGGCCAGCCTGGTCTTCTCTTGCCCATCCCACATTATTGTGGAAAGATCCGTCATCCCGTGGTCCCCACGTCCTCTGACATGTAGGTATTTTATTTTATTTTCTGTGGTCTTGTCTGAAACCAAATCGATCTCCGAGTGGCGTGATACAAGGGTTGTATGATTTGCTTATTTTTGACTCTCTCTGCACGGCCCGTTGGGGATGGGCGTGCTGCATTCTTTGTTTTCGTCAAACGTATGATGGATGCATTCTCTGTTGTACATTCGTACCTAAGCCTTCCCATCGGGCCAACATGGAGGTGCGGATACCTCACTTGCAGTGTCGATCACCGCGGACTCAACCGATCCATCTTCCTTTTGTAATGCAAGTTGCAGGCTGCAGTGCTACCCTGGCCATCACACAGGTACGACCTGAGCCCATGGGTCCGGTCTGTAGGTAGTGAAGGACGGGCGATGATGCCTTGCCCTGTCGCTTCCAGGAGAACTGATCTCGCCCGTCTTTTTGCTTTTTTCTGCCTCTTTCCCTCGGCGCTTACGTGCGATGGTTTACTGTGTGGTCGATAAGAGGTAAGGCGTATCAAAGGACATTGGCCCTGTCCTATCCTGGACAAGGTTTCAGTGCAGATCGCACCAGGAACTGACTGGAGCAATGGGTTCGGTGTGACCTTATCGCTTCAGATAATGGTAAATAGATCGTGTTCGATGCCTCATTGCAGGGTTATACCTGATGGGGAGGAATTTTAAGTTGATCTGTTTCCTTTCCATCCCGATAATTAGAAGCAGCTTCGAGATAGCATCCTCGTGTTGATACGTACCCTACCGCGAGAGATACCCGAGATAAGTCTTGTACAGCTCACTGAGCGAGTGAGAGCGATGTCCAAATGAACCCCAGCGATAACGGCGGACGGCCAGTCAGCGGCGTGGGCGTCTCCCGGTCTTGGCGCCCCCAGACCACTTGAGTGCGGGTGGCCAGTTCGTCGCTCTCCCCCATTGCATCCACGAGCGCTACGTCAGCTTTCTCACTCAGTTTCACACAATGGCCGCGAACAAGAAGGATATGCGGAGGTTGGACCTCGTATGTTGGTGGCTTATCGTCTTTTATCCGTGTTGCGCCCTCTTGCAAGCCTGAAAGCACAATCGCTAACGTTTGATCTCCGTTCTAGCCATCCCCTATGTCGACCCTCCCAAGAGTCAGAATGAAGCCGATATGTCTGGTATATATTCGACTCCCGAGAATCTATTGTTGGTAATGAATGGTTTGGTTAATGCTGTGGGACAGGCGCAATGTCCAGCACCATGCCCATGGCTGCGGTAGGTTGAGTCCTGAGTCTTGTTATGAGACGGATGCTGACGGTCTGGCAGATGTTCACCCGGAACAGGTAAGATAAATTGCTGGCTATCTCATGTAATGGGCTATGGTCTGATAACGAACTTTACGATGTGTCTAGAATGATTGGATGGTATGTCGACCATGGTTATAGGACAGTCCGACTGTCTGCTAATCCACCGATCGCTTAGGGTCTCCTTCGTCTTCTCGCTCCAGTCCTGGCTGGGTGAGACTCCTGACCAGAAGAAGAATGCCTCGACACCGGCGTACATGTCTGTTCTGATGTCTTGTTCGTTTCCCTGATCCCGAAGATAATGCGCGCACTACTGACTGCTGACCGCGCAAACAGTGATGGCATTGGTTGTGGTAAGTTTTCGCAGGCTGGAGCCAATCTACGATTGCCAACGTATTGGGCCTGAATCTAATTATAATTGCAGACCTACTTCCCCATCTTCATGCCTCCCCCGGCTGGACGCGCCAACCCCGCTGCCGCTACTCCTTCTCCTTGAGAGCATACTCCCTACCTACGATACCCTTTGCAGACTGATCGCTTCGACTTTGTGCATCCAATACGGCTCGGATTGACAGGGTACGCGACACATAGTGAGGCTGATAGTGTGGACCTGACGAGTTGAATACCCTGGGTTGTGTGGTTGGTGGGAATGCATGGTCGATACGTGCATGACAATTTTGTGATGCTGTATAAATATCTTAATCTTCGGTGACTTCTGGTCAATGTAAATACCGCTATGTTGTCATGGACATGTTGTAGACCACGTGATATCAAATCGAAACGAACCGCCAGGGGCAAGTTGAGCGGACTGTAGACGGTGCTAAGGCTGTACGGAGCTGAAGGGGAAGGATGACTCTTCCCACCTTGCCACCACGACCGCCATCAATCCCATGTCTCTCGAGTGTGGCTGAATGCGCTGGATGGAAGATCCCAGATCTCCGTCGATCCCTGTGCACCGTCACAGTCAAGGTAGCCACCGGTGGCTGAGTCATCGACACACCGCCCTCCCCCACGCCCCTCAAAAGGCTCTTCTCCTCACTTCTTTCCACTTCTTCCCTCCCGTCACCACTTCGCATCCCATCCTTACCCACGCGCCAGACACGTTCGACGTCCGATCACTACACTTTTCGCGAGACCAGATTCTCCCCCCTCCGTTCACTTCTCTACACCGCTTTTAAGGGCTGTTTCCCCGCAAAGGCCGAGTTTATGTCCATCGAAAACCTCAAGACCTTCGGTAAGTGGATTCGCCACCCCCCTCTCACGATCTGGTCGCTGTCCCAGCGATCCGTGTGTTTACGACCGGGTGAACCAAGGCGGCGTTGCTCCAAAACTACATGCGAGTAGAAGATACTCGCAACCCGTCAGGGGAGCCGCCGTTCGCCTAGCCCTCGCTGAGGAGAACACGCGTGATATTCTGGCGGGGTAGATTCTCGTTCCCGGCTGAGGCTGACACGTGCCCTTCCACAGACCCCTTCGCCGAAGCTGACGAAGACACCGGCGAGACCAAGCAGTCTCAGAATTACATCCATATACGGATTCAGCGTATGTACCCTTCCTTTGCTTCTACCTCTTCCTTGTCGGCCTTTCTCCGACGGAGGGGCAGGCTCCACCTCACTGCTCCGAACCCAGCGCTAACATGATGCGTCTCCAGAGCGCAATGGTCGCAAGACCTTAACTACCGTGCAGGGTCTTCCTAAGAAGTTTGACCAGAAGAAGATTTTGAAGGTGATCAAGAAGAAGTTCGGTACGGTCCTCCCCCTTACCTCCCTCTACCCGTCTTGCGTTTTCCGGCGACAATCGATCGACACTTGCTAACTACTTCCCTCCAGCATGCAATGGCACCATCGTCAACGATACTGAGATGGGCGATGTGATTCAGCTCCAAGGAGACCAGCGTAAAGATGTTCAGGAGTTCTTGACCGACAAGAAGGAAGGTCTCGAGCTGGATGCCAAGACCATCAAGGTCCACGGGTTCTAAGACGAGACGCCACGCCCCCCCGTTCCAGTCCCTTCTTCCCAGTCTTTGTTACCCTCAAAGGAGTGGTGGGATAGAGGACATGTGGTGGTGTCGCCTGTGCTCCGTCTGATGATTCCTGTCAGGCCCGGCGCTCATTCAATTGAGCGCTGGGCCCCCTGGCAGCCATCATCAGCCATCCAGGTTGTTCGGGTTACGCTCCTTTCTTGTCCTCTGCACCTTGCCCCAACACTTACTGTGTGCCCGGTATACTGGACTTGGGCCTTTGTCGAAATGTTGATGCACTGTTTCATTCAAGCCCCACTGCCGTATCGTCGCAGATGCGATGCGATGGCCGCAGAGGGTGCGAACGAACATGGGTCGATACAGTTTTGACTTGACTGCTATACTCAGAATGGGATTATGACGGAACGAGGCTTGGTAGATACCCACTATCTGCATAATGTTTTTTTTTTTTTTTCTGCTTTTTTACTTACCCACCGCTTCTTCTGTCTGCTTCTGGTCGTCAGTTTTTTCGTGCCGGAGGAAATGATTCATGTTGAAGGTTCTACTTTTCAGGAGGGATGCTGCGGTTCCGTTCTTTTGTCGATGGTTGTCGTATATGGCGTCAACCTCTCGTTTAATCGAATCAGTATGCTCCTTTGTCCGTCTTCTGCTTGTAAGCTCTAAGCTCCACGAGACCCTCATAAGAATGTAGAATGGTTTTCTATGGCACCATCTCCACGAGCCACATTAGTGGATAAAAGTGGCAGGTTCATACATTGTAACGTCCGTGGTCTCATCCAATATAAGTGGAATTCTAGGGGATATCGGATATCTCGCGAAACACAACTACGAGACAAAGTAAATATAGGAAACATCTATACATCGGCATTCCATGCCATCCTCCACAACAGACAGATGAATCTAAAGAAAGATATTGCAGATCTAGAAGCGAAAAAAAAAACGGGAAAATGAAAAGAAAGATACACAAATTAACCAACCACAAACCACCTAGCCTAATCTAGGTAGGTAGTGAGTGAGTCCACTAAAGCTCAGCCCTATCATCCGCAACCCGCATCCGCAAGAAAATCGCCACGGCCCAATCCCATAGCTTGCGCGTGATCACAAACACAGGCACCTCCGGCTCGTTCTCGCGCGTCAGATGGAGCTGCAACAAGAGCGAGGACATGCTGATGAAACTGGCGATGGAGACGACCAGAGCGCGGCGGTGGTTTCGCGTTTGATCATGGTGTGGTTTTGCGTTGCGTGTAAAGGAACGTCAACGTCTGAGTGCATGTCAGCAAATGATCTAGGTAGGTAGATTGGACGCGAGGGGGTGGCGGATGACCGAGGGAGAGGAGCTCACGGTTGTAATGGATATCCAGGCGGGGAGCAGGAGACGGGGGTCAGAAGATGCACCGGAAAGATACAGGACCCAGGAAGAAATATATGCGATCAAGCCATTTGTGGTAAGGAGACGAATGACAACAGCTGGGGGGGTATAATTCAAAAGCCTGGATTCGTTAGACATGGAGCTCGAGTAGACGAGAGAGGACGGGAAAGATAAGCTCACCATCGAGACATCATACAATCTGCAAAAAAATAAGAAAGATAGGCGGATGCACAGCACTGTCCGATCAAATTAGCCCTGATCACTTTCTCATATAACATCCCACCCGAGCAAATCGTGAAAAGGCGATGTATACATACCCACATAATCGCCAACGCCACTTCAGTCACTCGGAATCTTCTCTCAACATCCCAGTCCTGCCCAACGGTACCGACAATCGCCGCCGCCCACCCCTCCCCTCCTAGCCCAGGCCGAATATGCAACAGCTCCGCCAGGAAGGTGAAGGCACTCGGAGTCCCCACCACGCTGCGGGCGCCGTGCTCAGCGCCCGACAGATGATCAGCGGCAGGTACCACTTGCGGTCGACCCCCAAGATCACAGCGACACGCGGGTGCAAGGCCGAAGCCGTCGTGTGGCCGGCATCGTTGCTGGCGGGGGTGTGCGAGGTGGAGGAGACGGGCGAGGGCGGGACGATGGTCGATGCGGGGGACGCAGAGGCCGCCACTTCTTTATCGTGCAACTCCGCCGTCGACGCGAAGTACGGCGGAGGAGTGGTCGTCTCGAAGTTGTCGGTGTCCACACGCGGGGGACTCAAGCCTGCAGCTTCAGGGGAAATCCAGGCGCGCGAGAGGAACCGAGGGACCGCATTACGACGATGAGGAGCCAGCCTTATATCACGGCATATGCGGCCGTCGCGCAGATGACCTTAGAGTCGAAGGAAGCAAGGTTCGCGGTGAATGGGGGAGGAATTCAACCCCGTCGAGGACGGCTTGGTCTGCTGATAAGCGCTGCCTTGGGGGGAGCAAGAATGAGTGGCGGAGGGACTGGAGATGTCGCAGTCCAGGACGACAAGATGACACGGAAGGAAGGCAATTGGCGTGACCCTCGAGATCCAGACAGGCGGGATCAGGAAGAAGCGCACGTCGAAGGGGGTCGACTGGGGGAGGGGAAGAGTAAGAGTGACAATAATAATAATACGAAGACCAAGAAGAGCCCGCGGCGGAGATGGTGGTCACGTGAGGCGCGATTTCTTTGGACTTTTTGGCATCCCGAATGGGCGCTGGCGATCTATTTATCCCTCCGCGCACACCATCCCTCCCTCTCGCCGCTCGCAGGGCCCTCCTTCCTCCCGCTCCCAGTCGCAATGGCGTCCTCCCTGTCCAAGGGCCCTCTTTTCTCGGCGGTTCGGTCCAACACCGCCGTTTCGCAGCCTCCGGTATCCGGGCTATGCCAGTGCCGGTTCTTTTCACAGGCGCCGCAGCGCAGCGCCATGCGCGGGGTGCCGGAGAACATCTCGGTGCGACAGCCTGCTCAACCAAGCATGAAGACCAGAGGCCATAACATGGCGAGATCGGAGCTGCCCAAGATATTGGGTTGCTCCCGGGCACATTTATTCGGCCGCTCTGGCGAGACATGCCGTCGATCTTCCAGCAACCCGCGGAACGTCTGCGGATGGAGTGGCTTTGGTTGAAGACTGGATTCCAGAACGTCATTGGGTACGTTTGCCCTGATCCTGGCATTGCTGAAAACCAGACCGGCAGTGAATTCCATACACCGACGGACTAACACTAGACAGTGTCCTCGCCTACTCGAAATGGATCAACAAGGGCCTGCCGCTTCGTCTGAAGGAGCGCCGACAGGTAGCATTTGCTCTCCATAAGCAGATGTACACCTCATTCGCTGAGTAAGTGTCCTTCCGTCACCTACATACGCACCAGTTTATCCCCCGTCCGGGCATCATTCTAACACCTCCGAAACTACAGCGGAGACGTTCCCACCCTGCGCAAAATCTGTTGTACCGGCCTCGCCAACAGCCTGACCTCCCGCATCGCCGGCCGCGCCAAAGACGAGAAAGTCACCTGGACCCTGGACAAGTACAACCGCACTCCCGCGACGCTACTCACCGGTCTCCGCGTCGTGTCGGACCGTGCAACCCAGATCCCCGAATTGCCCGATTCTGGCGTGCGACAGGTCGTGGTGCGCATCACCAGCCAACAGTCGACGGGTAAAGTGAAGGTGGTGAAGGCCGCAACCCCAATGCGCCGACGGAAGTCCAGCAGATCGGCCCCGTCAAGCAGCAGGACTGCACGGAATACATCGTTCTTCAGAAGCTCCGGTGGACCGGTGAGGAGGAGGACTGGCGGATTTGGGGCCATACCACGGCCACGACCGTGGATGATCTCAACAGCCCGTTCTTTGCTCCCGGGTTGACCATGGGCGAGCGCATGGAGGCGATGAAGGAGACCATGCAGGGGAAGAAATAAGCCTTCTCGCTTTATCTCCTCAGTCGTGAAACATCCGGCCTCTCACCCATCTCCTCGCATTCCCGCTCGATTCCACTGGTATTGACCTCTTGCAACGCCAACCGAGACCCTTATCGCGCAGAACAGTCATCCATTCGAGCAACCCACCAGACCCACGGAGTATCGGCATAGCAGCATACCGACGGCGTTGCATATTCGGTCACGCTCGACGGGACAGACTCCTGTCTGTCTCACCATTCATACCGTGGAAAAAGTGAGAAGTGTTCACCAACTTCGATTCTCCCTGTGTTGTTAACATCGAGCAAAGTCCTTTCCTCCCTTTGCATCCTCACCTCTGTACCATGTATCACGCCCGCGCCTCTGATTTGATTTGACTTCCTAGCAACTCAACGAGAACGGTCGCACGAGCCGTTTCTTGTTTGTACTATATACCGAATGGTGATTGGCATTTCAATTTGTAATTATGTATTCTGGGTCCTGTATTTCATTCCATTCCGATAGATATCTTGTCGAAATAAAACTAAATTGAATAAGATAAAGGTATTCAGGTGCCGTAAGGAACCATTAGGTAGACCCCATCGCGTCGATGTTGATAATCTTTGGTTGGTTGATGTATCAACATTGCACATTAGAACGTATAGAATGTGTCATGACCTACCCTGTTAGAAGGCCGGCCATATTACTCGACTACAGCTACGTCTTGCTGTCAATGAACGCTCCGGAATCACAGGTATCCATCCCGATACCATTCGCACAACCTAAGAAACAACCAGACATAGTTATAGTGACGATCATCACCTCATAAGAATAAGAAAGGTTCGACACACTATTTACATACAAAACATCCATGGCTCTCGAGGACGAGCAAACGAGCAAAAAGAAACCAGGGAATCCGTAATAAAAACGCGCCAAAATCATAGCCTGTATCTAATACCAATCCAATACGTATAACTCAGTCGTCGTCGAAGATCTGGAAGGTGTTGACGAGGACCGTCTCGATGACACGGGCGTGCCAGCCGGAGTCTGCGAGGTTGCCGCTGGAGTTGGAGCCCATCAGCGTAGGTCTGTAGTTATGTTGTTAGTTCCTAATCTCGGTCATTGATAAGTGGTAATGGAGGCTGGAGGCTTACCCGAAGCTGATGGCAATGTTGCCGGCGTTCATGCGGTTTTGTGTCGAGTGTTCTTGGACCTTGTTGAGGTGCTGTGACCGGTTAGTAGTTGGGCATCACATGTAAGACTAGTGACATACCAGAATCAAGGCCCTCAATGTAGCATAATGGGCGTCGGGAAGGTTGTTGACAAGTGCGTGCAGCGAGTCTCGTCGCTGAATGTCATCATTGATACCTGTGAAATGTTAACTTTGTTGATGTACAGTATTGGTATAGAGAACGTACGGGCTGCATTGATAAACTCAGAGTAGTACTGTGTGGTGAACAGAGGGTCGGAAGATCCCGGAGGAACTGCTTCAGCAGGCCCGCTACACTGTTCACATCGTGATAGAAGTTCTCAGGGTTGGTGAAGTCCACCTGTGACGAATCTAAAACACTGTTAACATCAACCCTGCATATGCATGCGGCTACTGACCATTATCAAAGAGAGACTTCATCTGGTTGATGTGATTGGCACTACCGGAAAGACGGTAGATACCCTCCATGTCCAGGCCGAAGAGCTCAATGGCCTGGAAACACTGGTACACAATCATCGGGACAGCGGTTCCGTCTCGAGCATATAGATCATCCAGGCTGACACCGAAAACGGGCTTCAATGGAGGAAGATTAGACTGGAAGGTATTCGTTAAGGACATGTTCGGCGGCGGCACAGGGTTGGCTGTGCCAATGATCCCGACATCGTGGCAGGGTTGTATGCCTGCTTTTCAGACGGAGGCTCTGCACTAGCCGGATAGGGAGGTTGAAGAGGCGCCGTAGAGAACGATTCAGGCGGAGGAAGATGGTAAGGTAGTGTTTGGGTAGTTTGAGCGGGCTCGGCCGGTGTGCTGAGACGGGGGCTTGCGCTGGTGGTTGAGAAGGAAGATGCTGCGATGAGAAAGACTGCGGCAATGTGGACTGGCGCTTGTTCTGGGTGGTTGTCTGGGAGGTGGGAAGAACAGGGGAAGGACCACCACCAAGAGTCTGTACAAGTATGAGCTAGGTCTCTGCAGGGTCCACGGGGTACACCTACCGGTGACGATGGTACTGGATCTGGTCGGAGGTCACCGCACCAGGATTGCTTTCGTGACTCAACAGGTAGTCGTGGAAGTCCTTTTGGTTGTCGACATTCCGGACAACTTCGTAGAGACTCTTCGGGCCAGGTCCTCCGGCCCATCCTTCAAAGGAGAGATGGACAAGCCTTGTCCGACCAACAGCTTCTCGTTGAAGGTTGCTAGGAGTCATTAGTATCGAGAACCAGACTGAAAGGTATCGCACAACTCACCGAACTTCTGCAGTTGCAGCCCAAGGCCAGAGTCGCATTCCTCAATCAATTTCTGGATATTACGCACGGCCTGAGGGCGATGGGTGGCAATCAGCTCCTGTCTCGCTGTCTGAGCGGCCTGGACCTTGGCCTGGTAATCGGCATCAGCATTTTGCACCTTGCGGAGCAAATCCTCCTCATGCTGAGCTGCCGACTTGTGGCCCTTCAGGCCGAATTTGCCGCCCTGCTTGTCTCCCGTCCGCACACGATCATACTGTTCCGCCAACGAGTCGTACTTGGCCTTGGCCTTCTCCGCAGAGGTCTCCGCTTCAGACACCTTCTTCTCGGCCGTCAATCCGGTCTGCTTCCACTGCTTGCGACCCCGTTCAATGTTGGCGGCCAGTTCGTGGAGGTCGTCGGCCATCTGCTGCAAGGAGACGGAGAATTGGAGGCCATGGTCAGCCATGCGATCGTGGAAGCGACCCAGTTCATTGTAATTGCTGCTGTAGGTGCCTTGACGGTTGTCGGAGCGAGCGGCAGAGTCGTGGAGGGAGCGCGACAGTTTCCGGACCTTGGGCATGCTCCTCTTCTAAACCGGACCGTTCTTGAGGAATGTCGAGAAGTCCTGGGGGCGCACGTCAATACCAATTGGGAGGTTACTAACGATTGCGCGACAATGGAAAAACATACTCGAGCAGAAGCGACGCTTTGTTTCAAGCGAGTGAGGAGGGTGGTGATTCCGATCTATAGGTTGACGTCAGGTTAGTGGTGTTCTGCCCTATCCCCGCACGAAGTCACTTAGGTGGGCACAACGTACCTCCGAGTAGATGACCTTGTCCAGACGAGCCTTGAGCTCCTCGGAGATGACTGGAGGTGCTGCATGCACCTCGAGAGATCCCGAGGGGCCCGCGGAACCGGCACTGGACGGCGGCGCATCGGTGTCTCGGGGGGAGGACGCCGCGGGCGCTGGAGTATCGAGGTCTGCCATGAGTCGCTCAGTCGAATAGGGGTGGTGGGTTGGGCGCGAAGGGAAGATGGTCGATTGGGATGCGCTTGGGATAGGTGAGGAGGCGGAAGAGAATGTGGTTCAACCGACAATGGAAGGTAGCAGAAGCCTAGACTGGAGAGGGTCCAGCAGGAGTGGTGGTTGAAGCAGAAGGCAGCGGCGTACTTCGTCGTACTCGGATCCCACTTGGGCAGTATGACGCCGTTATGTAAGGCGGTCACGGCAAGCTATGCTATTCCGGGCGGGCCTGTTTGGGGTTAGCGGGGGGTGGCTGAGGTGGGTGTTCGTCAGGTACCAGCATTCTCGGGGGTTTTATTTGCTGTGGGAGCGTGTGGGATAATTATAGTAGTAGCTGAGATGAGCTACACAATTATGTCTCTCAAGGGGAGTACACACATACATACATGGTATGTTGGCGCATAGTATGTTCATACCGTACTGTTCAGGTCAATAGGCTAGGAGGCTACAGGCTACGTCATCGCCGCTCGTGTGGCTATTTTAGTCGATCTTTCTTTGTCTTGGTCTCCATGCTACTCCGAAGTATGTACGATAGTACTCTCTCCCAGAGGACATGCCAAGAGGAGTACGAGGTCTGTACCTGAAAGATCATCCGTGTCCGAGACTCCATGATTCATATTAATCATAGGATTCACCAGAGGGTTCCAAGTGGAGTCTCCAAGGTGCCTGACTAAAAAATATGCCCCCTAAGTTAGGTAAGAAAAGCTGCTGAGTCATCCGCCGAAAAGCGCGGGCTCCTCCCCGCGGCCACTTTTCTGCCGATTTCCGGCACTCCGCTCGCTGGTTCTGCTCTGTTGCTCCTCCAATTTGCATGTGTTTGCCTTGCCCCCGAGCGGTTCCATGCCGGTGGGTGATCTCTGATTTATACTGATGGATCTGGAGTTTCGGAGTGTCATGGCACCGAATGGGCTACCCTCCCATGCCAATCTGATAACGCCCTCCGCCACCCCAGCGACCTTCGGAACAACCCCAGGCTCCCCCGACCCATCTCTGCCTACGACCTGTCTGCCAGGAGTTCGGAGCCGTGCGAGATGGAGAAGATCCCCCCAATTACGGGGAAGCGCCGCGGGGGCAGTCGAAAGGCCTGTAACGAGTGTAAGCAGCAGAAGGTAAGCTTCCCTTAGCCCGGCGCCTCCCTCCTCCACTTTGATATCCATCGGGCCCTGGCCCTCGCCGGCGTCCGTTGGCCTGCGCTGAGCCTGAGGCCTTGCCTCGGTCTCTGTCCCCCCTTTATGTCTCTATCGGGACCCAGGACTAAGTGGATGTCCATAGCTCCGGTGCGATATCGTCCAGACGCCTGCTGCAGCATGCTCCCGTTGTCGGCGCCTCCAGATCGAATGCAAGGTGGAACCCACCTTCAAGCGCATCTCCAAACGACGGTAGGTCCCTGTTGCTGGCATCTGCCTCCCCAGATGTCCTGTTACACAACGGCTTGGTAGCTAACCAGACCTGCCCCCCTCCAGGCGCAATGCCGAAATGGAGAAGGAGATCGCAGACCTCCGTCGCCGGCTGGCCACGAATGGGGACCAACCTCATGCGGCCGAGGCCAACGCCAGTGACGAGCTATCTCAGTGCTCGGAGGATGTCTTCTATGGCCCTGACTCGGCGGTGTCCAACCGGACCCGTCCCTTGTCGGCTCCGTTGGAGCCCCAGCCGTTGGCGACTCCGATGAACATGACCCGTGATGGCTCGATTCTCTCCCAGGATGACAATCCGTGGAGATTGGAGGACATCACGTTATCGCGAGGCCGGGTAGCACGGCTTTTCGAACAGTGCGTCTCCCCTGCTACTCCTCTCGCTCTATCAGCGTGTTGGTCCTAACATCGTGACTAGGTTCTTCAAGTATTACCATCCATTCCTTCCACTTCTGAATCCACAGAAGCCCCCGGAAGAGTATCACCGTCGTTGTCCACTGCAAGCATGGACAATCGTGTGCATTGCCAGTCGGCGAGCTCCATCTGAGCCTGGCCTACTCAGCGCACTGTCCGGGCCTTTCAGCCGGCTGCTCTGGTCGACCATCACAGCAGTTCCGCAGGACTACCGTGTAGTCAAGGCTTTATGTCTGCTCTGTACATGGCCGCTGCCGACGACCAGCCAGCGTACTGATGCTACGTTCATGTTAAGTGGACTGATGATGCAGATATCAATGCAACTGGGTCTGCACCGTCCCGTCCAGGCGGAAGAGTTTACGACGTTCCGCATGGAGGCCCAAGGGGAAGCTGTCAAAGATCGATTACAAACATGGGCTATATGTAATATCGTCGCCCAAAAGTAAGCCCTCCCTCTCATACCCCAGAACATCAGAACATCTGAGTTGGATATTGACATGTCGTCCTCGGTTAGCGTGGCCACCGGCTATGGACAGCCACCCGGCACGATCTATGATTGGGCCCTCGAGCCGGCTTCTCTCCGAGATGCCGACTACCAACCGTCAGAGGACCTTCGAGTGTTATTGCGAATAGAAAAGTTCTGCGATCGGGTCACCAAGTCGCTGTACAGCGGCAAGCCGGAGCCCGGCGAATTCAACAGCTCGGAGAAGTTGTTGATTGTCCAGCTGTTGGAGAATGAGCTCCGCGATATGGAGGTCGACTTTGGCCAAAACATTTCCCGTATGTCTTGACCGATCATCCCCATCCCCGTTGGGGCGTGCACTAACGGTCCCCAGACATCAACATGATCCATCTGCGTGCCGCAGAACTGCACCTGAGGTACTTTGTGTTCTTAGGGTCCAACCCACGAAGTGATGACTTGACGAAACTTTTCATTGCAACCACCTCCTTCCTGGGACGAGTATTAGATCTGGAAACGTCCCCTGGCGAACTGATCGGCCACGCGACCAACTACATTCTCCAGATGATTGTGTCGGCGGCGTTCGCGCTGATGAAGCTGTTGAAGTGACTTTAGCCGACACATTGACTTCGAACACGGCAAGCTGTTGTTCAATGGGGCGATATCGGCGATTCGGCGCATTAGTGTGATGGATCACGATCGCCCCGTCCGCTTGGCCGATATCTTAGCTCAAATGTGGAATGCAGGTGCCCCGGAAGCGGGTGAGGACTCGCTGCTGTTGAAGGTTCGGTGCCGCATGAGCATGAGCCATGTGTACGATACGGTGTGGCGGTGGCGCCAACGGTTCATGCCGATGAAGAGTATCGAAGATGCGCAAGGTTCGTTTTATCTTATGTTTTCATCATCGCTTCCCCACCACTAACCCCCCCTAGCGACCATGACCAGTACCCAGATATCGACGACGGCCGGCCCAGTCCCCCGACAGCAGGACAATACGCTGGCGGACCCGGGCTTAATGTACCCGCCCAACTTCGACCAAGGCGCATTCATCAGTGAGGTCGGATTCTCGGAGGTGTTCGACTCGCTCAACTGGGTGTTCGACGGCATCCCGACTCATTCGTTGCGCCGCCAGTCATGTAGTCGCGCCCCACCGTACCGCAGGTCTTCCGATCAGTCTCCGTTTTCGTGTAGACAAGAGCGCCGCGAACCACAAAAGTACCCCATCGAGATTAATGTTCCCCGCGCGCGATGATTTCCCCTTCAGTCTTGTATATATCTATCGCTCCATCGTTCTAGCCGAGATACCAAATTTAGCGAGGCCAATCAACCAGCGGCAGGATTCTGTAGTCGCAGGCAGCTCAGTGAGCTCGCAGGAATGCGGTTAGTAATCGACGATAACCTTCGGTCAGCGTACAGTAGAAGAAGAGAAGAGCGCGAGCGTCCATCTCGTCGGTACCCCACATACTTGATCGCGGTCGGTTGACGCCAGCTTTTATTTCTGCGACCGATCGTCACCTTGTCCTCCTCTCTGGGATCTTTTCTATCTCGACTGAAGTCCGTCGTGGATAAACCCTGCAACACACTCCAACATAATAATGTCGGCTGAAGAAGTCAACGTGGTGGCGATCATGTACCCCAAGGCGGGCAAGCATGATGAAGTGAGTGGCATCCCTAGATTCTACTCTTCCTCACCACCTCATCACGTCTCTCGACGCCGACTGATAACGAACCATGACCTGGGAATGAACAGCTCGCCGCCCACATCGCCGAATTGACCCGTCAAGTCCAAGCCCATGAACCGGACACATTGATCTACTACTCCTTCTCGATCAAGGAGGGCAACGAGATTATGGTGGTTGAGCGGTGCGTTCCTTGCCTATCCTAACTTATATCTACCGGTTCCCTAGCCGTCGCGGTCTCTGTCCCTGTCAAGAAGACGATACTAATGTCATCCTTGGATGATGGATCAGATACCGCGACCAAGAAGCCCTCCAGACCCATCTCCTCAACCCTTACTTCCAGGAATTCGGCAAGAATGCGTCCGGCTGATGGAGCGGTCATACGATGTCAAGGTGGGCAGTGGGTTTTTGCCATCGTCGGTGAGTGTGACGCGGGCGAGAATATTGAGGGTGTCCCTCGCTTGGTGGTTCGTATCTGCCTTTTGTGTGTGTTGTGTTGGAAGGGATACTATGTGAATATGATGTTAGGTATGAAGCTATGCATGGGCTTGCAGGAGGCCGCGTGATAAGGACGGACTGGATGTGATGGGAGGGAAGGCCCAATGGGAGCGGGCGGCGGGGTAATTTATAGGGCTGGCCAGTTAGTGGTCGCGATCCTACCAAGTACCCCAAGTACAAGTACCTAGGTATCAATGGGACCTCCGCTCCACCCCTGAACCAGACAATAACCATCGCGTTTCCTTGTCCCGCGGGCAGACCCAGACATGCCCGACAACACAGCCGTCTTGGTGGAGGTGATTCCATGTCCATCGCTTCGAACGGAGTGGATATACTCGTACTGTACTCCGTATGGGCCGTACCTCTCCCTACCGTAGGTACCTCAGTAGGTATGAGGCACTCAATCTCCATAGGTAAATGATTGTTCGTGTTGACACGGACGAACAAATCACACAGCCCAGGAGTTCAGCTGTGTCCTGGCAGATCCGCGGGCAAGTTGGAAGTGAGCTGTCGACAGGCTTTCCCCTCCCCGAAGAATATGACCGCTATACTAGTTTCCTATCAAGAACTCTCTCGGCGCGGCCAACTTCCCCCTCAACTTCTTCCTCCTCCTCTCGCCTCTCGCCTGCTCCTTGCCTGTGCCTCTCCCGCTGCCTCGTCGTCCCCCGTGGATCTGCCTCCTCTGCACCACTTTCCGTCGCAGTCTCGGTCCCCCCGTCTAGCGACCCTTTCCCTCCTTCTGCGTCGACCTGAGTTTGGCTCGCCGTGCAGATACCCGTCCACGTTGCTTTCCGCCGACCATCCCAGCACCAACCCCCGAATCCGCCTCCAGCTCGATCGTCAGATCCTCTTCCCAGCGCTCCTGTCGCCGCATCTCCCGTCGCTCGTCGCAATTGTCCTCCCCCGCTCCCCACGGTCGGTCCGTCCCAGTCAGAATGGCAACCGGTCCCGCTACCCAGTCCCTGAAGGTCAGCAATGCAGTCGCTTATCGGTCGGTCAACCAGACCGCGGCTAACGGGCTCCTCATGTACAGTGTAGTGACGGGTGATGGTGCTGTTGGAAAGGTCCGTTCTCTCCTGGTGCCTCTGCTGGTCGTTTCGTCCGACCACAGCTCTCCGTTCCCAGCTAACCCTCCCCTCACACACATGTCTCCTGATCTCCTATACGACCAACGCTTTCCCCGGCGAATATATACCGACCGTGTCCGTACCCTCCTCCTCCACTCCCTCTTGACATGAGATCACTCCCCTGGACCGCGTCTTGGACCGCGTCTTGGAACCCGCGTTGACACCCCCCCAGGTTTGACAACTACACGGCCAGTGTGATGGTGGATGGGCGGCCGATCAGCCTCGGACTCTGGGATACCGCCGGACAGGAAGATTACGACCGACTCCGCCCCCTGTCCTATCCCCAAACCGACGTCTTCCTCATCTGTTTCTCCATCGTCAGCCCGCCGTCGTTCGACAATGTCAAAGCGAAGGTGCCGATCTCCCCTCTCCCGGCCCCTAACCCATGGACTCAGGCAGCGACGCTCCTCCACCGCTACCGGACCCATTCTGACTGACCCGTGTGCTTGTGCAGTGGTACCCGGAGATTGAGCACCATGCTCCCAACGTCCCTATCATCCTGGTCGGCACTAAACTCGATCTGAGAGACGATCGCGCCACCAATGAGGCCCTCCGCCAACGGAAGATGGAGGCCGTGTCGTATGAACAGGCCTCAGCGTGGCCAAGGAGATCCGCGCGCACAAGTACCTCGAATGCTCGGCCCTGACGCAGCGCAATCTGAAGAGTGTGTTTGACGAGGCAATTCGGTGTGTTTCGTCCCCCCCGCCCCCGGTTTCGTTCCGTGTCTCTGGAATAATGAATTGACGATGATCGATGTTAGCGCCGTCCTTAACCCGCGACCTGCCACGAAACCGAAGAAGAGCAAGTGCTTGATCCTGTAGACGAGGATGCACGACGGGACAATTCGATTCGATTCGATCCATGCCCCGTCCAGTCCTCCGCTCGTTTTCGTTTCCTTTCGATGACAGTATAAATTTCCACTAATACGGCGTCTGGGTTTGGGTTGGGTTCATGCCCACTGTGATGACTGATTGCTTCTTGCTCTATTTATTGCGTTGATTCCACCTCTCGTTTTTGATCCGTGCCACTACCCACCTACGATTCTCATGTTGTTTCCCTTTCTCTGGGTCTGGATGGATGGATTTCTACCCGCCCTCTACCTCTCCCTCCCTCCCTCAGTTCTAATGCCGTAAAAGATGTAACATGCTATACAATATCATGCAATGAATATCGCTGGGTGTGTTCGGATATCTTTCTTTTATGAGTATCACGGGTGGACTACGGTTACAGCAGTGTGTACGGGCAGATTATTCAAGTAAACGGAAGATTCATCATGCTATTCTCGCTCATTCATCACATCGCATTCAACCAAGACAAGACAAAAGGATATCTCAGATTGCACACAGACACAGGCATAGCAAGGTAAGCAAACAACACAATACTTTTAACCATCTCATAGCAACAGAATACCAAACAACCAATATCATATAAGATAAGAAGATAGGAAAGAAAGCTGTCTATGGCATGGCATAACCAAACAAAACAAACGGGAATAGAAAACGACCACTAGGCCATCCGACCCAGCCGACTAGGATGCACACCGGCGAAATCATTCACCCCCGTCTCCTCGGCCTTTTGCTTGTGCGCCTTCACCTTTTGCGCCTCCTTGGCGGCCCGCTGGCGCTCCTCGAAGAGCTTCTTGTTCTTTGCCTCGATCTTGGCTTTGCGCGCGTCGGTGTTGCCGCCACCGCCGGCACTGTTGTCATATTTCCTCGTTAGTCAAGATGTCCCACATACAGCTGAATGTGTCCACAGCCACTTGGAATAGGGGATTGGAGAGGGGGAACTCACGTCAACTCAACATTGATCCGGCGCGCAGGGTACTTTCCATCGTCGAACATGGAGTGGTGGTACAGCTTCAGACAAGTCTTCATGCGGTCGTAGTTGTCGAACTCGACGAAGCCGAAGCCGCGACATTTGTCGGGCTTTTCGCGCTGGGTGGCTACCCGGACAGAGAGCGGTTGGATCTTTTCAAAGTGCGCGGTGAGGGAGTCGTGGTTCGCGGAGAAGGGGAGGTTTCTACATTCATCCAGCCTTGTTAGTTTGTGGTCCTTGGGATACCTATTTTGGTTGTGTAGGTATAGAAGGTGCAGACTAACCGACAAACACGATGAAGCGGTTGGCCTTTTGCTTCGGGGCGTCGCCGTCGACTTCTTCGGTGTTGGTTGTCTCTTCGGGTTCGGCGGCCTTTGCCTTTTTCTCCTTCTTGGATTTCTTGTCCTTCTTTGACTTTTTGTCTTCGGTCTTGTCGGTGCCGTTGGTTTCGGGCTGCGTGGTGGTGGTCTCGGTGTCGTTCACGTCGACGTCCATGGCGTGTGTCGTTTCTTCCTCGGTCTTCTTCTTCTCCTTTTTCTCTTTTTTGTCCTTCTTCTCCTTCTTGTCTTTCTTTTCCTTCTTGTCCTTCGTCTCCTCCTTCACTTCCTCCTCTTCCTCCTCAACCTTCTCCTTCTTTTCCTTCTTCTCTTTCTTGTCCTTCTTGTCCTTCTTCTCCTTCTTTTCTTTCTTCTCCTTCTTCTCACCCTCACCATTCGTCACATCCTCCACCTTGCGCTTCTCCTTCTTCTCTTTCTTCTCTTTGGACTCCCGCTTCGCCTTCTTCCCTCAGGCTGCACAGCTTCCTCCACAAGCTTGCGCTTCTTGTCGCTGCTCTTCTCGCCCATTGTGACTGAGATCGGTATCACTGGTAAGAAATAGAAAGCAAAAGGAAAGCAAGAAATGAATACTGCAATGCGGAGATAAGATGAAGCTCAGAAAATATCGGGGCAAAAAATTGGAAATTTCCCTTTTTTGCCGGGCGGAGAAGTTTGCGGTGAGGATTGTACCTGTGTGCCTGAGGCAGAGACACAACACGTGGTGTTGTTGATGCCTCAGGAGGCTGCGTTTGCTGGAGTGGGTTATGTAATTAGGGCTAGATGTCTATTCTTGCATGTACTGCAGGTGTTGTCGTTTGCTCTCGTTTGATACCGACCTGTTTGTATAGGTTATGTCTCGTCACTTCTGCAGGGTAATTCATCGCGTCGTTTCCTTCTTCCCTGAGTCTTCACTGGGTTGGGTCCGTTCCGGTGACCGTTTGTTGATCGCTTCATTGGTGTAGTTACTACCGGCGTAGAGTGAAGGTGTTTGCTGCTGGATATAAATATGCGTCCTTCCTCTTCTTCTGTCCTTCTCTTTACGCCATTTTTCTATATCTCAGGCCATGGGCCGGCCTTTACCGGCCGGCTCGATTGCATACACCTTTTTATATATCGTTTTGTCCTCTACGCTCGTTGACATGTCCTGCCGGGACTATACAAAACACTCCTTGTACAGCTACAACTCATGGGTGATCATGCGTGAAGGTAGGTGCTCCACAATAAACCATATATCCATCATGACTCTGACATATTAGTGTTAGAATGCCAGGTGTATACTTGATCCCAAGGTGGTGTCGTTCCCATTCTCCACCGTCAAGATTCAGCCTCGAGCGAGGAAGATTCAGATCCAAAGGTCCCCAGATCCAAAGGTCCAAAAGACCATTTGAATTCTTATATAGTTTTCGACACGGTGGCTTCTATCCAGACAACATGACACTGATCAAGGCCATCATGCGTGAGACCTGTGACTGCGGCCCTGTCACGGTTCTTTTGTTATATATACCCGTGGACCTTCTCGCACTCCCTGAGTCTCTTGTTGCTTCGATTGGTGGATGGGCGACATAGAACTCGAAAAGTGCATGCCGGATACAGCGACTGCGCAAACTGCGCAGTAACGGATACGAGACCAAATCCGAGTTCAAAGACTGCGGTGTTTCTTCGCAGAAAGACTTGGAATCCATACCCGGAGTACATGTGCAAAACAAGCAAGCGATTCCCGTTCCTCCCGCCGAGGATAAGAGATAGATGTCTTATCAGGAACACTCGTACGCCTCTGGCAATTCCAATTGTTCGACACTATATAATCGGTATGTGAATCCCCTGGGCTCTGTCTTCCCTGCAGTTGTATCTAGTGTCTGACCCTCTATCTTCTAGGCCCGAATACAGCACCTTCCAAGCCCTTATTGCTAAATCCGTTGAGCCTCCCCGGAAGCTTCCAACATCAGAGACTTCCCTAAAACTATTTGCCACTGCACTTTGATACTTCTAATCTCCTGGAATCCTTCGTACAATACATCTTGGATGCTGTGAAAGGTGAGGTGCTCTGAATTGACCACCGAGCGACACGGGTGTCCGCGTCTCGTTGTTCCCCAGTTGCCTTTGTCCCACAAGTGTGTATGTGGTGGATGTCTTGGTCTTTGGCGTCCAGAGATTCATCCGCTACCCATATCCTCTGGTAGGTGTTCTCTATATTCTTCATCTCTGCACGCGACGCCATTCCCACCACATCTTACCGATTCTGACTGGATTGTTTTAGGAAGAGCAAGGGCCCAGGTAAGGGTGGGCCGGATAGATGCCTGCAGCCCAGTCTGGAATGGATCGAATGATTGAGGTGAGCGCACATCCATTCAGCGGAACACAGGACCCCAAAAGTACGAATGTGCACAGACGCAGCGAGCACTTGTAATGTGCAAGTGGCCGGTTGCAACATGGCCGATGCCCTGCTTTATTTCATTCCGACTGGCCGCTGGACCAGATACATTGTATGCCACTTGGATAAAGCCAGGGCTGCCATCCTAGTGATTGGGATGGGTCTGGAATCCTTGTACCCGGGGGTTAATGCCTCGGACCCGACCAAGGGGATTTTCCCCCTCGGCTACAGGCTCCACATCAAGATAAGTTCAAACGACTGGTGGCGTGTATGGCGAACACCCGTCCAGAGGAAGGGGACCTTGATGTTAACGATTAATAGTCTGAAAGTCTCGATCCTGATGCCGATATCTGCAACTGACCGTCAAGTCGGCGCAGTAAGTTCCCTTCTCTACAATTTCACTTCTATGCCTGACGTATTTGGTAATGCATTGCTAACATGGCACAGCAAAGGTCGTCAGGATGCTACGGAAGATTGAACCTGCTTCTGTTGGTCAAGTATCACGCTGGGGTGGAGAGCGTGCTGTGCTTCAGTCACCGCCCTCCCGACAACTGCTGTACGTCCACCAGAATTCTTGAAGCTTGAACTTTGCTAATACATTTAGTCTGTGGCTGGAATTCTAAACAACGCCGACATGGAGTGACATGTGGAAATTGACTGCCTTAAACAAAAAAGCAGCAGAGAATCCGAGAGGTTGACAAGTAGGGAAGAGACCCAGCAAGACACTGTTGGAGAGAAATTGTCGCCTGGTGTCCGCAAGGGGAAGTACCCCTTTAATGAAAGTGCATCGGAGAAGGCTGCCACTACTACGGACGCCCACTACTACGGACGGAGCTACTACATCCACCGTCATTCCAATGACTACAGGTGAGCCTGAGGAAGAGTGGGCTGTGTGACGTCCAGAAACGTCTGTCGCCTTTACAGGAATGATCTAGTTGCCCGAGGGAAGAGACGACAACATCCTTGACTAAGTTCATCCCATCGGAAGCTGAAGTCCTCAAGAAATCTGTCGAATCTGGCTCAACGTTCCCCATGAGTTCTGCATTGCGTGGAGAACAGCTTCCGGGATGGGAGCAAAAGGTGACAGGGAGAGACATACATTTGCCCAACAAGAGTTGGAGGTGCACCTCGAACAATGGACACGAGATATGGATGCTCAGGCTCAGACGTCCCTCGGGCCCGGTTATAGGGGACTGGCCAGAGGTCAGGCAAAAGCAGGTCCACGAGGAAAGAGTTTCAACGAGCACGTCCAGCAACATCCCCCGCCTTTGATGTTTGTCAGCGTCACCATGCCCTAGCTCACTATTGAACATCGTTAGGTTCATGGAGTGGATGGAGACTTGGGACTTAGAAGTAGTCCACATTAACCTTGAAGTATCCTTACATTGTGTCCAGGGATCACCCGTGGATGCATCTGTGATAGCAGTACTGTCAGTCTTTCACCAGAAGATCAACACGCTGTGGGAATTTTCAAAATATCCACCACGACGAAAAAGACGAAGAAGCGAAACCGGTTTGCGATAGCCTGAGGGCAAGAAAGAGGCATTGATGGGGGTTTTTCTAGAGGCACCGAGAAACTCACAAGCCAAAAAAGCCTCTGATAACGGGGCTATCTTCAATCTTGTTGATATAGTTCTCGCTGCCACTTGTTTCTTGGGGATAGACTAGTTTGAAAAGATGTCCATCCGTGTTGGAACAACTACTTCGACAAGAGGAATGAGGTATGTTCGCCTCGCTCCTTTTCATATGGGCCACCCGGACTGACATTCTCAAGTATACAATAAGGTACGCACAGTGGTAGCCGATAAACAGCCCCCCAGGACGTTGTGCGACTCAATGGAGCTTGAGGGCCTTTTATACATCTTCCAAGTGAGGAAGAAACGGCATGAAAGTGTCAGAGACCCGACTTTTCTCTAAGGATGTTTTGCATATGTGGAATATACGGCACGTCAGAGTATGGCCCCGTACCCGTTCAACCTCCGAAAGCTCCTAACACAGTGCCTTCTATATCGATAGTGGTGCAGTCCAGAACGCTTAGCAGAGTGTCTAGAAAATGAGTTCTGATAAAGCTTGTGATCTTTATCCAGAAGGATGGGCAACAGGCATTTATTGTCGCGAGATGAATGAGGTTCGGTTCACCGACAAGTTTCAAGGTCGGAGAGATCTGCAGTATCCCAGTGGAAGTCATGATGCAGCCACAGAGAATCATTTCCTGCTTATCGTTAACTGTGATGCATAGGAATTTGTCGGATATCTGCGCGCGAGAGTGTAGATCTGAGATCTACAAGTCTGACCGTCTTGCTCCAATTCTGGAGCGCCTCCTAGGTATCGTGTGTGGGACATCTACACAGGACATCAGATCTCGTCAATCGCTACATCGAGTACATTACGATTTGACTGGCAATATGACTCGATCAGAACGAATGGTTTCTCACCGATCACATATGTTGTACAGAACAAGGGTCTGCTTATGAGATCGTGTCCACTCGGTATATAAGCACAAACACACACACACAAAACCATCTTTCCGTTGTTGGTGGGCATACAAGATGACCATTTCGCGCTCGAAAGCTTTTTGGGATGTGAGTGTATGGCTATAATATCTCCTGCTAATGTCTTGCCAACTTCTTCCCGGATTCTCAGTCGGCTGCCTTGAATGCACAGTCCTATATAATTTTATCAGTTATTCCATTTCTGAAGCTTTGGTGAACATGTTCTCCTGTCCAGGATGGCTTCGCAGACTGCTATGTCAGAGGTACAGAATGCCCAACGAGGATGTAAAAGATGCCAAAGATGCCCATTCTCATATCTACCTATCATTTTATGGATTATACTAATTGTGATAGAGCATTCGAGGCTATCCTTCGGCATTCAGACACCCCAGGAACACACGAGCGGAAAGCTCAAACAGCTATTCAAGATATACTCGAAGTATTGCGGGCTAACGTCCCTTTGGTCGGTCCAAGCAATGCGGCTGTGGAGTTTATGGCCAAGGAGCTGAGAGATTTAAAACCCAGCATCGATTACATTCGCGTGCGCCCCATGCTGTACGCAATTTTTGGAACTGCCCACGGTGATGGCAGTTCACACCATGGCTCTGTTTCTGAGCAGCTCTTGCGGTTCCCATGGGGCAAAATCGAATCCTCACCTGACAATATGTCCCTAATTCGAAAGATCTGCGCCCTGGATGAAGCTGCTTTCGCCTTAATCTTGGGTGGATATCTTACCAGCGTGCATGCCGCCTTCTTGGAAGCGAGCCCATATGGACCACCCGAGAAGTGAGGATGATGCCAGGGATTTTTTTTTGGTCCTTGCCCGGGGAGAATGAATACCTGAGTCCGCCTGCAGCTTGTCCTTGTTCGCGTGCACAGACGGAATAATTTCATCTGGCAGGCTGTCGATCCCCATGCGCATATGGAACTGCCATAGGGTCTCATGACGTATCTGAGAGCCCAGGACCGGGCATTAGATGGCCGTCAGACAATCTATGGAGACGGCGTTTCGTCATGTCTGTACGATGTGATCTACGAACGGGGTGTTACTGGGCTGCGCATTATCCTCAATCAGCCATCACGGAAGTACACGCATTTTCTATCGCAGAGAATACGGGCCTTATGATTCATTCTACGCACGTTAGGGTAGGTATTACTGGAAGAACGGATGTTTCCAATCCACTCTCGTTGATTGAGAAACACTTGATACAAACAAACAACTCTAAACAGCATTGATTAACGAATGCGGTGTACTTAACATAGAAATATAGCGATAATGCTATAAATGCAATTATATTAACAAGAAGATAAGCCTAACCTAAGAAACGCCTTCATCGTAAATCATCTAAAACACCAAGATCTGAATCCGCTTCTCCTTGGCTCCATACCGCTCCCGCAGTTCAGGCCGCGTCAGCAGCTGAAGCAGAGGGAAATGCGTCTCCTTCATGTCAAAGATACCCCGCTGCTTCTGGTCAACGTAGGACCCATCGATGACGATGCGCTGCAGGTCATCCAGTTTGAGGGATCCTATGATTGTTAGTACTAAAGCCAACATGGAGTGCATTTATGATAAACATACCAGCTTCCATGAGATCCGAAATACGAGCGGGAGTTCCAGCTCCGATGCCCGTGCTATATAAGAATTAGTCAGAGATTCTTGCGATATGACCAGAGGAAAAGGAAGGATACGCACCGTGCTCGTTCCAGGAACTGCTTCGCCTCCTCCAGTTTGATGTGCTTAGCAAAGAGCTTGCCAATGATAGACTCTTTGGTTTGGAAGGACCGAAGAGCTCTGCACAAAATGTCAGTATTCACCCCACGATGCAATATGTTAGGCAACCTACCTCGTCACATCCGCCGCTCTCAAACCACCAGAAGAAACCACCAGTGTGTGAGGGGTGCCCTTGGCCTCGGAAGCCTGCGCAAGCCCAGCTCCCTTGTTAGGAGAGAAAGCCTTGAGGAACGCAGGAAGTTGATCGAGCTGTCTCGCGCCCTCAAACGACGAGGTATCGAGGAATGCGGAATCTACACCCATTAGTATAAGCATGTCGCATACGCATGTGGGCGACTAAACATACCCGGAATGCTCAGGTCACTCAGCTCAACCGCAGTAAGATGCTTGTTGTGTCGCTTCGACTTCTGCATAAGGTGATCGGCCAACAAGCCGCCGTCCATCTTTCCGATGTCTTCGTTAAGACCGCCCTTACTCTCGGTGAGTTTCGGGTCCTTGGGTTCGGCATCCTGCTTGGGCTTGTCCTTCTTATCCTTCTTGTCTTTCTTGCCCTTTTTGTTTCCCTTGTTCTTGTCATCCTTTCTCTTTTTCTGGCTGGGCCCGTTGGAGGCACCCGCAGCTTTGTTCTCTGTCGCCGGCTGATCGCCCTCTCTCTTGCGCTTCTTGTCGATCTTGGCGGACAGGCCAGTGGGTTTGGGGTTTGCGTCCGACATTATAAATGATCCACAGATATACTTATCGTACTTCCAGGACGAGAAGTGAATTCAATGGCAGATACGGAGGTTGGGAAGTTGGTCTTGTCGCATGAAGCTCGAACTCCGCGACAACTTTTTATGCTGAGTCAGCCACCCCTTATCGATAAGCCCGGCCAATCATGGTACTCCATGTCCGGACCGCATCGTTATTATGATCGGACGCGCTCCATCAATGCTCCTCATCCCACCTCCCTCTCCCACTTGCAGGGCCATTGCCCAGTTCACACTCACCCCTTGTCTCGTTATATGTGATATCAGCTCCCCTACATGTACATGACCGCCGACTGAGTTTCCCCACAAATCGACAACAATGTCAACAACCCCCAAACCGCGTCGTCGCTCGCCGCGGCAATCGGACGCTTCCCAATCATTCACTCCAGTGGGGACACGACTCTCACCGGCGTATGTCCCAATTATCGCTAGATACCATAGAGGCTGACTAACGGATCCAGCTTCAACGTCTTCCCGGTCCGACGCGTTACCCCCTCACCCCCAGTCGATTCGCGACATCCACCCCGCTAGGAAACCGATCAGCTTCTCGCTTCACACCGCGAAACCGAGGCGCAGGGGCCCCTTCGACACCGTATGGACTTCGCGCGATGCAGCGTCGCGCGGCGAATACCCCTGGCCGGGATCGGAGGAGGAGTGGACGGGTTCAGCGGGAGACTACGTTTGATATCCTGCGGAATTTGGGAAAGGGTATGTTTTACCTTGCTTGACGTTTGGGTGATGACGCAGATGCATGGGGTTGTGATCGGAGACTTAAGGGCTATGCTAACTGAAATAGCTCTTGCGCCTACGTCACAACCGATCAAGTCATCGCCTCAGGTCCAGCCTGAGCCAGAACCCGAACCGGAAAGAGATGAAATTGAAGAGCTGGATAATGAGCCGGTGGTGGAGCGACCGCGACTGTCTCTACCTCTGGAGGATGTGGAGGAGGTCGACGAAGCTAGCCCCGAGCCGCGTCCGCCGAGACTATCGCTTGCATTCGAGGATGAGGACATCACGGTCGAGTACCCCCGTCGAGCGATGAATGAACAAGATCGCACGAGGCTGTCAACGATGAGCTTTGGTGGCCCGCGTCTAAGTGAGAACTTTGGCGATGCGACCAGAATGGAGAGCGATTCAGAAGCGGGCGACGACACGGGTATTGTGGTCGATGAAGATGAAGGCGGAGACGAGACGATGATGAGCCAAGGTGCTTTTGACAGGGGGTGGGTTATGATCTATACACTATCTATGGTACACAATGCTAATATACAAACAGCGGCGAAACGGAGGACTTGGGTCGGTTCAATCTCGACTTCAATTTCCCTTCTCCGCCGGCGCCTGGACTTGGGGACGAGATGGATGGACCGATCAACGATGACGATGGATTCGAACTTCCGCCTGTGGACTTTCCCGTCGACACCGGAGCTGCATCGGACGATAGTGACGGTGCCGACGATACGGCCGGCGGCTTTGGACTGGAGCTCAACATGCCAGCTCGTATGTCGCTCAGTGAAAGCCCAGGCCTTGTTGGTGGGGGCTTGCGTGAGGAGGAACACGTTACCCAGGTACTAAGCAGAAAAAGCTGTCGCGACATGGTATTCCCATACCCAACATGCCTGCTGGGGTGATTCGCAAGTTAGCCACAAGGTTTGCGCCTGCGAGAGCAGGGTCAAAGGCGAAGATCAACAAGGCAACCTTGGCTGCCATTGAGCAA
Source organism: Aspergillus micronesiensis (assembly GCA_039763685.1). NCBI lineage: Eukaryota > Fungi > Ascomycota > Eurotiomycetes > Eurotiales > Aspergillaceae > Aspergillus > Aspergillus micronesiensis. The sequence continues at coordinate 52,625 of JASHHO010000043.1, read as the reverse complement.
GCGTCTTCGTGGTATTTCGAACAAGTGGGCGAGGACCTGGCGGCATACTCCAAGCACGCTGGAAGAAAGACAATCGACGAAAGCGACGTGATAGCGTTGATGAGACGGTAAGCTGCGAACCCCATACCGTACCATCACCTGATGCTAATTGATTAGACAACGCCATCTGAACAATTCCAATACGGTCTTCTCCCTCGCACAAAAGCATCTGCCCAAGGAACTTTTGCAGGACATGAGACTGGCAATGCCGCCGTGAACAATACAAATACAAACTCGATTCCCTAACCAAGATGAACGCCACGATGAATGCGCCAGGCGAAAGTTAAAACGACAGGATCTACCAGTTCCGGTTTTGACGGACACGGCGAACAGCCTCGTTGGGCCTCTTTCGGATGATCATCCACATCATGATGGATGTCGCGAAACACAGACCGTACCTAAGGATCATGAATTAGGACAAAAGGCAACCAAGACGCGGGGTAAAGCGTAACCACAGCAGACTTACCATGTAAAAATGTACTGGCTGTGGTTGTTTCTGAGGTTCACCTCCGCAGCACGGCCGATGGGAATGCCCTTAGCCTCGCGGTCATACATCTCCACAAGATCCGGAACTGCCGAGGTTAGCATCGATCATAGCAAGCGAGTGTAGCCAATTACATACTCATCGTCTCCTCAATCAAGATGGCCTGACTGCCCGTCAGATCAGCCATCTGCTCAATGTCAGGGAAGTAGAATTTTCCATCCTCCGGCTTGTTCTCCGGCGTGAACATGTTCTTCTTCAACGGCTCCCGTAGCAGACCCTCAACGGTGACCTCGTCCTGGGGCACGCCCAACACACGATCCTTCTGGTCCGCCAGCTTCCGCGAAATCCACCCGCGGTTCACCAGCACGGTGCTCTGTCCTTCTCCGCGCTCCAGCGGCGTGAAAACCATGAATCCATCCTGACCTTCACGCATGCGAGGACCGACTAGCATCTCCTGGTCGTGACGCAGACGACCCGTGGCATATACCCGACGATAATCGAATTCGGAGACCACCTCCGGGTCGACCTGCGGCGGCAGCGGGAGAGGAGGTTTAATGAGACGGTCCTCGTATTTAGCGATGAGCTTGGTTTTCCAATCGAGTCGCTGGATCTGCCAGGTGCCGAGGATGAAAGAGATATCGGAATCAGAGCTGTACCAGGCAAATTAATTAGCATATTGATCCATCAAGGTATCTCACAGACAGATTCCCTACCTAGGATAATCAACCCCGGACCATGCTTTTTACCCGTGCGCACAATCTGCGCCGGGTTATCCACAACAGAGAGCCAGCGCGGATCATCTCCCAGATTCTGGTAGAACCGGACCTGCTGTTGGCGACATCTCGCGCAGATCGAGTCCAGCTTGAACGCCGGACGGGCAGAACTGCGCAGCGTGGCGGTGGGCGGACGCCAGGCGGTGGCTGCAGAGCGGTGCAGGACCGAGAAGATCGACCGCATGATCAATTGGCCAATCTGGGTGTAAGGTGTGGTGGGTGGTAACCCCAATAGTGTATGGGAGCAAAGAAAGTGTTGAGAAAGCGGAAAGTTGAGGAATTCCCGAGGGGCTCGTGATCGGCGCCGGCGTGTCTTGGGTCCGACCACATCCACTCCAGACCGCGGAGGTACAGCGTCATCCTCTCCGCACTTCCCTCCATTCCCCAACTCCCTCTCCCGACCATCCCACCGGCCATGTTCTTCGCCGGGTCTCTGCAGGAAGGCATCGCCTTGGCGGTCTCTGAATCTAAGGCGGTTATCTGCTTCGTTCGCGGTTCGTTGGCTCTGGACCGCTTCCCCAGCGGTTGGTTTCCCCGCATAACTGTCCGGACTGACATCTGCCAGATGATGGGGAGACGAGCATCAAATGGGAGGAGGAATACTTCAAAGATGAGGAGGTAGCGTTCTCGTTCAATTCTACTTGCATTGGATGCTAATTTTGATGTCGTGTCGATAGCTCAAACAAACACTCGCCGCGAGAGCGATCACCTTGCGCCTCACTAAAGATACCCAGGAAGCTGGGTTCTTGACTTCGTTCTGCCCCGTCACCGCATTTCCTGCGGTTGTGGTCATTAAGTATGCTCACAATATCCCCAATTGCATTGCTTGGTTGGGCATTGACTGGTGTATAGGCAAGGCTCGCTACGGGAGTATATCGTGCCGGAGATCTCGAAAGATGACTTTTGCTCTCGTCTGAGCACTGCAATTGGGGAGATTGGTTCACCTGGACAGCCTGCTGCTACTCCACAGGGAAACACCGCGAGTGAAGCAACCGCCCCTGCTGCTGCTTCTGAACCCCAGACCGCTTCTCCTGCTTCCATCCCATCTCTCAAGTTCAACAACCACCAGAGCATCGGAGTCCCCCGACGCCCGCACAAGCAACAAACATCACAATCTTCAGAATCATCTAGGAAGCCTCAATCGTCTGCACCGAACCCCCAAGCCAAAAAGGCAATGCCAGCACCGGAGCCAAAGATCCAACCGAAGGAGACGAAACCGAAGGAACCGACCCCGAAACCCAAGATCAACATCGCGAAACGACAACTGACAGTAGAAACCGCCAGTGAGCCCACAGTACCGCAACCAAAGCCCGCCCCATCTCCCCCAAAGAATACCGCCTCCAAGTACGGCTGTTCGACGGCAGCTCCGTCCGATCAAGCTTCAAGCCTACACAAACCATCTCAGGGGCAGTTCGCCCCTGGATCGATAGCCAGCCAACGGAGGAGAAACGACCATATAATCTTAAACACATCCTCACTCCGCTACCGAACCGCACCCTCACTATCGCGGAGGAAGAGCAGACCCTCGAGGACCTGGGTCTCGGCTCGACCGCCAACCTGGTCATGGTGCCCATCAATACCTACACGGAAGCATATTCGTCTGCCACGTCCAGTCTACCGGTGCGTGCGGTCTCGTCCGCCTATGGGCTTGTGTCCTCTGCGGCCGGAATCGCCACGGGTCTGGTCGGCTCATTGTTTGGCTACGGTCAGACGACGCCCACGCCCTCGGAGACGACTCCGACAGCTGGTACCCCTGACGGGTCTGGAAGTAGCACGCGCGGCCCGTCCGGGTGGAAACCGAGGACCCATTATTCGGACGCTGCGAGACCAGCGTGAGGGACAGGATGATCGGCAGTTCTACAATGGAAACCAAGTACGCTCCCATTCCCCTGTGTCTTTGTGGTTGCTTGTTGCTGACCTTATACCCAGCTGAACTTTGAGCCCGTGGAAACAATCAATAGGGATGCCTATAGCAAGGAACTGACAAATTGATGGCGTTCAAGCGTTCGGTGATTGATTAATTGATTGTTTTTCTGTACTCCTTACATACGAGACACCAGGTTGTAACCCATTTTGTTATCGGAAGAATATGAAGAGTGGAATGTTTTATTTCTTTATTACTTTGTTTTTCCAGACCCGTCGACCCTCCACGGGGACAGATCGAATCAAATCACAGTTAAAAACCCAGAAGTACATGTGGTATACAGACAGTAGGTATCGGGAGATTACGCCGCTATGCAAACACGACCCAGGAGATGGATGACAAACCATCCTCTATCTGAATCTCAATCAAACCATAAAACGGATGTATTCAAAGTCCCCCAATCCATTTCATCTCGCAATAAAATCAAATTCAGCGCCCACCGCCTAGTAAGGCTTAGCGGCAGCCTGGCAAGCTTTCTATACCAACCGTTAGTTCAATCACCATCACTCAAGACAACCATCCAAAAACAACGAAAGAGACCCGAGGGGAAGGGGAACGTACCAGCTGATCCAGATACCATCCGCAAATCGACATGTTACCCTGGTTCTCATCCATGCACTTGCGGAAGTTGCGGACATCGGTCTCGCAGGCGGGAGTCTCCCAGGAGGAGTTGGTGGCGCTCTGCCAGAGACCGGAGTCCATGGCCTGAGATTCCGTGGGGGCAGGAGCCTGCTGGGCCTCAGCGGGGGCGCTGGAGCCACCGCCGCTGAAGAAACCGCCGATGGCGTGGCCGATGGAGGAGCCAACTGCGACACCACTGTCAAACATCGAATCAGATTAGCTTCGGTTCTCTTGATTCTCACTTTCTGGCTGGTTTGATCTCGATTTTTCCAGCCCCCCCCCCCCAACGACGGGATGCTTTCTCAAGCGAGCGGAGAGAAGATAGGGGGGGCATCGTAGCCGAGGTCCGCAAAAGATTTAAAAAAGGCAAACTCACGCAGCAGTGGAGGCCATCTGGCCGAACAGACCGGGTCCCTGGCTCTGCTGGACAGGAGCAGCCTGGGGAGCAGGAGGAGGCTGCTGAGCGTAACCGCTGGGGTGGTGCTGAGCAGAGGTGGAGTGAGGCTGGTGCTGCTGATGGGACGGCGCAGCGGCGGGTCTGGCGGGGGCGGCGGTAGGTCTGGTAGGGGCGCTGCGCGCGGGAGTAGGCGCGGGAGCGGCACCACGGCGTTGACGAGGCATGTTGGTTGGTTTGGGGGGTGTTTGGGTGTTGGGAGGGGGTTTGGTGGTTGTGGTGGTGGACGGCGGGAGTGAGGGCGAGTATCGGAGAGGGTTTTATACTGCCGGGAGAAGAGGCGGAGAAGCTGACCGTCGGGCGGAGAATCTGCAAAACTCCGATCAGCTGGGAAACTTGGTGAATGTGATTGGTCGGGAGGAGGATTCGTCATGGGACTTCCGGGGTTACGGGAGGTAGTATTTTATACGTTTCTTTCGTGGATTTGGCGGGTTCGTCTGGTATTCTATGTATTGCTGTGTATCTAGGTATATTCAGGTACTTCTCGGTCATGTATAGACAGCCTACAGGGCGTCTATCTGAACTTCGCAATTGAAGCGCTCAGTATATTTGTTTATTTCCAGTTGTACAGAACGAGTAACGTCATGTCAGGCTGCCCTGGTAAGGGAACATCTAGAAGATTCATCACTACTGCGCATGACCACCACGATCTACGCTACATGAGTCACTAGTTGATCCACCAGGCAGTGCTGACATTGTATATTTCTTCAATTCGTGATACTAAGTATACATTTCGGATCGATATGTGGTGATGACGTAGTCCCCGATGCCGTCGTATATCACTAGATCCCTCATTTCAGGCTGTCTAGGATGCTGACTCGCAGTCGAGTATAAAATACTGCCAGGAACAGATCATGGCTTTTGCTTTCCTTCAACCAGAATCGCACCACAGTGTTTTGTGGGCTGATGTATACCCAAAGGTGGTATGAGCTGAAAGATATCACAGATGGCATCGTAGCCATGTAAACGCCAGGGACAGCCAGTCGAGCGCGACTCGCTCAGTCGTATCGATGGCGTGGCCAAGCATCTTGCCTGTCGGACAATAGCTGCACTTGTGATAATGATGGGCTGGTCCAGCCGACCCAATGCCGTTGCCGGTCATGAATTATTCAGAACGGAGTCCCCATACACTTAGGTCTGTCTGGCCTTCCGGCTGTCCATCTTCTTCTTCCGTCTCTCCTTGCTCTCCTCTTTGCGACCTTCCTTGCTTCGCTTCTTCTTGGACGACTTCTCGCCCGACTTGTCGTCCTTCGATTTCTTCTTCTTGTCCTTGCTCTTGGATTTCGTCTGCTCCTTCACAGCTTCGTCGTCGGATTCGTCAGAGCTGCCTTCGGTGGTCTTTTTCGCAGATTCGGCTTTCTTAGCGAGGATCGAAGCCTTCAACTGAGCGCGCGCCTTCTCCTTCGCTTCCTGTTCTTTGCGCTCCAGGTCGATCTTGTCGTTTCCAGCCTATTCCCGTTAGTCCTAAATCCATAGCATTTGCGATCAATAAGCCCGTACCAGTGCATGCTTGATAAAACGAGCTGCCGCATCCTTGTCGAGAGTCATCGTGCGCTGCTCCGGTTCCGTCTCCAGCGCCTTGATCTTGTCAAAGTATTGTTTCACTCGGGTCAGTTCCCGGAACACGGGGTGTTCTCTCGCATTCACTCCGTGCAGGCGCAGATAAGCTATAAATATTATTAGCATATAAGCCAGCGACGAAAAAACAGGCAGGAAAAACATACAGAAAATGAGCGATTCCAGCGCGTAGGTAATCAGGACGTGGAATTTCGCCTTATCCAGCACGGGCAACTTCTTCGATGTGGCGGTCACCGTGGCGTTGAGGATCGGGCCCAGGGCCTCCTCGAGGTCGTCGACATTGTCGTCTAGCTGCTCCAGCAGCGGAAGCAGGTCCGTAGCGTCCATGTTGTACGTGATGAAGTGGTTTTGAGTGATGATGGGGTGCTTCTTGATCTGGAGGAAATGATACTGTCGATTTTTTACGGGCGGGCGGTGAGACGGGCGGTCAGCAACCACCGCGGAGGCTTTTACTTCGTCCGTTGGGACTGTTGATCGTCTTCTCCAACGCTTCTACAGCTACTCGTGGAAGTCAGATACCTTCGCATTGGCCGATCCGATTGCGCATACTACAATGACCAGGCTCTGATTATACGACACTCTCACCCAACAATCAGCCCAGCGCGAATCCTCCCTCAGTATAGAAAGAAGAACTCCGACAACCGCCAAAGTGTTGTACATACTAGGACGCCGTCCGCTATTGCGGACCGGCATTTCGGAAATCTGTCTTTCAACAAGATCGACCATACAGCCGACAGCTCCGCGACGGTTTCTGGCGACATGGATGCAGGATGCCGACGAAATCTCGCGAGATAGTGGGAAGCGCCGGTTATCCGGCCGCATCCATATCCTAGGCATGGGCAATATCGGTACATTTGTCGCGCACTCTCTCGCAAGTCGGCCGTCGCCTCCGCCCATCACACTCCTCCTGCACAACCCGGATTACTATCAGACGTGGCTGGCCAAGAAGAAGTGTCTTGCTGTGAATACCAATGGTCTGGACGATGTCAAGACCGGGTTCGATGTTAATGTCCTCCAGGGGAAGACATGGCATTCGATCCCGTACTGGAATCAGGATGGGACGGCGGAGCATGTGGCCGATCGTCCTGACGATGGGCTAGATGGAATGAGTGCGGAGGAGTCACTGGCCCAGTCGATGGAGGACGACGAGCAGATCGAATGTCTTATCGTTGCGGTCAAGGCACCCGTGACCGCTGCGGCGTTGGAATCCGTCAGCCACCGCTTGACGCCCGATTCCACCGTGCTATTCATGCAGAACGGACTCGGATTCATTGACGAAATCAACCAAAAGATCTTCCCGACCCGCGTCATCGCCCGCAGTACATGTACGGTATTGTCTCCCACGGGCTGGCAAAGAAGGACGCCTTCCAGGTCTCGCACATGGGCGTTGGTACTACGATTCTGGGCTCGGCTCTGCCCGCTGATGCTGTCACCGCAAACGAAAAAGACGCGACTGGGCGCCGAGCATGACGTATCTCATGCGCACGCTGACTCTTACACCGCCGCTCGTCGCCGTCGCCGAGACGCCTACCGCGTTGATGCTGTACCAGCTGGAGAAACTGGCGATGAATTCCGTGATCAATCCCTTGACCGCCATCCTGGACTGCACCAACGGCGAGCTCCTCTACAACTACAGCGTCACCCGCATCACGCGCCTGCTGCTGATGGAGATCTCAAGCGTGATTTGCGCGTTGCCGAGCTGCAGGGCGTTCCTGGGATCGAGAGCCGCTTCTCGCCAGAACGTCTACGTGCGATGGCCACACGCTTAGCCGACAAGACGGGTAAAAACACGAGTTCCATGCTACAGGATGTGCGCGCGCGCAAAACGACCGAGATCGAGTATATGAATGGTTATATTGTTCGTCGGGGCGAGGAATTGGGTATGAAATGTGTGGTGAACTATATGGTCAAGCACCTGGTGCTTGCTAAGCAACAGGGCACAAAACAGCGGGAATCCAGCGCGATCCCCATCGACTTGAACGGATTCAACGGGTGAATGGCCATCCGTTCTGCCTGTTACACGAGATGTACAGAAGTTGGACGACATCTGAACAGCTAGCAAGCCACCTCGTTCAAAGCTGGGACGCAGAGATTCTCGATTTGCGTCCAGTTTCAGCAACCATTCGAGTTTTCCTTGGTTCTTTGGGTCCTTTTCGGCGGACGCGGCATCTTTCAGCAGGCTGATTGTCGTTTGAGCTTCGTTTGCATAGGCCGTTATCCAGTCTTTGATGAAGGATGCTGTCTTTTTGGCGTCTTCGCCTTTGGTGGAGTATCCCAGCGCATAGTTCCGCCAGTCGTCGAGGCTCATGTACTTCATGCACGCGGCGATCTCGGTGCGGTAGCAAGCACCGCTGGCTGTTACTTGGTAGTTCCTGGTTGAGGTATTGGGGTTAGCCAGGGTGGTTCGTGAGAGCTATGGGAGTGGTGGAAGATGATGTGCATACCCATAGTATTGCTGGAACTCTAGCTCCTCCTGGAGAGGTGGGCTGAGATCACGGAATATAATATCATCTAGGTAGATCACCTCGGAATCGTTCTCGTCTAAGTAGAACCCGTCTGGTTGCACGTCAGCTGGCAGCATAGTAAAATAATGCCGTCATACATACATTCTGTCAAGAGAAGTCGTTGGGATGAGGCCCATAGCTCATGTATATCTCCTCTCCTTCATCTGGAAGAGTCTTAGTCAAGCGCTCAGAATGCATACTGGTGTATGTGGCTAATACCGTAGTGTTTGGTAGCTTTGAAGACATACTTCTCCCCGTCAAAGTTGACATTACACTAGATGCAGTCAGCGAAGCTACTCAATCCCACGAACAAACTCAGGGAACCATACAGCAACATCCGAATGATTGAAATAATCCGCGAAAGGAAGCAGTGCCATCGCATCATTTCGATCCTCTGGTGGCTCCTCACCGGGCATTAGATAATAGAAGCTTCGCGTGTTGACAATAAGCCAGTGATATGTGAAACTCTCTCTATCTGCATCAGGCAAGACAGTCACGACACTATCCCAAGCCTGCTGTAGTCGCTTCTCTTGCTCTGGAAGGAGATTCTGATGCGATGTCTCGTACTCTCTCAATCTTTCGTTTTGCGATGGTATTCCAACGTCCTGATATTGAAGGTGGAAGGTAGCTTCCTTCGCTGGATGAGGTACTCGGCCCTCGCAGCAATTCAGGCCACAGGATTGGCATGCTGTCTTCGAAGTCCTGGCGCGTCGGCCATGTTTTGCGCCATAGAGCGTACTCCTCGAGGTCCTCTGGATCCCCGTTGGAGAGGAATGCTGCCAATGGGGTGGACGGGTGTTCCCTCGGGAAACTTGCTGGCGAATGTGGCAGGAAACACGTTCAATTGGAGCATGCTGACAAGGGAACTGTGACGATGGCTTCACCTCCTGCTTGCGGTCAGTATATTGCTCCGACCGGGGGGGGGATGGACTTGCTTTTATATTCCGCGTCGCGATCATACCCAGTCCACGACCGGGAAATCTGGCAGGTGCAACGCCATTGATCAGAATCCCCTGGGAGACGGCCCATTCTGTGAACCTCTCATGGTCCTCACCAGGCCACCAGGTTGGTTTCATCGTGAACAATCCAATCCAGGTGGAGAGAGATTGCGGCAGTTCGACGGCTCAAACTTGAACCAAACACACTCAATCAAAGCAAATCAATATATCCAAGGTCATAAGATATCTCCATACTATCCAAGAAGCCTCGCATCAATTGAAGGAAAGAAAGGAAGAGTATAAAAAATGTCGTCTTATCGATCTTTATCAGCGGGTCCAGATCGCACGTGCCACCTCCCGGAGCATCACACCACCCGACATCGACTTCAACTTCTCCAACACGTCCAGTCCCAGCTTCACCGGCTTCTACAACGACACATCATGTCGGTCCTTAAGCGGCGAGGTGCCGCACTCGGTACTGTCCGCGAATTGACCCTCTCCCGCCAACATCCGCCATCCTCGCCTCCTCCCAAGCCAACCGCCCTTTCTCCGGCTTGAACCGTCCGCAACCAAAGTATCCCGGCCATGTGCCGTTGAACTTCGTCGAGCGGGGGGCTCTCGCCGTGGGCTCTGCAGTAGGCGCACTTCTCAATCCCCGGAGAGCAGGTCCGTCTATCCCCCCCTGCACTTCATCCCACCCATCAACACCAAACCAAACACAATACTAAGAAAAGTCACAGACCTCATCGCCGCCTGCGGCGAAGCCACCGCAACCCCCTACTTCATCTACCGCCTCCGCGACGCAATGCTCACCTCCCCCACCGGCCGTCAAATCCTCCGCGACCGCCCCCGAATCACCTCCGAAACGCTCCGTCTCCCCTACCTCCGCTCCCTGCCCGGGAACTCTGTCGGACGGACCTACGCCGCCTGGCTAGACCGTGAAGGCGTGTCCCCGGACACCCGCGACAACGTCAAATACATCGACGACGAGGAATGCGCGTACGTCATGCAGCGGTACCGCGAATGTCACGATTTCTACCACGCCGTCACGGGCTTGCCGATCTTTGTGGAGGGCGAGTTGGCGCTCAAGGCGTTTGAGTTCTGAATACGGTTATCCCCATGACCGGGTTGAGTATGTTTGCGGCGGTGAGGTTGAAGCCTGCGGAGCGGGAGCGGTTGATGAGGATTTATCTGCCGTGGGCGGTACGGAGTGGGTTGAATAGTCAGGAGTTGATTTGTGTGTATTGGGAGAAGATTTTGGAGAAGGATGTGGGGGAGTTGAGGAGGGAGTTGGGGATTGAGCAGCCGCCGGATATGAGGGAGATACGGAGGATGATTCGCGAGCAGAAGAGAAGAGAGAAGGAGAGGTTGGAGCAGGCTCAGTCGTAGGTCTTTTGCCTTGCTTCGAGAGTGTGCTGTGTTGTAATTATATGTATGTATATTATGTGGCCTTCAGTAGCCAATTCCAGATAGACATGGGTTCATCCTATTATCGCATTGGGAATCCGTTAAGTGTTCATATGTTGGTAGAACGATATGTGACTTCGTCACAACTTTTGAATAGAAATCAGTGCATCGTAACCAGTCGTAACGCCTGACACCTCGTCGATGACGGGACCGAAGGTATTAAAGAAAGCATATGTGCTAAGAAGAAGCCAGCAACTACAAATTCCTTCCGAATTGATCCTACAGATCCAGCAAGTCATCATCATCATCCCAGTTATTCCGCCGGTTGATCACGATCTTCTGCTCCTCCTCGTCCTTGCGCTGGTTCTCGGCGATCGCGTTGAGGAGCTGCTTGAGTTGGTCTTCGGAGACCTTTTGCCGCAGCTGGCCGGACTGCGCGAGCATGAGGAGACGGTTCTCGATGTCCGCCGCGCGGGACTCCTTCACGAGGCGAATGCGGCCCAGGCGGTCGGCGGCTTCGGGTTCGAGAATTTGGGACAGGATCGCAGATCGTCGTTCAGCTGGGAAACGGGTAGGTTAGTGGTGCTGCTGTGACGTGACGTGTGCGCCGCGGCTGATGCTCAAAAGCAATTATGGGAGTAGTCGATCATACCTTCGGCTTGTCTGTGAGAAATATCAGTTAGTAGCCGTGTCTCAGACTCTTAGTAGATTGGGCAGACGACACCACGCCAGGGTTGAAACCTACTTTCTCTGCTCCTCTTGGTTGTCCGCACCGCCGCCGCGGGCGCCTCCCTGTTGTTGCTGGAGCTGGGCAAGACGAGCCCGTCTGATCTGTTGGAGCATGAGAATATGGTTCAGAGGTGTGCAGTATGCTAGGCTAGGAGACTGGATCTCCAATGCCAGGGTTAACTCACCTCTTCCAGCTCAGCGTCGGCCATGGTGTGTGTGTGTCTGGTGCCCGGGCGTGTTCAATCACAGTGCGAGTGCACGATAAGCGTGGTGGATAATCGGCGATGACGAGGTAAAAGTGTCGGTAATACCCAATATCTCCTTGCGGGAACTGGTGCAAGGAGTCCCAGGATATGGTTGAATGGGTTGAATGTTGGAGAAGTTTCCAACCCCACTTGTTTCCTGCCTGGCAGCCTCAGGCCACCACGGGTGGGGCGCCATGAGGCATCCGTTCTGTCGCGCGTACCATCGCCGTATCGATACGGCCTGACGAGTGGTACCGCTCGACGTCAGATAAGCTGCCCAGTGCTTCTGGCACCTCCAGCACCGCGCAACCCGCTACACCACAACTACGCCAGCAATTGATCCGTGTGCTTCGATCGCTGCTCCACGAAGGATCAAAATGGCCGAGATATAAATAGGCGCCGCGCGGAGGCGACGGACTGCGATGTTTCAGAAGATGCGCGCTTCCCTTGTTTGCTGCATGTGTCGTCATCGGACCCGCCAAGCCTGAGTCGTCCCTCCGATAGCCACTATTTCAGATCGTCGAACTAGGAGCGCATGTCGCACAGACGGGTGATTAGCGAGCCAGTACTGTGGCAGGGACGTGTCTATTCATCTTATTGTGGAAGAAAATAGGGTGGGAACGATCGATTGCCTGTCACTGAGGCAGGGCATTGAGTTTCGGCACGTCCAGATCGTGGGTGCGCTTGATGCCCATCAGGTATCGTCGCATTCCTAAGATCTCGCGCCACCATGGACGATGTTTCTCGGCAGAGACAAACAAGAGGTACCTTGCTTGTGTTTAGCCTTCCGGATCGGGAGTCGGGGGCAACGGGGACGTTGGCGCGAGGAAGCGAACGAACGTGGCGCCTCCCCCGAGGAGTGACAGCCAGTGGTCACGCTGCAGCTCGTCATGTGTCTGGAGTCATCCGCGGTGATGGGAGCCGAGGAGACGCTAGTAGTGAATCGCTTGTAAAGCCTTTCTCTTGCACCTAGTAAATGTGCCTGTGATTTCCCAAGGGGAATGCACCGCGGGGCGATCGGCAGCCCCGATCCGGAGACACGCTGACTAAGGCAAAACCTGCTCACCTGGCAGTCGAGTAAAATTGCCTAGTACGGAGAGGAGAGGATTTGCCTCATGACCACGAGTCAGACAGACAACAAGAAGGTAATATAGACACGGCAGTTCTGGCCGACACACCCGTGAGCGAGTCCGATGGTCCGCGTAGACGGTACCGCAGCGTGACCTCTGAGGACCGGCGGCACCCCAACGTTAAAGTGGCAGTGGTTGGTACCTCCGCGTACTAGCGCCGTACCGTACGGGTCGAGGAGTGAAGCGCCGCCTCATCATCCATTCCTTCGCTCGCTCTCCAACAACCAGCTGCTCCTCTCCTCCTCCTCCTCCTCCTCCTCTTCTCCTCTTTCCCTCCACTAAAGAGGGGCCCGCAATTTCTCCTCTTGTCGTCATCTCTCCCCCCGTCGCATCTCCATCCCACCCCCTACCGTCTCTCCTGCGACTCTCATCCGCTCCCTCTCCTTCACCGGCTCTCCCAGCGCCGTCCGCTCCCTGTTCTGCCCCCGACTTCCATGCCCATCCCGACCGGTTAGCCAACAACTCGACCATCTGCGCCCTGGCGGGGACACTGCATTGCTCTCGACCATCCCCCCTACTTCGTCGCCTCGACACCGACCTCTCTCAGCGCTTCTGTTCCCACTCGATCCCAGTGCAAATGGAAACAGCCGATCGGGCTCTTCTACGTGGTCGTGACACCCGATTGCCATTACTGTGCTGCCCAGGACCTGATTCCCTCAACCTGCCCCCTCATCAATCATGGCCGAGTGCGTTTGCTCCTATTCTTCCCCCTTCACCTCCATGTTGTCATGGACAATTGCTGACCTCGTATCAGTCTAATCGCCTTTCATTCCTACTATTCTCGCCACAATCTCCTCTCTCCGTCCACCATGCTTCGCACGACCAATCACAAGCGGTCTCACTCCTCGGAGAATCGCTCCCTCTCTCTGATAGAACCCTCACGAAAGCCAAATCCGCCAACGATATCGCTGCCATCCTATCCCCTAGTCGCCCGAATACGACCGTCCGTTCCACCAGCGTCGGGAACTTCCCGGACAGTGGCTTCAGCACGCTGAAAGACCCCAGACTGGGAAGCAGTGTCGATGTCTCCGAGTCCTCGTCCCCGCAGTCGCATCACCCCGATCTGAGTAGCGAGGTTGCGACTCTGAGTGTGAAACTGGTGGAGGCGATCAATACGCAAACCACCCTCGACGACAGCCTCGTTGCCACCCGCCAAGAACTCGAGCGAGCTCAGACCAAAGTCCGGACACTCGAGACGGAAAACCAGAAATACCGTCAAGATATCGAACTGGAGGTTATGATCAAGAAGTCGGATGTCGACTATGAGATCATGCGCCTCAAGGCTGCGTTGGCGGACGAAAAAGCCCAACGCGCTTTGGTTGAGAAGAGAAAAAGGGCATTGAGCAGGAGCTGGAAACTCTGACCGCGCTCTTTCGAAGAAGCCATAAGGTATGTATTCCCTTCTTTGCCCAATATCAGCCGGCCAGAAGCTGATTGTCATGTCAGATGGTTGCTGCCGCGAAACATGAGCGCGAAGCCGTCGAGAAGAAGAATGAGCAACTTCGCTCTCAAGTAAAAGACACCGAGTCACTACTCGCTTCGCATCAAGAACAATTAGCAGAACTTAAATCGGTTCTGCAAGCAATGAATGTGTCAAAGGACGACATCGAAACACGTACTCTCACCTCTACCGCACCTTCTTCGCCCGCTGCATCTAAGCAATTCCGTCGATTGATAAGAGCGTTACCGAAAGTCCAGCGGTGCTGGAGCCATCTCCTGCTTTGAGGAGTATACTCCAGGCCCGTCAACCAGCTTCCCTCATCTGTTGAAAACGGTGTGCCGTACCGACATCCAGGCATATGAGGACTTTAAGGAGTTGTTTACCCTGACATGCTCTTCGAAACCTCCCAGTCGAGCTACCAGCGGCTCGTATGCAGGCCTGAATGTCATGAGCCTGGCGAGCCTGGGCGGTGCGTCCTTCGGTTCAGCGTCTTCCTCACCTGCGAAGGCGCCACTACATTCCCCCAATGGCAGCGTTTCCTCGCCCCAACCCCCGGCATCTCATATTCCATTGAAAGAAACCCGCTTCTACAAGCGAGTCCTCTCGGAGGACATTGAGCCGACATTACGTCTTGATGCGGCTCCCGGCCTCTCCTGGTTGACCAGACGCTCTGTATTGAGTGGAATTTGCGAGGGAAGTTTGGTCGTGGAGCCCATGCCTCAGACGGCCAAACGGTTCGAATTCGCTTGCTCACTTTGCGGCGAGCGAAGAGCTGGAATCGTCAATGAACGAACCCATCGGTTCCGAACCTCCGACAGCGAAACGGCGCAACGGTACTCTCTGCGTGCTCTGCCTCGAGCGAGTGCGGTCTTGTTGCGAATTCACCGGCTACCTTCGTATGATTCTGGACGGACATGTCCGCGTTGGTGACGCCGATGAGGAGAAAGACGCATGGGAAGAAACTGTTTGTTTGCGCGAGAGAATGTTCTGGTCCCGAATCGGCGGTGGCATCGTACCTGTGCCCCCGACCAACGACATCGAGCAAAATCCTTTTGACGGGGAACAGCAAACAGATGCTGTCCCCAACGTTTCTACCGAGAACGAGCGAGTCACTGGCAGCAGAGTCCTGGATGGACCTGCTATCCAGAATGATCATGACCATTACCATGAAAACAACGACACCGATAGCCGTGGGACATCGGTGGCTGATGACCTTATGTTTCCGCCGTGCATTCGCCCGCCAGCAGCGTGGCGGCTTCATCCAATTACGACACGAGTGATTCTCGTGATATTCGCTCCATCCCCGACGAGAAAATTGGAGCAAACTATTGAGCAGGCCACTGCGATTGTCACGAGTGTCGATGCACACGACCCCGAGGCTCCATTGCAGGCCGAGGAGTCTGCGACCAACGACAACGCTGTAAACAACAGCGTCGATAAGGAGACACAGCAATAGAAGGTCGAATGATCTTCCGTCTCTTTCCTACTTCCGCCTTACTGATATCCCTCTTGCATGACTTTTCACTTAATTTCTACCTTACTATTCCCTGGCCCTCACACATGGCCTGTGTGATCGTGGCCTGTATTATTACTAATGTGGCTCACGCCTTTACTGTGTATGTATCTTCTTCTTCCGTTATTTTTTTTTTTTTTTCCTTTGTTCAACCTGCATCGGCGTCTCGTGTTAGGATGCCCTCCGCATCCCGTTATTGTTTTGTTTCCGTGGACATCAACTCTGAATTTTAGATTGGGACCGGCTGATGCCTGTTGAGAGTGGTCATGACTGCTTTGCTTGTGCTGTTCATTTTTATTTGCTAATTTTTAATGTCTCTTTTGCGCTGGTCCCGGGGGTCGCCTTTTCCATGTCTTCCATGGTTATGATGGCAGCCTCTTAATGTGGATGGTCCTTGCACATATAGCATAGATGGCAGAATTCATGATCTACTAAATTTGGTATACCGTCTCTCCACTTCAGTTCAATTCAACTTGTGCTCTTTGCCGATACAATCATAAAATAAAACCATGAAAGTATCTTATACGGGCTGCTCAGCAATTAATGGCACAAGTGGGGGTGTATGTAACTCTACGAAGTAGGTATGAGACCAATCCAGAAATCCGGGATAATAGAATGAATACTTTACAGCCGAAGAAATCATCCCTAGGGAAGTAAGATAATACGAAAATAACCCAGCAGACTAGGTAGGCTGCCATGGAAATGAAATGAAATGACAGAAAAAAAAAAACGAAAACTCCAAGATTCAAGTTCAGCAAACGCCCATGCATATACCAAGTCCGAGATAAGATTTTGTTCTCCTTCCTAAACACACCCACACAACTACCACACTCCCCTGGTAGCTGGAAACATAACGTCGCCTATTCTAACGAAACGAAACGAGACGAGACGAAACAGAGCAGAAAAAACAAAGTACATCACTTGTGATACTGCTGATTCGCCCGCTCGTAGATATGTCGGATCTGCTCGTCGATATTCATACTCTGCGGGTTGGGGGCGCACCGGGTCCCACCATCGGCGGTACAGGGCCTTGACCTGGCGCACCTCCTGCTCCGTCGTATGCCATCCGTTGCTTCTTCCGCGCTTCCTCCTCCGGGTCTCCGCCGCCCGTTTCCGGGAGAAGAGTCGAATCGAAGACATCGCTGCGCTGACGGCCAGTCGCTTGAGGTTGCCGACCACGTCTGCGGTGGACAGATTGGTCGTGGCGCTGCGGGACTCGGCCTTTGCGCGCTGCTCTTTCCACCGCGGGTCGAGCAGCTCGATGCGCATGTGTTGCTCCAGTTCGGCGACGGGGATCTGCTGCTTGCAGTTCGGGCAGAGGGCGGTGGCGCCGGCGGCGTTTTGTCGTCGGGCTTGCGCGCGGGGACGTAGTCTGAGCGGATGCGCATTGGCTGTTGGGCTTGTTGTTGTTGGCTTGGGGGGAGCTTTGCGGCGGCTTGTGCGGCGGCGGCGGCTTCGCGGGCTGCGGTGCGTTCGCGGATGCGGGCTTCTCTTCGGCGGCGGGGGAGGGGGCGTAGGGTTGGACGGGAGGTTGGGGGTGGGCTTGGGGCTGGAAGGTCGGGCCGACGGTTTGTTCGGGGTAGGCGTTGTAGAACATGGGGGCGTCTTCCTCGTGGGCATGGCTTCTTCGATGCGGAGCGGGTTGAGCGACATCATAGCTTTCTGCTCGAGGGAGGCGGATTGGAGGTCGTGGAGGGAGGTGGGTGGGGGGAGGTCGACCTGGTCGTCTTCCTCGGTGAAGAGAACGGTCTCGACGACGACGAAGTCGTGCCAGTCGATCTGCGCGTAGTTGATGCGTTCTTGCTCCTCCTCTTCTTCCTTCTTGAGCTTTGCTGCTCCTGGTATTGGACCCATTCGGCGCGCTGCTTGGCGCGGTCGAGGATGTGGAATCGGTTCTGAACGTTGTACTGCAGCTCCGCGAGGCGCTTCTGCTCTGTCGTCGCGTCATCGATGCCCTCTTTGCGAATGAGGATGGTGTACTGGTCGACGAGGGGGTGAAGAACTGGTAGAGACTGTGCTGGGGGCGGAGGAAATCGAACTGGAAGTTCCGGGTTTCGCGCTGGGAGAGGGCCGTCATGAACGATTTCCCCCGCTTGGCGACAAACAGGGCCGTCAGACGGACGACTTCGAGATCCTGCGCGTTGATGATGGGCATGCGCGCGGAGAAGTGGAAGGCGGGCGGTTCTTCGGGGCCCTTGGGCTTCTCCGGTTCGGGCTCAGCGGCGGCTTCACCTGGTCGGCCAGCGGAGACGGACGTACCGCGTCCCTCTTTGATCTCTGTCAGGCGCCATTGGTAGAAGGAGGCGTATGCGTCACTGGGGTGAGGAAGGAGAATTTGGGGTTGTTGCGCTCCTTTTCGCGGATCGGTCTGCGCGGTGGTTCCTAGGTTAACGGGATCCAAACGTGTGGGGGGGCGCTGGCGAAGCTCACCTTCGAAGACGATTCCGTTTCGAGCCACGTATCCAGCGGTTTTCTCAACGATTGCTGTCGAGCTGTCAGTACTTTGCGACTGGCGCGGATTTTCGGCGGGATGAAGTCGACTCACCTCGAATATCCTTGGGTGGCAAGACCACGCCCTCGGGGGCTTTCCCACCTCTTCGGGCAACGTAGGGGTATCTCCGTTGCTGGCCATGGTGACAACGGGGAGGGAGAGGGGAGGGGGAGTGGGAGGACGACGAGAGGCAGATATCGCGGCGGACAGACGAGGCTTCAATGGTGGCCACTTCAAGCTTGGCGCGGCGGCGGCTAGCGGGAAGCGCGCGGCTGGTGGGCAGGGCCTGTGATTGGCGGAGAGCAAGTGGTGCGGGGCTAAACCCGATCGGGACGGAGCGTGTTTACTGTTCCCCATCAGGACGGGCGCTCATTGACGATTGTGCTGCCAGGAACCCCTGCCAGGGCCGACGCAGACCGACTGATCGTGCATTAGGTTCTAAATTTAAAGCCGAGTCCTTTGTAGCTGCTGTTTGCGTAGGGGGGGGCGCCCTGCCACCGACATTCATGCTGACGGCGCTGTTCTCCGCCGGC
Source organism: Aspergillus micronesiensis (assembly GCA_039763685.1). Lineage (NCBI taxonomy): Eukaryota > Fungi > Ascomycota > Eurotiomycetes > Eurotiales > Aspergillaceae > Aspergillus > Aspergillus micronesiensis. The sequence goes on along the minus strand of JASHHO010000043.1, from coordinate 33,821 downwards.
GGCGACGATCTGGCCTCAAACGGCGCTACGCTTGCATTCCACCTCCTAACTCTCCTCCCCAACGTGTTGTCTCTTAAGCTCATGCGTCCCGGTTGACTCCTGGTGCTGCCCACGGTTCCTTTTCTTGACTTTTCCTGTCATGGCGCATCGCCTTTTGATTCTCGACTCTCGTTGACTGTCCCCTTTGTTGATTGTCTGATTCCTGCTGGGTTTCGCGCGGGGGGTTTCTTGATCAGCTCTCTGGAGTCGGAGCCGCACTTCTTCACGATCTCCGCATTCATTCCTCCATACTCCGATCTATATCTTTCTTTTTCCTTCCGTTCCTTCTGCTCCTTATCTCGACGAATCTTCCTTCCTTCTCCATGTCTACAAATCGAAGGACACCTTGAGTGTCCGTCCGGCCTCACGGTCTGGCCGCTCGCCCAGCCGCTCGCCGAAGCCGAAGAACCGCAAGAAGGGCCCGCCACGACCACGAGCTATGCATCGGACGGGGTCAAGGATAACAATATCTTCAATCTGCCGACCTCCGATTACAAGGCCCTGACGCTGCTCACCATCATCGCGGCGGTCGTCCGACTGTTCAGAATCTACCAACCGACCAGTGTGGTGTTCGATGAAGTCCAGTATGTCCCAATGGCTCCCCCCGCTCCTCGTTTGTGAATTGCGCTGACCCACGGGGCTCACAGCTTCGGTGGCTTCGCGACCAAGTACATCAAGGGTCGGTTTTTCATGGACGTTCACCCTCCCCTCGCCAAACTCCTCATCACCCTGGCCGGCTGGCTGGCTGGATTCGATGGCTCGTTTGACTTCAAAGAAATTGGCAAGGATTATCTGGAACCCGGTGTCCCATATGTGGCGATGCGGATGCTCCCCCGCGGTGATGGGAGTTCTGACGGTCCCATTATGTATTTGACGATCAAGGCCTCGGGATGTCGCTCCTCCGCGGCCGCCTTGGGAGCTGGTGCTGTGATTTTGGTAGGTCGCGATCGTACCCCTGGAATACCACTCCGGTGCAGGTCTAACCGCTGGCAGAGAACGGTCTGATCACTCAGTCGCGTCTGATTCTCCTGGATTCGCCGCTCGTGTTCTTCACCTCGCTGACGGCCTTGTCCTTCACCTGCTTCACGAATCAGCAGGAATTGGGTCCGTCGGCTGCGTTCCGTGCGCCCTGGTGGTTCTGGCTCGCAGCTACGGGTCTGTCGCTGGGTGCTACCCTGAGTGTCAAGTGGGTTGGTCTGTTCACTGTTGCGTGGGTGGGCTCTCTCACCATTCTTCAGCTCTGGGTGCTCCTCGGAGACCCCAAGACCGTCACTCCCGTGAGTGTTTCCCTTGGACGTCGAGATGTAGCTTCAACCCTGCTAACAAGCTCATAGCGTCTGTGGTTCAAACACTTCTTCGCCCGCGTCTTCTGTCTCATTATCATCCCCCTCGGTTTCTACGCCGGAATGTTCGCGATCCACTTCCTGTGCTTGGTCAACCCTGGCGAAGGTGATGGGTTCATGTCGTCCGAGTTCCAGGCTACATTGAACTCCAAGGCCATGCAGGATGTTCCCGCTGATGTTGTGTTCGGCTCCGGGTTTCCATCCGTCATTGAACACCCAAGGCGGCTACCTTCACTCTCACCCCCACATGTACCCCACGGGAAGCAAGCAGCAGCAGGTGACCCTCTATCGCACAAGGATGACAACAACATCTTCCTCCTGGAGAACCAGACACAGCCCCTTGGACCTGATGGTGAAGTGGCGGGTCCCTATGCATGGGACAACATCACCGCTGAATATATCGAGGACGGTGCCGTTGTTCGACTCAACCACCTGTCGACCAAGCGCAGAATCCACTCGCACGATGAGCGCCCTCCGGTCACCGACGTCGACTGGCAATTCGAAGTGTCCGCCTATGGCTATGATGGTTTCCCCGGAGACGCCAACGACCTGTTCCGTATCGAGATTGTCAAGTCCCATTCCGATGGAGAGGACGCGAAGAAGCGTCTGCGCACCATCCAGAGCAAGTTCCGATTAGTGCATGTCATGACCGGCTGTGTGCTCTTTTCGCATAAGGTCAAGCTTCCTGACTGGGCCTGGGAGCAACAGGAAGTCACCTGCGCCCGAGGCGGTACTCTGCCCAACAGTCTCTGGTACATTGAGTCCAACAGCCAGCCCATGCTTCCTGCGGATGCCGAGAAGGTCAACTACCGGAACCTGGGTTCTTGGGCAAGTTCTGGGAGCTCCAGAAGGTGATGTGGACTACCAACGCGGGATTGACTGAATCCCATGCATGGGATTCGCGCCCGCCCTCATGGCCTACTCTCTCCCGCGGTATCAACTTCTGGGGCCGCGACCACCGCCAGATCTACCTCCTTGGTAACCCGTTCATCTGGTGGTCTTCCACCGTGGCTATTGGCATCTATGTCCTCTTCAAGGGTCTCTCTGTGATCCGTTGGCAACGGAACTGCGGTGACTACCGCAACGTCAACTTCAAGCGGTTTGACTACGAAGTCGGTACCACCGTGCTAGGCTGGGCATTCCACTACTTCCCCTTCTACCTCATGGCCCGCCAGCTCTTCCTGCACCACTACTTCCCCGCCCTCTACTTCGCCATCCTGGCCCTCAGCCAGGAATTCGATTTCCTCGCCAACCGTGTTCAGCGTCTCGGTCTGTCGTCGAAGCCGGTCATCGGAAAAGCGTTGGCCGCGATCTTCCTCGCAGCTGGCATCTTCACCTTCACCCTCTACTCGCCGCTTGTCTACGGCAACCCGTGGACTCAGGACGCTTGTCGGGGCGTGAAACTCATGAGCGGCTGGGATTTCGATTGCAACACCTTCTACACCGACGTAAGTTCTGTCACATTATCCCTTGCTTCCACACAATGATTCTAAATTTGATTTTAGCTTTCCCAATACGTCACCCAGTTCTCCAACATCAACGCCGCTGTGCCAACTGCGCAAGCCACCCCTTCGCCTGCGGCCCAGGCTCCTCCCCAGCAAGAGCCTGTCGTGATCCCGCCCCAGCCGCATGATCAACAGCAACAGCAACAGGAGCAAAATGCCCAGGTCACTCCTCAGGCCGAGGCCCCTCGTTCCAAGGCGCGAGTGGAATACCGGGACCAGAACGGAAACCTCCTTGATGAGGCGGTCGTCTCTTCCTTAGCCGCGGAGGGCAAGGTCTCCTTCGAGACCCGACATGAGACGAAGACCCGGTTGGAGAACGGGCATCTGGTCGATCTGGTTGACGGCCAGGTTGCCCCGCCCCACCCCGATGTGGAGGGCCAGAACCCCGAGACCGTCCAGAAGCAGAACCAACAAGTCCCTGTCGAGGACGCACCGGCGTCGCAGCAGGCGATGAGAGCTCTGCTGATCAGTCAAACTCTCCCGAGCCCAAGCCAGCTAGCGAGGGCAACGAGGCGACTGATGTGTGAGGTGTCGGATGAGGTAGTAATTATAATCAGTGGATTTTGGCGCACTTTCTCTTTTGATTTCCTCTCCTACTCGCGACAGTCTCTTTCTCCTGTACTTCCTTTTCAAGTAATTTTTTCTTACTTCCCACTCTCTATCTCTCTCTCCTCTCCTATTTTGAATTTGTCTGACGATGTGTGAGCATGTACATGATTCAATCACCCTTCAGCGTGCGTCGGTCTCCTTTACGTGAGTGACTACTCCTGTACCCAGCGGATGGCGAAAAAGGCTTGGCTTGGCTTTTGGTTGGTACCAGCGCAACAGAAACAATCTCCAATTGAGTCCCCATCAAGCGCAAAAAAAAAGTAGAAAACATAATACTATGCACAAACCCTCTTCACGTAGGTCTAGACACACCTGCCTGCCCTGGCACTTTCTAAACTTGACACTTCACAAAAACATCATTTTAGTGTACAGCGTTTTCCTCTCCAGTTCATCCCCGATCGCTCCCGATTGATGATCGACCGCTGTAAGACATCTAGTAGTCGTACTCCTCCTTGCCGTACTTGTTGAAGCGCTCGTGGAGGTCCTGTTCACGTCGTGATTAGCCATTGACTCCGGGCCGGCCCGGAGTGTCGAGTCACTCCAGTATAAGATAATCTACACATATCAAGTATACGGTGTGATTTGGATCGGAGGGATGACGTACCTCAGGAAGAGTGACGTTGGGGACGATCACGGTGTTCAACGCGCTGGGGGCGTTGCGGAGAGGCTGGCTCTTGTCACCGCCGGATGGTACTGGTACTTGTAGTTCTTACCATCGTCGTCACGCTCCCAGGGCATGGCGCTGTCGGGGATGCGCACGTTGCTCTCGGAGGTGACGGAGGTGGGCTTGGTGCCGAAGTACCTATGGAGGATCGTGGTTAGCTAGTTGGTCGATGGGTGAGTGCAATTGGTGGTGTTGTGGTTGTGTTGGGTGGTGGTGGTGGTTTTTTGATATGAGGTGAGGCCGTTTTCGGGTGATGATGATTGGTCGGAGCGGGTGAGGGAACGGGGGAGTATTCACCAGCCAGCGATCATGAAAGCACCGGACATGACACCGAGGAGGACCTGTATGGGTTTCAAGTTAGTTTCCGGAAAGCTATGGGGTCAATTGGGGTCGGATGGGGTGCGTACGTAGAGCTCAGGGTCACGCTTAGGAGCCTTGTCGAGGCTCGCCTCCTCGATCTTGGAGCTGTAGAGGCGGCGCGGGGGCGCGCGGAAGAGAGACTGGCGGGCGAAGGCCCGGCGGGAGGCCATGGCGGCAATTGACGACATTGCGATGGTGGTGAGGGGGGTGTTGGGGTCGCTGCTGGAGCTTGCAAGAGGGTCGTCTTGAAGGGGAGAGCGGGAGGGAAGTGGGAGAAGTCGGACGATGATGTTGCCGGCGCATCATCAGGTGACATCCCGTTGGCCCAGCTGGGGCTGACTCAGCCACTTGCGTCCTCAGGCTCCCGTGGGCTGTTCGCCTAGCTGCTCGATCGGGCTTAGTGGCTCTGCGGGCAGACTAACCTTACTTGGTTGACTAGGGGATCGGAGGGCTCCAGAGTGAGTGTTGCGTCAACACCACCGCTCCGACTCAGCCCTCCCTCCGCCCTCGCCCTCGCCGTTTGTCGCGCGGAAGCTCTCTCGGTGCTCTCGTCCAGGCCGTGATGTGATAGGTGAGGTGATTTGATTGTGTTTTGTTGTGCCGTCGTCGTTTGTCGCAACGAGTATATCTCAGGTGGGTAATGTCCCCCGTTCGTGTCTCATTAGGGGTAGATATCGTCGCATCGCGCGTCGTTTTTCCCGTCGCAAATCACAGAATGCTAACGAAGTGTGTGGGATGTGTATAGGTTGTTTTCACTCATTTACCTTCGCTTCTATCTGTTCGGTGATTTCCACCGCTTCATACATATCCTTTGGGTGTTTCCTCGTCGCTCCTTAACCTCCGACCCGTTCACCGATCCACACCGCGCTCCGGTGAACAACTCCCGCAAAAGACCCCGATCGCGGTCGACTCCCTATTTCAGCTGCATTCTAGCTCGCGCGATGAGCCTGGCGACTACCTGTTGACAACATACAACTCTCCGCACTCATGGCGTTCCCGTCAGGAAACTCGGATGCTGGCGATGCATCCAACCCCCCGCCCTCACAGCCCTCCCTGGGCATTCCTCGTCCCCCCTCAGTCGGCGGCATCTCGTCGAGAGTCACCGACGACGATGGGGAACACTCGCAAACGTATACCGGAATGTCGTCCCACCCGCCTCAGTCACGGTCGTCCGTTCTCCCGACGAGGACCTCCGCCTGTGCGAAGCTCGGTGATCACCTCGATCAGCCATGGAAACAGCAGACCAGGAAGTTCTGGCAGCAGGTTAAGCCGGAGCCACATCCCCTCGCTGACGGCGCAGGGTTTCTTCCGTCCGATGTCGTTCAGCGCCTGCAGGCTCACCGTGGGCGGCCCATGACGAAGGGAACCACCGCGTCGTCTGACGACTGGGGAGACCACGAGTCAGAACCGACGCAGCTTGATCTCCAACAGCACCTTTCAGCAGAGCTCGATCCCTCCCATCGAGCAGGAAGTTCCCCCGTCGCGGGGCACGGAATTTACCGACCCGATCATCCCAGACAGAAATACCTCGAACGCTAGTCCCATGGGCAATACCACCGCAAGAAGCTTAGGCGAGAGCGCCAAGCTCCTTCACGATAAGGAAAGGAAGAACACTCGCCGCCGCATCTCAACCTCGGGGTGAACTACAAGAGTGGGAACGGCAATGACGCTCCCCAGCGGTCTCCGATGTCTTTCCTGTCATTGCAGAATAAGAACGGCGGGCAAGAGCACCGCGATAGTCGCACACATGAGCGGCTGTCGTCAGCTGGATCGTCTCCAAGGTCACTTGAGAAGCAAAGTCGAGCGGTCGAGAAAGGCTATGGGCAAGAATTATGAGTACTTCACAGGTAATACTATCTTTGGTGGTGGTGGAAGACTGCAGAACTCGCGGGACAAGCCCGTGAACATTGCTACGGGTATCTTTGTGCTCGTACCTACGGCCTCTTCTTCGCCTACTCGTATGTGTACCATGTTCCTGATGTGTTGGAATCAGTGCTAACATCGCCCAGCGGCCCTTGGCTTTGGCATAATATCTCTCCCGCCATTCCCATTCTATTCGCTTACTCTTCTACATCTGCATGTCCTCGTTTATACATGCCTCTGTGGTTGATCCTGGGGTAAGAAGGACTCTGGCCTGAATATCAGACTAGTTGCTAACCTTGTCCATAGATCGTTCCACGGAACCCCAAAATGCCCCAACAGATCCATCAGACGATCCGCTGGCGATAGGCCCGCCCACAAACGACTGGGTGATGGTGAAGCTAGCCACGTCGGACGTTGCAGCCATGGATGTGCCTGTTAAATACTGCAAGACCTGTAGCATCTGGCGTCCGCCACGCTGCTACCACTGCCGCGTCTGCGACAACTGCGTCGAGACGCTGGATCACCATTGTGTCTGGCTCAACAACTGTGTTGGCCGTCGAAACTATCGATACTTCTTCACCTTTGTGAGCGCGTCCACACTCCTGGCCTTGTTCCTTCTCGGAGCGAGTCTCGCGCATCTGTTGGTCTATAGCTCGCGGAGAACGTCTCCTTTGGCGCCGCGATCGACCACTGGAGAGTCCCCTTCGCCATGGTCATCTTCGGAGCAGTTGCTGCGCCTTACCCAGCCTCTCTCTGGGTGTACCATCTGTTCCTGGTCGGCCGAGGCGAGACGACGCGCGAATATCTCAGTTCCCACAAATTTGCTAAAGCCGACCGCCATCGTCCCTTCACGCAAGGGAACATCTTCCGGAATTGGCTCTCGGTCATGATGCGCCCCCGGCCTCCGACCTACATGCAATTCAAGGAGCCGTATCATGAGGGTGACCAGCGGTTCAGTACGGTAAAACGCAAGTATTTACCGCGTCGTACTCAACCGCAGCCCGACATCGAGATGCAGCGTGTGACGCCCGGCCAGGAGTGAAGGGCATCCCTCATTCTCATGCCAATTCCCCCTAATTTTCTGGACAAAACTTTCTTCTAACATACATTGATTTGTAATGGATATACTATCGACCTTCCTTGGGCATTTCCTTATTTCTGGACTGATACCGTCGATACTTCTCTGTTGAACGCGCGCTCTCTCTCTTTACTTTGATTCCCACTGTGACTTTCCTAAGCGAGTTGTACACTTTTTACAACTATCGTTCTTACGTTCTCTACGATCTTCTCCTATCTCCTTTGATTTGTCTAGCCTAATTGTGTTTGTTTGCTGGGAGGGTGTTGCTGGGGGCTACTTGGTTGGATTTGATATTACGCAACACGAGGGACATATGTATGATATTGGGATATCCCATTCTGCAAATAGATGTCTAGGGAGTAGAAGATGTATAATCTCTTCCAAAAATGTGCGTTCCGCATGGTAGAGCATGAACGGGAGGCCGCGCGAGGATCAGCCGAACCAGGCGCAACATGAGTAGATCAGGACGAGACCGTCAAGGAAGAGCAGTGGCCGGGGTAAAAGAAGGAAGACGATCCGACGAGCATACCAGACGAGACACCCTCGAGCAGTACCGACGTGGGGCGCGCGAGGAGAAGCAGTGCAGGAAATGGCGCGGTGGCAGCGAACAATACGGACCTTCTCTCCGCACTTCGTCCTTTCCTTCTCTCCCTCCCTCTCCCTCTCCCTCCTCTTCCTCTCTCTCTCCACCACCCCCATTCTCCCTCCCCCGTCGACCCTCACAACCCCTTTTCCCTGTTTCAACTTCCTCGGTCATGGCGTTCTCGTCCGCGTTCTAGCACGGTTTCTCCCGTCTCAGCACGCTTCCTCCCGCTGGACCTCCTGATAAGAGGAGCACCTCAGCTTTTTCCCGCAAACCACGCTCCCCACGTCTGACAATCCACACCCCATCATCCCGGTCATTATCGATTCCACCCTCTGTGGCCGTCGGATCAACTTATAGGGAGCCCCTCTCTCCCACCGCCCCAACAGTTCCTCTCCAGCCGTGGCATGGAAAGTCCGTCCGGCGCGTCTCCTGCGACTCCCGCAACCCTGGCCGACCTCACCAAACACCCGCACGAGCCCTCCGACGACACAATGGCCTTCGAGTACACCGAGCAGCTCCTGACCCCGGAAAACAGTCGCTCCGAGACGTCCAGCAACAACGAAAACGCGTCCACCGACGAAAAACCTTCTCTCCGCCGGAGATCTACACGTGTGGCACGCGCCTCGCTGAGAAGCGCCGCCGACCTCCCCGCGATGCTGTTGACGCTGACACCCCGGGGGAAACTCCCCCTGCTGATGGGAATGACCGTGTCATCGCCGCCGGCGAAACACCGCCTCTCGTCGCTGCGGTAAAGAACGCTGCCACCACGTCCTCATCCCACCTCCGGCACAGCATCGCCGTCATGGAATCATCCCTGTGGGCCGATACCGCACTTGCGCAGGAAAATTCCGAGCCGGAAGACCACCCAATGGCGCCAGACACGCCAGTTTCCAAATCCTCTCAGGAGCCGCCGTCGGCGGATATGAATACCTCGCTACAACAACGGACGCTCCGCAAGCGTGTGCAACGGGTGCTGGGTCAGGAGGACGGCCCCAATGGCAAGAAGAAGTCCTCCGGGCCGGCTAATAAATCGGATGACTGCCCATCCGACGGTCCTCCCGCCTGAGTCTCATGCAGAAGGCCTCGAACTTTGTCGACCGCGCAAACAGCTGCTGGGTAAGCGCACCCGTGGTGCGGCGGCGAAGGGCAAAGAGACCAGCCGACGCGCGAGTCTGCGGCCTCGAAATGTCGCTCCTCCACTAACGGAGGAAACGAAGCCTTCGTAGTGAAGCTCCCGCGGCCAAGAGACGACGTGTCTCCGAAGGGGATCTGGCCGCTAAAATCAAGGAAAGGGAGAATGAGGAGAAGCAAGAGGACGAGTCGAGTACGCCCGCGCCTGTCACGCGATATCGACCCAAGCGCTGGCTCGCACACGGTCTGTATTCGGGACAGGAACCGACGCACTCGCGTCCTTTGCAGAGCAAGAATAACAAGACAACCAAGCGGAGGAGTCACAGTGCCGCTCAGCGCAAACTTCTCCGCCACTTATGTTCGCGGGTGAACGATTGTTGCGGCAGGGACGGGATTTCAAGCTGCCGTTTGATATCTTCTCCCCACTGCCTCCAGGTCAACCCAAGCCTAATGAATGGAGAAAGACCAATAAGAGTATGTATCAACCCTGTCCTTCTACAACTCTCCAGAGGACCTTCCAGTGGCTGATAATTCTGGTATAGATGTCTTTGTTGGAGAAGCCGGCAGTATATGGAGGGCCAACAAGAACTTGGAACTGTCTACGTGTATGTGTGAGCCAGAGACCGGATGCGACGAAAATTGTCAGAATCGCTATATGTTTTACGAGTGTGACGACGGCAACTGTGGACTGGGCGCTGGATGCGGCAACCGAAACTTCGACGAGCTCAAGCAGAGAACCAAGGCGGGTGGAAAGTACAACATCGGCGTCGAAGTCATCAAGACGGCGGATCGTGGATATGGTGTCCGCAGCAACCGCACCTTCGATCCCAATCAGATTATTGTGGAGTACACGGGAGAGATCCTCACTCAGTCCGAATGTGAGAAGCGGATGCGAAGTCTCTACAAGAATACGAGGTACGGCGAGTCTTGACAGGGATCGAATATAGCTGACAGTCGGCCAGTGTTACTATCTGATGTACTTCGACCAGAATAAGATCATCGATGCTACGCGAGGCTCCATCGCACGCTTTGTGAACCACTCCTGTCAGCCAAACTGTCGCATGGAGAAATGGACCGTTGCAGGTAAACCGCGGATGGCTCTTTTCGCCGGCGATCGTGGTGTTATGACTGGGGAGGAGTTGACTTACGACTACAACTTCGAGTGAGTGCCTTTGGACTGTTCATTCAGGTGAACCACACTAACTTTTCCAGCCGTACTCGCAGAAAACGTCCAGCAATGCCGCTGCGGTTCGTCAAACTGCCGTGGCATCTTGGGCCCACGTCCCAAGGAGAAGGAGCGCGCACGGGAGCAAAAGGCCGAAGCGGAGAAGAAGACCGGTGCGAAGAAGACCAGTCGCAAGTCATCCAGCACCCGACGCAGAGTCGGAGCAGTCCTGAACAGTGCTACCTCCCGGGTCAACAAGAACCGAAAGCCTGCTACCTCTCGATCCATCAAATCCGGTGTCAAAAAGGCAATTTCCAGAGTCCGGGGTGCTGCTACGAAAGCCACTACTGCCCGGAAGACCGCCGCGCAGAAGGACACCAAGGCATCCCACAAGAAGGGAGCAAAGGCGACCGCGAAATCATCTCCCCGAAAGCGCCAGACCACGAAAGACACCACAAAGGACAAAGTCAAGCTACCCCGAGTGAAGGCTACCAAAGCCAAGGCCACAGTGCGTGTTCGCAAACCCGCAGCAACCAAGACTAAGGCTGAGGCCAAGTCCGAAACCAAGACTGCTTCTTCAAAACTACCGCGTCCTTCTGTCAAGGCAAAGGCGAAGATCCTCGCCGTCGCCAAGGGGGGCTCTCGAAAGCGCACGCCAAAGAAGGACGATACCACCAAGAGCCCCAAGACCACCAGGACCCCCAAGACTCCTAAGAGTCCTAAGAGTCCTACCAAGCGAGGACCTGCGAACAAGGTGACGAAGCCTCGGGCAAAGTCCACAGCCACGAATACGAAGGCGAGGTCGCCCAAGAAGGCCACGGCCTAGTTTTCGATCTCTCGCAACTCTCGACTTCTTTCCTCTTATCGAGAGCGCAATCTGTATCTGTATCACCTATCGAGGTGACTGAAATTGACTCTTGTTAATTTATTTTTCTGTTCCCACCCACCCGGTGGCGGTTTTCTATGGATTTAGTTTTCTTTGGTTTTCTATTATACTTTTTTCCCTTGGGTGTTTCCGCGTAATGTGGATGGATCGATGATGCAGTTTCACTTGGGATGCGACCTGCGACATGCGCCTTGGTTTGACTTGACCTGCAACCGGACTGGCGTTCTTGTTTGGACTTTTCGATCGTTTTAATCTTATTGACTGGCTGACCCTCTTGTTGTTCTTGTATCCGATGATGATTTGCAGAGTCGGTGTTGTTGGGATATACGCAGTTGGTTTTATTTCTGGTTGCTCTATTCTTATTATTTATTTATCTTATCGTGTTTTCATTAGGTTAATGAACGACTTAGCATTAATTGGTTGGTGATATATTCTCCTATGGGGGTGGTGGGTAGTCTCACTTCGCTGGTTATATATCCCTTGTCGGTAGGTTTCATGTGTTGCATGTCCAATACAAAGAGGGTGAATAACTACCAATTTCGTACGGAAAGTTCAGTGATCAAATGATTGATTATCCATATATCCAATACCATAGCTATATCTAGATCATTACGTGGAAGGGAGCATAGGAGACACCTAATAATGGAACTAACGAAACTATAAACAACATCCCAGTTGATTGACTCTTGCTTGACTGGCCCCAAACTCCATACATCCCATAAAAGACATAACTGCCAACCTGAATACCTGGCTACTTGTTACAATCAACATGCACACATGCCCACTCAGCCCGAATGGACCGAAAGAAAACCAGAAACTAGACAAAACATGGGCACGTATCTCTATTTACGCATCGGTTGGCGCAGGGGGTGGCTGTTCCGTCGATGATTCTGCGGTGGAAGCACCTCCTTCAACGTTATCGTTGTCGGTGGTAGTCTTTGTCTCGGGTTCGGCTTCAGGGTTGGGCTCCGACTCTGCCACTGTCTCTGGCACTGGTTTCGCCTCCGCTTCCTCGCTCTTCTCTGGCACGACGGGGGTGTCGTTTTCCGTGGAGGGTGCTTCGGTAGGTGGAGCGGGAGTAGGTTCTTGGGGTTCCTGGTCTGATGGGGCTGCCTGGGGTGCTGGTATTTCATCTGTCGGGGGAACAGAGGCTTCATCGGCTGGGACGATGGGTTGTGCTTGTTCCGGCGCGGCAGGTTGATCTAGGCAGGCATAGGAGGAGAGGGTTCAGCGGCGGGCTTCTGTTCTTCGACCTGCTGTGGTTCGGATGCAGGCTCAGGAGCACCTTCGGGTTCTTGTTGGGTGTTTGGCAGCTCAGGCACCCCCGCTGACTTTTCTGGGGTAGGATTTTCCTGGATCGGCTCGATAGGAGCCGGAGTCTCTTCTGTTGATGTTGGAACGGGATCTGTAGGTGCCGCGGGCTCAGGAGGTTGTTCTGTGGACGCTTGCTCGGTGGTAGTCTCGTCGAGGGGCTCGGTAGGCTGCTCTGGCAACTTCTCGGTTTCGACGGACGTGGGTTCTGCGGACGGTTCGACAGGGGCAACTGGGCTGGGCTGCTTGATGTCGGCAGGGGTGGGTTGCTCGGTCACAGGCTCTGTGATGATGTCGGCGGGTGCTGCTTGATCAGCCTGCTCGGTTGCTTCTCTGATTCACTCTCGACTGGCTTGTTCAGGCTTGCCTCCAGCGAGTCCAACATGTCGACATCGTTGCTCTCCTCCTGCTTCGGTTCTTCTTGTTTCTCACCAGGTGGAGCTGCTTCTTGTGTTGGTGGCAGTCCCGTCTCTGGTGCCTTTTCCGGCGAAGCCTGGGTTGATCTGCGGAGACATCCATTGCATCCTCGTCTCGAGCAGAAGCCGGGGGTGCTAACGTGGAGGGTTCCGTAGGGCTAGGCTCCTTAATATCGTGTACTGACTCAATAGGCTGGTCTTTGCTCTCGGTAGGGAATGCGGACCCAGGTTGGGGAGTCTCCTGAGCTTCAGTTCGGAGTCATTTCGCCAGGTGTTTCGGCCTTGACTGGAGCTGGTGGAGGAATTGTGGGGTGATTCGTATCTTCCACTGGCACATCAGGGTTTTGAGTCGGTCATTTCTATATCCTCTGCAGCAACCTTTTGTTCTGGCTGATCAGTCAGAGCAGTAGCAGCGTCCCCAGCCGCTCGAGTGGGCTCTTCAGAAGCTGCTGGAGTGACCGAGGCCTCGGGAATGTGAGGAGGCTGAGGCGTTTCCGATAGTTTCGTATCAGCCACGGCATCTGTAGTTGATGCTGGAGTCTGTTCTGCCGCGAACTCGGATACAGCCTCGGCACCAGTCTGCTGCATCGGTGTCTCGGGGGTCTTCGCCTCCATCATCGACTCATCACCCTCGTCGCTCTCCTCACCCTCCTCGCCATCGTCATCCTCATCCTCTTGACCAGGATGATCAGCCGATACTCGCGACGACGCATCCCCGTCTTTGTCTTGGGTGCCATCAGCACCAGGTCCAGCGCCATGGACGAGCGACGCATCGGTTCCCTCCCCAGGAGCGAACATGACCTTCTTGCGGCGACCTTTCCCAAAGCCCTTCGCCTTCCGCTTAGGAGGCGGCGGTCGTCTCTTCGGCGGCGTCATCACGGCGGCCGAGCCAGCCTCCGCGACCACTACTCTTCCGCATTCACCACACCCACGCCCTCGATCACCGTACCTGGCGCAGGGGCCTCCGGCGTCACCTTCACCGGCACTTCAGGATTCTCCGGTGCCAATTGCGCGTCGTTGGCGATCTCGCCCTCGATCTTGTGTCCCTCCGGCACCCACGCCTCGTAGACAGAGATATTCCCAGACGCCGGATCAACCTTCTTAAACCGCGTCCGCCGCATGGGCTGCGACGCGTTAGCTCCCTCTGCACCTGCCGCCGCGGCAGCGCCGTACAGCGACTGTAGACCCGGCCGCCGCTTCGCCAGGAATTCCACCTCGGCGGCTCAAGATGCTTCGGCAACGTAGTCCACTTGCGGGTGACGAAGCTGCGCTCCGAGCTTTGCAACACGGGCTGTTCCTCCACGTCGGTAGCATCCTTCTCTTCTTCGTCTTCTTCCTTCGTCGCAGTTTGGCGAATGTAAATGCAGCCGGCGCGGGAGGCGCGGAGCAGCGCGCGGCTTGCCGGAGTTAACAGGTGGCTGTCCCGGGGCATGGGGTGCTCGGGGATGGTCTGTTTTGCCGCCGGGGCCGGGGAGGATGGTCTCTGAGGCTTCGGTCTTGGGCACCTGTGAGATAGTCTGGGTTTGGCGCGTCCAGCGCCGGACGGGGAGACCCTCGAAGACATCGTGGTCGACTTGGCCGGTTCGCGTGCGATTGGCGCCGTCGCCGAATTGGCGACCTGAGCGGGAGGATCTGAACTGCGCAGGTGAGTATGAGTTTGTGGAGGGGAATTGGGGAGGGGAGTCCATCGCAGGCTGGATGCTGGCTGCGTCAGGAGACGTACTGTCGGCATGGCAGGCGACTGGCCCTGCGGATTTCTTCCTCCACCAGGGGATTAGGGGAGAGACGCGAGGTACACGTGAGTATTCAGGTCTTGGGGAGAAGAAAATATACAGGGATCATATAATTGTCGAGGTGATGGGCGAGATCGGGGAAGAGGGGGAGAGAGGGAGACGATGGTTGTTGTTGCTTTGCGATGCGATTCGATTCCCGCCCGTCACGTGAGACCTCGATCGAGTTCGCAGCACACCGTTTACGAGAAGACCACCGAGATGATAACGCACTTGGTTGCATTTCTATATCGAGAGGAGAAGACAAGACAAGAACACCGCTTAGTCAAACAAGACACTGCTACCTATTGTGTAGTCGCGTGCATTAAAAATACAGAGCACCTCGCCGGTCTATCAGTCCCGCAGCCTCTTCGGCCAACCCGTCTGTCCAGCACTGACGATTATTTATTACTTATAAGCTGTATCAATTAGTCCCAGCTGATGGATCGCAAGTCGTTAGACGAGTAGTGGAGTTGGCCATGTGGCCGGAGGAGAGTTGTAGCTTACCCGGTGTCCTTCTGGCGGACGATGCCACCTTCATGGCCGTTTCCTTCCCCTGTTTGAAGATCAGCCCTGCTGCTGTCGGCAGGAGTCATACTAGATACTCACCGTCTTCTGGCCTTCCACAACCAGCTTGTCGAGCTGGTAGAACTGGCTGATCACGGTTTGTCTCTGTAGACGGATGTGTCAGTTTTCTTCCTAGGTATTCATAAGGCGACAGGGGCGGGATAGTAGCAACGATGTTTCCATCCTAGAATGCTAGGTATGACCCACCTTCATCATGCGCAGGTTCTTGAGTCCATCCTGGATCAACTCCTGTATCTTGCGGTCCTCCGACTCCTTCTGGTGCTCACGGAAAGCATCTCTCGTCCGCCGGCGGGCATACTCGCGGAAGTTGAAGCTGGAGAACTGGGACGATTGCCGGAGCATGGCACGGAACTACCATTGAAAACGGTCAGATACGGTCGGTTCATACAGGTTGAGGGTTTCGGGTTCATTGAATGTGTTCAATGAGGGGATGCAACGAGGGGTACTCACCAGAGAGCGGACCTGGAAGGCCGTATCGCGCGGAAGGGCAACAGACATGATGGCTGGGTGAGTGGAGATTGGAGATGAAGAAGATCGAGCGGTGGTCGAAAGACGGTTTGTCGATGACGGCGATGGTATCGTGAAGCTCAGAGGAGAGTCTTCGTGGAGATGGATGATTTATCCGATGGCTGACTCACGCGGCGAGGTTAACGAAACGCGGGGAGGACTCGAATCCGGCCGAACTGGTCCTGTCGTGAGATCCGGGGATAGGAAGAGAGTCGTGAGAGATCGGAGGTGGTGTTCTGGCAAATGGCCGGTGGCGTTGGAAGCAGAGTTGCTATCCGAGGGAACCGACGGCGACAGAGTGACGAGATGGGGACGGTCTCTGGCAAAAGCAAATACACCCGAGAGTCGCACACGAGCGGAGGAATCACTTGGGCGACAATGAGGTCTGGAGGGAGGCGACGAGGACGTAGTTGCAGAGGATGCAGAGGAGGAGAGGAAGCGGAGAGTGACGAGCGGGAAAGTCTGGGCTTTTTTTGTCCGGCGCGATAAAGACGGAGTTATCGGCTCGCATCCTCTTTCTCTCCTCCCCTCTTCTCTCGAGTCAATTCCCGACCCTTTACCAGATACCTACTCTTGCACACATTCTGCAATACACCTCTTCCAGAACATGTCGCAGGTTCCCACCCCGCCCGCATCGCGTCATGCCTCCGCTTCCCCAGACGCCGAGCTCAAACCAGCTCCGACGCCCGATTCCACCGCGCTGATGCAGTCGCTGGACGACCTGCTCGAACGGTACCTGCACCTGCTCGATCAACACCAGAAATTACAGTCGGTTATGGCCTCTCATCTGTCCTCCGTATGCTGCACACCTCGAATCCCCCGCATCTGCATCCCAAAACTAACAGCCCAAGGGATTCATGTCGCTGGCGCATGCCAATTACACCTGTCCTCCCGGCGGCGGTACGGAGAAGACTACTACGATGATCGCATGAAGGCGACCCGACGAGTGCAAGTGTAAGCGCATGAAGCTCGACATTGTGTCTGCGTGAGAGAGGAACTAATGGGGTTGTCTAGGACCGCACCGTCGGACTCGCACGTTGTCACGCCGGACGAACCCGTAGCCAAAGACTCGGAACACAGCAGCAGACGCATACCTCCCATTCCTTCAAACATGCATTCAATATTGCGCATGTTACCATTGACGATGAAGAGAAGCCCGAGCAGGACATGGACAAAGACAAGTCACCCGAGACGGACGACGCAAGTACCCCCGAGGAACGGTCGAATACAGAAAGACAAGCATGGAGCAACTCCCTACTCGCCCTCAGATTCTGAGACGGACTCGAAGTCGTCAGAGAAAACACGATCGGAGCACGAGTCGGGGTCAAACCGAAGCGGAAACCCAAAGTGAAATCTCGTTCCTCCGATCCCCTGCGATGGTATGGAATCCTGGTCCCTCCGTCTTTGCGCAACGCCCAGAAGTCTTTTACAGAAGCGGTAGAGGACGATCTACCAGGGTTGGCGAGTGTGGTGCTCGAGATGCAGACGACGGAGAAGGAAATCCACCGCGTGCGCCGTGAACTCGGTCAGTGAAGTGCTGCCTCAAGTTGGTCTGGTGTCAGCACAAGTGCTCCCTACACCCAGGCTCCATCACAAGCTTAGCGCTGATGGGGCTTCTATATTGCCGAGTATTTTTATCTTCTGCGATATGGAAGCAGTAAGACCGGTGGGGATGGTTCGCATAGGTGGAGTCGAGTTGTTTAGGGGCTGTAATTGTATGGGGATACATATATATAGAAGTGAATAGATATAAATATGAGTCTATAATAATATAGAGTCTGCAGGATAGAATGAGACAAACATGTATCTGGGCGAGTGGATAATACCTCCCCATGTGCAGTGTGTACCTAATACCTAATAAAGACTCCGTGTCGGACCTCCAAAACTCTCCGTCAACAAGACTCTCTTCACCCCACGGCTCGGCCTGACCACCCCGAATGTTGACCCCTCTGCTATTATTATCGATAACCATGGCCCCTGCACTCGCCGGCCAAATTGCCATAATCTCGAGAATCAATAGTCCCAGCGACTAGTCCCCGCGAGGGCTGGAAGCGAAGTGACTCCGCGACGGCGCCATCGCCCGCCACCGACTCCTTCCACCAACCTCATGATCGGTGCCCACTCTGGGACCAGGAACAGGTTTGGATTCTCCCTGGTACATTGTGCTGGAGGTCCTCTCAAGCTATATCATGCTCTATACTGATGATCACGTCTATCCCGTCGATCCCTGCCGACAGAAAATACCCGAGCTTCTCCCTCTGCACCTCGGAGGAGTCCATCCCAGCCTCGACTCGCATCGGACCCGTCGTCTCCATTGGACCATGGGCACGGGAAGCTGGTTTCAGGTTGACTTCTCTGGATGGCATAGGCGCTGGGGAGCCGTGGCACTTGTGCTCAAGGTGAGACGTAGCGCCAACCGCTACGCTCTTGGTCGCCTCCACCACGCCCAATGGGACCGCCGCATTTCCAGGTCTTATTCGTGATGGATCCTAGCCCCAATATCCAAACTGATTCGTTTCCTCCCGATTCCTTGCTCTGACCAATCCCAGCGGGTCGCCTGCACTGCCCATGCCCGTGTGGTTGCGATTCAGGGCCCTCGTCTGCTCCAAGCGAGACACAGGGAAATGTCGCGAAAGAGAAGCCTCGCGCAGATGCGGTTTCATGCAACGGCGCGGGTGTGCTGCATCACAGAAATCCCAGGCAGGGGCACCCTGCAGGTCAATCAACACGCGGACATATCGTGATTCTCTCGACTCTGGACTTTGATAACCGTTTCTTGCGAAGACCAAAGGCTGGGATCGCGATCTCCCGACTATCAAACGGCCCTTCGTGTCAGCCTCCGCGCTACTTGCTTCGGCTCTACTCCACTCTCACCGAACCAGACGGGTCCAAACAATCGGCCGCCGTACCCTAGCTCTGTGCCCATGCATACCACGGAGATGAAGCAGTTTAATCTCAACGCCTGACCTGTGGTTCTCTCGGGTGCTGGAAAACCCTTATTCATTATTACCCACCCGTGTCTGGTGGTGCTATCCCCCGGCGCCCCCATCTATACGGCGGACACGCTCTGGGCTCTTTCTTTCTTCTCGACACCTCTTGTCGCTCTCTTTCTCGCGAAAGGGCTAGAAGCTCTTCCTCCCCTTTCTATTTCTCCGGATCTGTAAGTGCACCCTGAGGCTGGTAGATATGCATGCATCCCGACTGATGTTCGATTGATGTCCTCAGGGGCTGGTCAACAGTCAAAGACTCCTAGACTTCGCTTCCTAGTTCGAGACTATGGAATTGTGATTGTCGATTTCTTTCATTCTTGCAGAACCTTTGGTATGTGCGGTTTCATATCATGCCGTCTGTTGCCTGACTCATTGTTCAGAAGGCATTGAATGCCCTTATCGCCCTCCTTCATCCTTGAGCGCAGGAACCTCAAGATCAACTTCTTCGCCTCATCACTGCAACCGTCACCTCTGTAATCGCACGCTTTGGAAATAAGCCGGCCACTCAGATCACCATTTCCTTTCGTTCATTCAATCTCGACCTTGTCGAGCTGGTATCCTGTCAGACATTCTTGACATTTCATTCTTTACACCCGCTTCAACCGCATTTTATGCTATAGCGATCGACTGGTCGTGATTCACCACTCGTCCATCAGACCTTCAAGTACTACAAATGAACCCGAACGCACCGAGGAACCAGGGCCCCGGCCCCGGTCCTAACCCCAACCGGGAGATGGAGAGAAAGGGCTCTGTTCGCCGGGCCAGGGAGATGCTAGAAGCTGGACGACGTCCGAGAATTCAAGCGCCCCAACCGTCTGTCCCTGCAGGACCTCAGTTCCGACCCGATCCTGCCCACATGACGCAGTGGCCGTTGCCGAATGAGAATGCTGTCGAGCTCGACCCTCACGGGAGACTCTTCGTGCCCAGGGGCCCTCCGCCTCAGCGGCCACCTCGTCCCGATGTCCCTTCGCCATCCGTCTACTCTGAAAGGAGCGTGTCTGATGCCGCCCCCAGTCCGCTTCACTTTCAGTCCCGGCAGATCCCATCCTTCTCGCAGCCCCGACCTCAGCATCCCGCGCTCAGACACCCCGACCATGGCCCCGAAGCTGGACTACCTCGCTCGTCCGTTGCAACAGAAGATCTCTTCCGACAGTCTGGCGTCTCCTCCACGGGTTCTATCCCATCTATCCCGGACTTCCCACTCCCAGCTCCCGAGCAACATGCTCCACCAAGAGTGCCCCGTGGACGAAGCTCCAACCTGGCACCGCCGAACTCTCGGCCCAGCATCAACCGTCGATCGTCTGTGTCGCCTATCCCTGAGGAAAACTCACCCCGTGGCGTCCAAGGGTCCATTGCTTCCAGCCGTGCGATCCCATCCAGCTGGGGTTCCGGCCCCGCGGAGTCGGAGATCCTCGGTACATACCTGGACATGGACTCCGATGAGTCTGACAAGTATTCTGGACACGAAGTCAATGGCGGCCTCGTGCGACAAGCCAGTCTGGGTAAGCGAGGCAAGCCTTCCCTGCGCACGATCCAACGGTCCACCACCGACTCGCCCGTTCCGCCGCGCGACGAGCCAAAAGCCATCACCACTGAAGGCGCAGTGCCAATCGCGCTGTCGAAAGAAGTTGCCGCCGAAGATCCCAAAGAACAACGTGACTCGTTCCTTACTTCCTCGTCGGATTCCTCGCATTTTGACCCGGAAAAGCCCCCTATCGTGCTTGACCACGATCACCAACGCCAGCAGTATCCTGCATTGAGCCCCAACGATGACCGCGACCTCGCTCTCGAAAAGGAGGCCGGCGGCATCTTCCCCCGTGCTGCACCGACCATGAGCGACAAGCGTCCTGGTGGGCGCAAACCCCCGCGTCTCGACCTGGGCGCCGTTCGTGATGCCGAAAAACGTGGCAGTCTAACCAGTCTGCCGGATCTGATCCGCCGGGCGACGAAGCTGGCTACCAATCTGGAGCATGGCCGCACCGCCAGCCGCAACGATGTTCTAAACGTTGGCGGGCCCCGTTTCCCTCATGGTAGGCTATGTTACCCCCAGAAGTTAATGGCACCTTACTCACGAACTTCCATAGGTGACTACCGCAAATCCGGCTCCATCCAGCAGTATTCTCGCCTCCTTTCCCCCACCCGCTGCAACGCCCGACAACGGCCGCTCCTCCTGGCCGCACTTCTTCCGCCGGTCGACCCTGCACCACCTGCACTCTCACGAAGAAGCCGGCGAATACGACGAGAATGGCGAGAAGCAACGTGGCCGTCGCTGCTGCGGCATGCGACCTGGCGTCTTTATCATCGTGTTGCTCGTCATCCTTGCAATCATCCTGGTCGCCGTGCTGGTGCCCGTCTTCCTCGTTGCCATTCCAAACAGTAAAGACAGCGCAACCTGCGCGAGCAAGAATCCATGCGAGAACGGAGGCGTGAGCGTATCCAGCGACGACGTCTGCTCGTGTGTCTGCACGAATGGGTTCACGGGATCGCGGTGCACGATTGCCGGGGATGCAAGCTGCACTACGACCGAGGTGAATGGGAAGAATGCCACGATGGGGAGTGAGTTGCCACGGCTGTTTACTGCATCGGAGGATGACTTCCAAATCCCGCTTGACCCGACGACTATTATGGCCTTGTTCAGTCAGAACAACGTGTCGTGCACGACCGAGAATACCCTCGTTGAGTTCCGCGGCGTCGATACGGCTGGTAACAGCAGCGGTAGCCGTCGTCGCAGCTTGTCGATCAAGCAGGACATTCCGACCAAGACTCTCGCAGCCCGAAACTCCGTCGCAACCGCCAACGGGATCGTCTTTGACAACTCCGAACCTGAAACCACCAAAACCTCCAAACCGACTCCCACCGCCACCGCCACCGACTCCTCCTCAACCTCCACCTCCACCGCAAGCGCAAGCTCCAGCAAGGCGAAAGCAAGCGAAATCTCCAGCCAAACCCTCGACTTCACCCGCATCGCCGTGCTCTACATTCTTGAAAAGACCGGCACACTAGGCGCAGCGATGCTGACGGAGGAGAACCTGCAAAACTTCCTGAAAGATCGACAAGATAACAACAAGACGGAGAGTTCGCTTCCGTCGAACTATACGATCGACCTGGCGGATGCAGGATTGATTGCGAAGTTCACATTGGACTTTGGGGAGTATGCGATTACGTCGCCGGATGGGAGTGTTGTTGGGGGGTGACTTGGTTGGTTGTAATTGTTGTAATTATGGTTGGAGTTGATTGGACTGGAAAGTATATAGTGTAGTATATAGGAGTTTATATATTCTTGCATTGCATGCATAGTGGTCTATCGTATGAGGGAGATATGTAGATGATTGGATCTAGACAGGATGATGCAGCTGTCTAACTATACCTCACTGATGCGAAGCCACCGCATCGTCTTGGATTCAGCTGCTTGTGGACATGGAAACGTTATCTAGAGAGCTGAGCTGTAGATGATACAGCTTTCACCGCTATTTTTCACATTTCCAGGCTTGGCTTACCCATACCCAAGACAACGTACACCTGTCTACTGTGGAACGCAAAAAGGTATACAAGCCAGACAACCAAACAACCTACAGAAAAGACCGACAACAGCAATTCAAAACATTTCAAATACATACACATCCTTATATACATCAGAACAGACCCTGACAGTCTAACATAAGCCAAACCAGATCCCACCGTGAGACAGGATAGATGCCCAAGACTCGGGAAGAAGCACTGCGTTCCCCAAGATATGAAGGTCCTCTACTAAGCGAGTCATATATGTCCGCTCCAACGACAGTGGCCATTGAGCCAGCTGCCGCTGACCAGCGGCCGACACCTATATTCACTGCCACAGGAGCGCAGGGAGGGAACGCGGCGGCGACAGCAATCGATGCTAAGAACCCGGAGCAGTCGGCCACGGCAAGAGATCCGGTGAAAGGCGACCGGGTGCTCGATCACGATGGGATTGTATGCCGGGATCAGCAGATGGAACATGGCCGTCTGGCCATGCGAGGTCGTCTGGAGGAGCGTCTTCCGGTCAGCTCTCATCCGCAAGCAGATCGCATCCAGGTCGTGGTGATAGCCTCCAAACGTCGGGCCCAGTGGTGCGGCTCGGTTCCTCTCCTCAAAGACAGGATACCAGTCCGTATCAGGATTCCAGAGGTAGAAGTAATGTCGCTGAGTATCCTCGGCTCTTCTCTCTGACTCTGGTTCTGAGCTGTCTGATTGAGGGTTCTCCGCATCTCATTCTGCACGAAGCGATGGACATGTGCGCCGAACCCATCGCCCACCCACCCTTGCACCGGTGCGACGTTGGAAATGGCGAGCTCATTGCGAATCGCCTCGAGTCTCTGGCTGACCACTCTGATGGCCCGGTCGATGTCGAGGAGGATCAGGGGAAGCGCGATCAGCGCGGCCCTCTCGAGCTGGCCGAGGAACGGGGCGGAGGAGTTGAATGCTTCGGGGAGGACGTGAAACTTCCTTGGATTCGATCTGGTCCAGGACTTTGGGAACGGCACTTTCCATCGTCTTGTAGGTCTTCTCTTTCTGTTTGGATGCTCGGCCATGCCATCATGAAGGCGGTCAGGCCGTAAGCCTGGATCCATCTTTTCACCTGGGCTTTGGTGAGAGTCAAGGCCGTCAGTCTTAGAGCGGTATCCATATCGTTTCGCAGGACGTGAGTCCACTGGCTCAGGAAGGTTCAGGCAAGAAGGCTCTCCTTATACTCCCAGGCGAGTGCAGGCAGCGAGAGTCTAGAGTAAGAAACAGCATCAAGACAGTGAGTGGGAATCATGCACTTGCGCCGCATTGGCGAGGCTGGATGTCGTCGACGGCGCTTCCGATGGACTACACGACCTGGTGGACAAACGAGATCCAACCAATTTCGTTCGTAGTTAACAAGGCGTTTTCTGTTAGGTCTTGACTGAGTACTTGAGGCCGACTACGCCTGGGCTGGCTGGCATCTGATCTATATCATGACCTTCGATGTTGTCGAGTACATCTAGCTCACCAGACTATGACTGATTTACTTCGTTGACCAAAGAACTGACAGCTGTTCGTATATAATCGACGAATCACAGATCAATCATCATGATGTTTCACAGAAAGTTCTCTCGCATCTCCCCGACAGATTTCTATGTAGAGTCATTTGCTTCAGTCACCGGTGTAATTGACAGCATATTGCGAGCCTGGCGCAGGTCAGCAAAAACATTATCATCATCACGTCCACTTATCTAGTGAAGATAGTGAAGATAGACGCAAGGAGCAACATGTCGATCTGCAGGCTTCTGATCAACGATAATCCGGTGATTGACAATCACGCTCTGTTGAGTGGGTCCACAAACCACCACGTAGGCTCATACAGTCCCAATTGCAATCTCATACACATTCACAGACTGGACAAAACTAATTGTACAGATCTCAGTTCTTACACCCCAGTCAATTTCTTAGGGTCTTCGCCTGAGTGTAGATTGGACCGCCATGTTGGGAGTCATCGGGCTGACCGGACTGGCTCTGCTTGCCCTCGTTGTATATACTTCAAGGCAAAGACACCACGATCCTCGTGAACCCCAGCTCGTCTCAAGTCGGATCCCCTTCCTCGGCCATGCAATTGGTTTCCTCTCCCATGGACTCGACTACCTCGCACAACTCAGGTACTATCCCTTCCATCTCACCGGGCCTCAACTAACCAGCCATAAGCCTGACCTCCAACCAACCCATCTTCACTCTCGACCTGCTACTCACCAAGGTCTATGTCGCTGCTTCCCCCCAGCTGGTCCCAGCAATCCGACAAGCCCATCGGACCATGACCTTCGAGCCGCTTCTCATCCAATCCGCAAAGTGTGTGGCGGGCATCAAGGGCCCCGGACTGGACTTGCTCCAGTCCGACTCCACCACCCCGGGGCTCATCCACTCGACGGTGCAGGGCATGCGGCCGGGACTGATGGGAGAGGGTCTCGATCAGATCAATGCGAAGATGGCGCAGTTTGTCCTGCGTGACATTGACAAACTCGCAGCGAGGGATACCGCTGTCCCGCTCGATCTCTTCGCCTGGTGTCAGCATACCATTACCATGGCGACATCGGAAGCTATCTACGGAGAAAGGAACCCGTATCGATCTTCTACTTTCCGGGAGGCCTTCTGGTGCGCGTGACATATTCCCCAGTGACAATGACGCTGACGATCGGACAGGTACATGGAGCAACACGTACTCTCCTTGATGATGGAGAGGATACCCTCCTTGGCCGGACTCAAAGCCCGGAGAGGCAGAGAGTACATGGCTCGGGAATTCGCCAAATACTACAATGAAGGAGGCCAGCTGGATTCCTCCGTGCTAACCTACAACCGGTGGAAGATCCAAGCCGATGGCGGCGCAACCCTCGAGAAATCGCCCGACACGAGGTCTCCAACGGCCTCGGAATCATCTCCAACACCGTCCCCACCTGTTTCTGGACGCTGTTTGACATCTACTCCCGAGAGGCACTTTTGGACGAGCTCCGAGAGGAACTGCTCCAGAACGTGGTACAGACTGACGGCTCACGCATCACCATCGACCTGGCAGATATCCGCACGAAATGCCCCTTGTTGCTTTCAACCTACCAGGAAACCCTCCGTCTTCGGTCCAAGTCCGCCCAGCTCCGGTTCATAGACCAAGACACGATGCTGGATGGTCGCTACCTGCTGCGAGCAGGGTCGATGCTCGTCGTGCCCAGCGCAGCCATCAATAGATCCAAGGCCGCCTGGGGCGAGGACGCAGAGCAGGTCAACCCGCGACGGTTTGTGATGTCGGAAGAGGATGAAAGACCGGGCTCCTGGGTTCCTGTCCTTTGGATTGGCGCCGCATATGTGTCCGGGAGATATTTTGCGACGGGAGAGGTCCTCGCGGTGACAGCACTGTTTCTGCTGCGGTTTGATATGCGTCCGGTTCGGGGGGCGTGGGTCGAGCCGAAGACGAGTACAGGGGCTGTGGGCGTGTCGACTGGGTTACCGGATGAGCCCTTTGATGTGATTTTGAAAGAGAGGAAGGCGGTTGAGGGGATGGAATGGGGTCTTGTGGTAACCCCGGGACATGGGAAGAGGGGGTTAGTGATAGGGTAGGGGGTCCATGCGAATGACTATGTCCTTTATACCGTCAAAGTCAGATGCTGAGTCGAGTACCCATGACTCTGTAATGACTGAAGCAGTATTTCTCCTGCTGCTATGATGTGAGAGGTGGTGCGATGGCAGAGACACCCATCGAGTCTCCGTATATTGCAAGTGGACGGGATGTGATATGTACGAGAGCTGCGTCAGTCTCCCTATCCATGGAGCACGGGGCATACTCCTGACTCGAAGTCTAAAAGTCGGATCTACACCCCTTAAGTAAGATTCAGACCATACTATTGAACGGCGCATATCTCCAACAGCAAGCAACGCGGAAGATAGTAGGCTCTTGTCAACATCACATTCCCATATCTTCCGACATGGAGAATTCTGTGTCCTGTTGATGGGAACCACCGAAAGATCTACATCCAGGGGGTACAAAGTCACACATTTCCTCATACAGAAAAGATACCTGCTAATCTGACATATCACCGCACTATGATACCTCACACACACACAGGTGTGCAATGACGCCTCCTGACGCATGCCCTGCAAATCCTCGTAGATCATAACAAAGACGGGTTTCTCATCTCGTCGTGGCAAACTCGAGGTCCTATTTATAAGACTGGAGCCCGTCTGACATGACAAAATCCATCTCCCTTATACATACACCCCCAGTGCATCCCTACACAGAAACACTATATCCCGACTCAGCAGTGAACATGACCATCCTAACGACAAGTACTACCTCCGACATCGACACCGATGTCCTCCAAGGCCTATCCAAAACCCCCTACGCATGTACCTCTATCCAGAGACTCAGCGGCGGATACGTCAATTTCACCTACCGGGGGAACGTCCGTCAATCGCTCCCAGACGGAGTAACCACTGTGATCCTCAAGCATGGCAAGACACACTATTCCAGATTTCCAGACTATCATGCCACCACGGATCGATGCGTATGACCTTACCTATGAGACTACTATACGCAACGAATAACCTGGCTGACCCTCTGATCTTATAGCGGGCAGAGCAGTATATCCTCCGACGAATCAACAACACGCCGTTGCAATATGCCATTTTCAACAACAGTGACAACACCGTCGCAGTGAAAGTCCCCCGGTTATACCACTTCCTCCCTGAAAGCAATACCCAAGTGATGGAAGATATCCCGTCGAGCAAAACCCTCCAAGACGTGCTCCAGTCTCTATCCGAGGCATCTGCAACCTCCATTGCAGAAGCACTCGGACGATGGGCCGCATCGTTGCACGCATGGCCTTGCCAACATGAAAATGCAGATACAGACACAAACTCCAACTCCAACTCCACCTCCACCTCCACCTCAAACACAGACACGAACTCGGACACAAACTCGGACACAAACCCAGACACAGACAGCAAGGAAGATACCACTACCACCGTACTCGCGAACAACACCCACCTCCACCACGATTTCATGGGTCTCCTCTCCACGCGAATCCTCCAAGCATGTCCACGTGGTGACGAGCGCGTCCGTCGCTCGCCCAAAAGGATATCTTCCACTTTCATGCGGAGGACACTGCTGAGCTTGAACGGCCCAGTATCATCCACGGAGACTTGAATACTCGAAAGTTCGTCTCCCTTTCCTTCTCCAGCAGAGTCCCCATGTATACATACAACATACATACAAACATCATGTCCATCTCACCTATACTAACAAATACATAAACGGATAGTATCCTAATCGAACACCCAACCGGACCATCCCCAACCCTCACAATCATAGACTGGGAATCAAGCACCCACGGCACTCCAACCCGCGACATCGGAAACCTCCTCGCCTGTCTCTACATAGAACACCATTTCTACCACCTGAAACCGTTCGATGCGATGCTCCGCGCGTTCATGCGCGGGTATGGCCCCTTGGACGAGAAACAGGTCTTTCGTGTGGCGGTGTATACGGCCGTATATCTGTTCTCGTGGCGGGGGTATACGCATGGAGAGGGGGAGGGGAAGATGGATGGGGACCGGGTGAGGGGTTGCATTGTTTGGCGGGGAGTTGTTGGTGGTTGGGTTGGAGGGGATAAAGAGGGTTTAAGGGGAGTTTTCTAGGGGTTCTCTTTGACGCTTGAGTTTAGGTTCTAGTATTTGTTGTGTATGCTGGTAGGGCAATTAAGATGTATACTGTGAGACTGATGTACGAAGTTGAAGGGACTTGACTAGAGATACACCATTATCATACAGTCTACCAAGTAAAACATATACATCCAACGCCACTATATACATGCAACCAACACCAACCATGCACAACACCAGTACAGTAGGAGAGAGACAGCTACACAGTGCAGCCGGAAAGCTACACAAACAATGAACTATTCGGCGCAATCCCCTCAAACCCACTCTCGCCCTCCACAATCGGCAACAACCGCTTCATCCTCTCATCAAGTATCTCCCTCTCGGCCTCCCAACGCTTCCGCTCCAACGTCTTCTTCTCCACTCCACCTTTGCCAAACCACGCTTTCTCTGCGCGTTGCATAGCGTCTTCCTCTGCACGCTCCGCAGCAGTCACCAGTCGACCCACCATCGCTTGCCAGTTCTCCAGTCCAACGCGGAGACACTCGGCGCATTTGTGCTGTGGGCTGGAGTCGTCGACGTACGAGGGTCGACTGCCAAAGTTCGTGAAGATCGTTGTCTCCGCGAGATCGACTGCATCTCGGGTCCAGGCGAGACCGGTCTCTGGGGAAGCAGACGACGCGAAGAGAATCTCCCCAATATAGGTCATCAGACCGGCCTCATCGCATGCAGACACCGAGGTACGGAAGGGAGGAGTGTTGCCGCTGGGAAGAGGGGCAGGGTATTCGGCGGGGATGAACATGTTGGCAAGGTTGGTGAAGAAGCGGCGGATGATGTCGGTAGATTGTGCAGGCGGGGAGGGCATGATAAACGGTTCACTGCCGGGGGGTGGAGCCGGCAGCGCCCGACGAGCCTGTAGCACAGAGGTGAAGATAGACAGTGCCGTGGGGAGGTTGTTATGGCGGGCGTGATGAACGGCCAACGCAGTAGACACCCGGAGAATATTCTCAGACGGGAGAGCTGCGCATTCTTGCTCTGCTTCAACACACCAGTCTGCAGATCGACGACCTGGCTCGCATCAATGGCGCATCCAGCTGCCGCAATATCCATCGCCCACGTATACATATCCCGGGCGGTACCCTGCAGCCCCTTATAATCCAGATAATCGGCATAGGCAAGCGCAGCATCAAGTTTCTGCCGCGTATCAAACCCATGCGTCGTCAGAATCTTCATATAAAATACCTCCGGACCAGGCGAGGCAGGCTCACAGTCCTCCTCACGAGGGACCTTCTTCTGTCCCGCAGGCATCGGCTTCGGACGCGGGTTCGACGGACCAACCACGTACTCCGCAGGCGCCGAAATACGCTGCTTGCGGTCCGTCAACCAGCCCTCCAGATTCTCAGCGGCTTTAGCAGCCCCCATCAGCGCCTGGTGATACCCACGACGCCAGGCTCGCTCTTCGCAGAGACATCCAATCCAGTCTTCCCCAATCCCTCAACGAGGAACCCGCCCTCGTCCCCCTGCTCAGACACGCCCTTCGCATCGGCCCCGTCCGGACGTTCCAAACGCTCCAACAGCTCACGGAGATACCCCGCAACCATAGGCCAATTGGTCATCAGCTTGCCGATGGCCTGCGGATGCATCAGCGCCTGCGCGGAGCGCAAACACCAACGACTCTTCCAGGTCCATTCATCCGGTGTCGGCCACTGGTGTTCGATTTCCTCCTGGTACATGCCCAGCTTGATGAGCTGGAAGAGAACGAGGATGGCGTAGAAGCTGAGACCGATGCGGAGGCCGCGGCCCAGTCGGCGACGGTAGTAGTCGCGGCGTTCTGTCGAAATCAGCCGCTTAAAGTGTTGTCGGAGGTGGATGGAAAGCGGCGGTAGTGGTCGATTCGCTGTCAAGGGCGAGAGAAAGGGGAGCTGGGGACGGATCAGTGGTGGGGAGACCACGTCCCGGCGGGTTTGTTGTGTGAAAGCGCGGATGGCGCTGATGTTGCTGGTGTTGTGTGTGGGAGTACATGGCGAGGGGGCCGTGGCAGACGGGCGGCCCCCGGTATTCGACCGGCCGGGAGACGGGAGGAGGCATTGGCGGATGATGTCGTTGAAGAGAGGTCGAATGAAGTTAAGATGGACGCCGATGGAGATGAGTGTCCGTGTTTGTCTGGTTTGTTATAGTCACGTGATTCAATGTATACTAACATCCGGTTTCCCAACGACACTTCATTCTTTACAATAATCTAGAATAATTTAAGGACTATGATCTACGAAGCTATGATGCTAAAAGCTCATGACAGGGGAATCAATGTAATTAAAAAGAATACCTTCTATAAACATCCATCATCCAAACCAACATCTAAAGACGATCAAAGTAGCCCTCGGTCTCGAGCATCAGGATGATCTCGTGCACAATGCTGCGCACGCTCTGCTTGGACACATCGACGGTGAGGTCAGCGTTCTGAGGAGCCTCATACGGGTCATCGACACCGGTGAAGCCCTTGATCTCGCCGCGACGAGCGGCGGCGTAGATGCCGCGCTTGTCGGTCTTCTCGCAGTGCTCGAGGGGAGTGTTGACGTGGACGAGGAAGAAGTTGCCACCGAGACCGGTGACGGCCTCACGGGCAGCCTTGCGGGACTGCTCGTGGGAGCGATGGGGGCGGCGATGACGGCGGCACCGGCACGGGTGAGCTCACCGGCCACGAAGGCGATGCGCTGGATGTTGGTGTGGCGTCCTCGCGGCTGAAGCCCAGCTCGGAGGAGAGCTCGTGGCGGACGGTGTCACCAAGGAGCAAGCTGACGGAGCGGCCGCCCTGCTGGTTGAGAGTGACCTGGAGGGCACGGGCGATGGCGTCCTTACCGGAGTTCATGTAACCGGTCAGGAAGATAGTGAAACCCTGAGTGGCACGAGGGGGGCTGGACTCGCGCAGGATCTTGACAACCTCGGGGTAGGAGAACCACTCGGGGATGTGAGCACCCGTGCGGAGACGGTTGCGGAGCTCGGTACCGGAGATGTCGAGGGTCTTGACACCGGCGGGAACCTCGTCCTTGGGCTTGTACTCGTCGGTGTCGGGCAGGTAGGTGACCTGCTGGAACTCGACGACCTCAATACCCAGCTCCTCACGGTACTTCTCGACGGCGTGCTGGGCGTCATAAGGACCGTAGAACTCCTCACCCTTGGAGTTCTTACCGGGACCGGCGTGGTCACGACCGACGATGAAGTGGGTCGCACCGTGGTTTCTTGCGGATGATGGCGTGCCAGATGGCCTCACGGGGACCACCCATGCGCATGGCCAGGGGCAGCAGACCGAGGACGGCCATTCCGTTGGGGTAGCGGGGGAGGAGAGCCTGGTAGGCGCGGACACGGGTGAAGTGGTCAATGTCACCGGGCTTGGTGAGACCGACGACGGGTGGATCAGCACGTTGGCCTGACGGGCGCGCGCGGCGCGGACCGTCAGCTCACGGTGAGCGCGGTGCATGGGGTTACGGGTCTGGAAAGCGACAACTCGGTTCCAGCCGAGCTTGTCGAAGTGGACGCGCAGCTCCGCGGGGGTGTCTGTGCAGGTGGATTAGAGGCGGTCGCGCGCATGCGAAAGTGCACGGGAAACCTACAGCGGAGAGCGACATAGTCGTAGTGGTTGAGCTTGTTGACAGCCTCGATCTTACCACCAATGTAGAATTCCTGCACCTTGGTGTTGAGGTACTTGATGGCCGGGTGGTCCGCATCGCCGCCAAAGACCAGCTTGGCTTCCTTGTCCCTAGAGGCGGAAGTCCGTCAGCGATCCGCGTCATCGAGACCCACCGCAATCCCGGGAGAAGTGACGCCGGCCAAATGGGCCAGGTGGCTGAAACTGGCGTCTCCCACGTTGCGCACGGAGGGAGAGGGAGATCGACAGCGCCAAGATCCCCCAAAAAGCAAAACGAGGCAGAGAAACGGGGAAGAGCGGAACTTACTTGTCGGCACGGTAGATGTCGTCAATGGTCAGGATGGCCAGGTTGCGGTCGTCACGGAAATCACGCAGGGTAACGCGCGAGCCAGCCTTGAGGCCCGAGGCGGAGATGACCTCCTGGGAGGCATCGAGGGTGATGGGCATGGAGAAGAGGTTGCCATCGGCAAGGCGGCAGTTCTCGCAGACACTAGAGGGCGCGGGGCAGTCAGCACACGATCGGATCACGACATTGTAGACGGCGCGGCGGCAACGAGGGCGATAAAGACGCCAATGTGCATGTCTTGGAGGTCCTCACGTACCTGTCAAAGTCCTTCTGGTTCATGAAACCTGTGCGACAGAACGCCGTCGGTCAGCCATGGAACGACACCCCAATCAGCGGGCAGAGCCAAGCGCTGTTGCCATAATACCAAGAACGCGCATCATCGCAAGCAGAAAGACATACCCTCGAGCGGCGAGAAACCACCGTTCATGATCAATTCGAGATCGCAGAGCTGGCGCTCGGAGAGGACGATGGCGGGGAGGGACTCGGCCTCGGCGGAGAGCTGGTCGTGGCGGGGGCATCACGGGCGATGAGGTCCTTGAGGACACCACCGTGAGGAGAGTTGGCCATTGTGAGGGAATTGAGGAGAGGGATGGGAGAGGAGAAGATGGAGAGGAAGAAGAGAGAGAGATGGAGAGGGAGAGGGAGGAGAAGAGGAAGATGAGATGAAGTGGGGGAAGTTGAGAAATAAGAAGGGCGCGCAACGATGGCGAACGAAAAAGAAAGTTCCCTGGTTTAGCCTTTCCCCAAACCACTGTCTGGCTTCCCCTCAGACAGAAAATAATAATCCAGAATCGATCCAGTCGCTGTCCTCCACTAATGAAATTAGCAGTCGTCGTCAGGCGGTGGAGCCTCCGCTACTGGGCCTGGTAAGGATTGTCCCCGACGTGCGGCCAGAGCGGCAGTGGACTCGTCAGAGAACCTGTTTCATTCGGATGTGTTTGGAAATAAATGGAGATGCTCTGGTACATAAACTACGATAGTCGCCTACCACAGGACTTGTCTACATAGACGTGGTGCTGTGCTGGTGCAGCGGAAGGTCTGCGATGACATGCACATACTCCGTACACAACAAGTATGATGTACTAAGTGAAAGCCGAAGCCGGCACCCACGAGGTCGATGATAATCAAAACCCCGAACCCCGTCACCACGCCAGACAATCCCAGAAAGAGGCATGATTTTCAGGGGAGAAATTATCCAGCCATCCCTGAATCTCCGACTCCTGACGGAGAAGTATAATAAAGGCACGGATTGACCTGGTCCAGGATCCTCTGGGAGGTTCTGTACCTGACAATCCTCGTCATCGTCTGGTGTTAGTTTCTTGGGAAATAGAGTAGGGCACTATGACTAGTCTGGCGGCCCCGGCAACGGCAGCGGGACATCACGCAAGCGGCCACGCAAATGTCGTGATTTGGCGTTTTTTCCCGGGAGCCTCTTGGCATCAGGTGATCGCCATGCCCTAATCCATTCTCTGAACACCATACTACCATGTCTGTAGACAGACTGAGCGGGATATACAAGCCAAGTATAGGTTATTCATTTAGGGTCCGACTATCACAGCCCGTCAAAGCAACCTGTCGAATTAGTCCGTGATCGTCTCCCAGCGTTACATGCGCCGATACTTTCGACACGGACTGCGGTTCCACATAGATCATCCCTGACCCTCGGAGGAATCCATCATATCCCTCGTTGATCCAAATCTACGAGATACAGTCAATGCTCGAATAGCAATCCTCCCACGTTGCCTTTTCTCTCTTCTTCTGCCATGACCATCCATTCACTCTCTCACATTGGAAGCATCGACAAGGCAACCTACACCCGACAAACCTGAAACGCAATCACTCACACCCCATACACCCCATACACCAATGAATCCAACCCAAACATAATCCCATGAATAACAGAAC